>OZ022593.1:13087426-13322419 GCA_963669155.1 Arbacia lixula
GAAGGGGGACGACTGTCGATATTGTACATGTGGAAGATTTCATTACGTCCCGTCTAGGTGGTTAGATATAAAACCTTCAATGGGCACCTCGTGTGTGAGGATTTACACTTTACTACGCACCTAACCAAACTTTATCAGCTGAATCACTTACTGTTCATCTGTGTAAGGCTATCAAAGGAGTTGATTGATTAAAGGCCCTGATTAGATTGCTGTCCCTAACTTGTTTCTCAAGATCTGTACTCAGATGAAATGAGGATTTTCACACCCGCAGAAAACGCTGCCGTTCGCTTTATGCCCGCTGCTTAGTTATGTGCAATCAGTCCCGGCGGGGGAGTGCTCACCCTTACGATCCTAATTGATTTATATGAGATGGAGACATTAATTCATCCTTAGACCACGATGGTTATGTTACGAATAACAACATGTCGTTAGGAATGGGAAACCCTCGAGCAATTACCTCGTTCCTGGAGCAATCGCCAATCAGGGAAATTTAAAAGGTTAATGATACCCGTAAGAATTGTGACTACATAGGGATATAAGGGGGGAAGAGTCACATTTTCTTTAAGATTTAACCTTTCCATCTTGTAAATCTGTTTAAGTATGATACGTGAAAGCAGATATTGAGGTAAAAGAAGACATGATGGACGAATGATAAGGACAAGAACAAAAAGAACAAGTCGAAGAACAAGGTGATGAAGGAGGAAAAAAGAAGAAGATGACGAAGAAAATGATGAAGAAGAAGCAGAAAAGAAGAAAGAGAAGAAGAAGAAGAAGAGGAAGAAGAAGAAGAAGAGGAAGAAGAAGAAGAAGAAGAAGGAGAAGAAGAAGAAGAAGAAGAAGAAGAAGAAGAAGAAGAAGAAGAAGAAGAAGAAGAAGAAGAAGAACGAAGAAGAAAGAAGTAGAACATAGAAAAAGTTGAATGTATAATGTAATCCTCTCGATAGCGTATCTTTATAGATGTATATCAATAAATTCGCCCTCTCCCCTTCCCTTTTCCCTCCCTCACCTAATGCACACGTACACACCGTTATTTCCATCACACAGTGTTCCTTGCAGCTCAGTGCCGTGGTTCTACCTTAAAGGTCATAACAAACGCGCGATCCAACTATTTGTACGAATCCGCGACTAACTGAGTCGCACGGCATGGTCATTGATTTTGTGTAAGAACGTGACGTCACATTTCCAGTCGTAGGCTTTATCACTTCGGAATCTTGGCTAAATAAAATTGTATGTGGTGGCCTTGATTCGCTCGTCCATTCATCTCCGTCTTGATTATTTTTATGAGGACAATATCAATCAAATAAATTTTAAGTTTAAAAAAAAAATCACTGTCAAACAACTGTTTTACTTTTTATACATTTTATAATGACCGCCCCATTTTAGTCCATAAACTGATTTAAATTGCCTTAAAGTAACACGAAGAATGACAAAGTTGTCGGATGACAAAGCATAGTATTGACTTACATCAACAGCAATGTTCCACTCTCCCAGGCTTTAGTTTGATGGCGCCCTTTTGTCAACAGAACGCCCCAAAGACTTGCGTGAACAGCGCAATATTTGGCGGGAACGTTGGGGAAGCGTTAGGGCACAAACAGATTCACGTGGGACGGATAATTAGGTACGTGAGTCGAATTTCATCAATATTAATTAACCGATCGTCTGGTGTCTGGGGTGTTTACTTGCGTCTCGCCTTGGGTGGAAACGGTGCATTGTGGTCAAGGTTATTAACCGCAAATATTGGGCATTATGTTATTGTTGTTTTTAGGTACAGTTTCTTACAATAACGCGACAGTAATACAACGGAACTAGATCATCGTTTGCTTCGAGCGATAAAATTAATATTTTTTCTATTCATCCCTTGTGCAAATAGTTCTTTCTTCAAGAATTTCACTCCATCTATGCAATCAATTTAAAATTTTCCTCGAGCAAAGTTTGAGCGTTATTTTTTTCCAAGACAGTGCAATATGAACATATAGATGGAAGGCAAGTCACTGTACGATTCAAATCATACTGCACTGTACCATCACTTTTGTCAATCGTATTAGCCCGGCTTGAATTTTTTGGAATTGTCCCAATTTATACCACTTAAAAAGGATGTATGTTGTAACATAAATCAAATCGTGTCGTTACCTGCCATCATCAAAATATAGGGGAGGCAAGTAGGATGAATATGGGGAAAATCAAAAGATGCACGAAGACAGACAGACAGAGAGAGAGAGAGGGGGTGAATGAGAGAGAGAGGGGGAGTGAGATAGGAAGAGTGAGAGAGAGAGAGAGAGAGAGAGAGGGGGGGGGGAGGGAGGGAGAGTGAGAGCGAGAGAGGGAGGGAGAGAGAGAGAGAGAGAGAGAGAGAGAGAGAGAGAGAGCTGGGAGGGGGGGGGGGGGGGGGGGGGAGGGGCAACGACCTAAGATGGGGAAAGATGAAGGGAGATAACCAGACAAACAGACAAACAAACATACAAACAGCCGGGTGGACAGATGTAAAGCGATAGAAGAGAAAACAAAAAGCGAACGAGATGTGCCTACAGTAAACAACAAAGAAAGAATTTGAAATTGGACACGTATGTAGGAATGTGAGGCCTTGGAGCCGGAGAAATATATAACGGAACGGATAAAAGAATGGGGTAGAGGCGGGGGAGATTTGATGAAACGGATAAGCAGATAAACGAATCAATACCTAATACATGTAGTTCTTTTCATGTGGGTGGAGATGAAATTCCATTCCAACTGTTATACCACTGTGAATCGGCCTCCCTTCACTGTGAACAACAGTAGATGGCGATGTTTCGAAATGCGAACGAGGTTAGGTTGATTACACCGTTACGATTGTATGGACAGCGTGCTGTAGAGGACAGAACCCATCCCACATCTCTCTCTCTCTCTCTCTCTCTCTCTCTCTCTCTCTCTCTCTCTCTCTCTTACTCTCTACCTATGTCATCTTCTATCTCTCTATGTCACTGTATATCTCACGTCTTATTATATGTCTCTTTATCATGTTTATGTTGTTATCCTTTCATATCTCTCAGTTAATACCTATGCCTGTTAAAGTGCCTGTATTAGTATACCTGCATTCCGCCTCCGTTCTGATCGCTCTCAGTTTATCTCTCAAAATCTAAAATGTGTGTGTGTTTTTTTGTTCTCTCTAATCTCTCTCTCTCTCTCTCTCTCTCTCTCTCTCTCTCTTGTCTATATCATTATGTCGCTCTCCTTCTTTCTTTCTCCTTTATTCCTTATCATGTATCAAATAATATTTCCTTCACTCTATCTTTCTTCTTTCCTTTTTCCTCTCTCTCTCTGTCCTTCTAGCTGTCTGTTTCTGTGTGAATCAACCTTAATCTCTCATTCATTCGTCCTTTCATGCGTTCTCTTCGACTCTCTATGTGTATATGTGTATTTATACCTCATCCCCCATACCTGCCTGATCTTCTCCGGATGTTTTTGTTTTCACAACAGCCCTCTTTTTGAGGTCGTTTTTAACCACTCGTTCACTCACTGACTATGCTACCTCTCTCCTTCTCCGCCTCTTCCTCCCCGTCCGCACCCCATCTCTCTCTCTCTCTCTCTCTCTCTCTCTCTCTCTCTCTCTCTTTCTCTCTCTCTCTCTCTCTCTCTCTCTCTCTCTCTCTCTCTCATTCTCTCCCCTTCTGCACCCTCTCTCTTCACGAATCCTTGCGCCTGTTATCAAATCAAACCTCCGCTCAATGACAGGCACTTTCTAACCATCTTTCGCATGTTGAGGAAATACGCAACAGGGCTAATCAGGTTACTGAAATAGGTTACTCACATTAGTGGCCTACTTTATATGTTTTAATCATTTTATGATTGATCGAGTGTTATCGTGAATGAAAAGCTGAATAAATGCTTAAACATGCTGCCCCTGATCTCTCTGTTTCCCGCTGACGAACATGACGAAGGACAATACGACATCTTTCTTTGTGTTAAAGCAACAGCGGTTAGCAATGGTTAGCTATGGCTTGACCAGCTTAAAGGTGGCCCGTCCCTAATTCTGAAAGTTTCTTTACTTTGTCATCATTTGGGAGAGAGAGAGAGAGAGTGGCTATATAACCTTTCCCTTGAATCGACAAACCGTAATATTCGGTTTTGAGGAAATAATCTTTAATAAATGATGGAGCTTTCGTTCTTCGTACCACGAAAATAGTCGTACATGTAATTCCAAAAGTCAACGGTCGACAATCAATTTAAATCAAATACGAATTTCACAGATGTATGCAAACTTTCATGAAGTTTGCAGATGTTTGTAAAAGGGAGGGACCATCTTTAAATTTCTTTGCTTTTATACGCTGCACATACCACACACAGATCAAGCAACACGAATGACAACATTGCACTGTTCTAAGTTGTTGTTGCAAAACGCTTTAATTTGTCAGGTTTTCGCCACATTTAATCCCCCCCCCCCCCATTCTGTTTTACAAGACAAAGAAACCGCAATAGAAATAGAGGTATGCATAGAATCATACTTATAACACATAAGGGACAGTGGACATACTTTAAGGAACTGGGGCCGTATTCCATAAACAAGATAAGCATGCTTAAGTAAAAAAATCTAAGCAATTTGTCTTATCTTCTGTCTAAGACAAAATTCTTAGCCAAAACGCGTATTCCATAAAAGTTTGGCTAAGAGTTTTGTCTTAGAATTCGGCTTAGATTTTTTGCTTAGCTAAGACAGATTTAGGATGTATGGCTAAGTAACTTTTCTTAAAATTGTGCACTTAGTATTCTATAAACTACAAATGGCTAAGAATTTTGCCCTAACTTTAAGAAAGCTGTGGGTTGTCTTAAATTTGGATTGGCAGCGTGGCTGCGCGCATTATGGCAGCTTCATCCACCGCGCGCTTGCACCATCACCAGCATGACCGCGTATTTCTGCTTATTGCGCGTTAATTTTATTGTCAAAGGTTGGATGCGCGATTTATTTTACGCATAGCCATTAGTAAACAAGATGCAAGATTAACGAAAGAAAACTTAGGCAAAATGTGTACACATATTTGACAATTGCAAAATTTTGTCCCAAATTTCTCTGTTTCGCAACTGGCGTTCGTACTGGTGAAATGTCGGCACGGTATGTTTAATGATCTCATCTATGTGGCAAATCGGAACTGTCCTATTGAGCCCACAGACAAGGTACGCATTGCTTTAACGGTAGACTCAATGCTGGTGCGATTTTTGCTTTAGCACGTAAAATGCATTGACTTTTCACCGCGGGGAGCTGTTCGTGGGAGTACAAGTATGATGAAAGTTGCGTGATGTCACCAATTTTCTCATGACGTCAAAGAATTTTAAGATTTTGGCTTAGCCAAATCGTCTGACCTAAGAAAAATTGCTTAAGTTTATGGAATACCGTTAGGACGAATTTCTTAGACAAGAAAAAGGCTAAGACAAATTGCTTAGACTTAAGCAAAAATTCTTAGATGTTTATGGAATACGGCCCCAGATCTTTACATGGTGTTTCTTTATCGTAAAAGCCAATATATATATATATATATATATATAAAGGGGAAGAAAAACCGATACAAACATAGGAAGTACGTGCTATTCAAAGAGTTTATATGTCTGACTGAACACATGTATGATGGGGGGCCCATATTCGCCGCACTTTCGATTTGAAACGAAAACAAATGCGTATTTCGATATACTCTTACACTAAATCACACTTAATTTCATGCTTTATATTTTCAAAATCATATTACAGAGACATTTTGAGTAAGCACTTACGAATAAATGTATTTTCAGTGCAAAACTGTTAGCCTGTCAATATTTGTCGACGATAAAGTTGTGGCCCTTAAACGCCGCACCGTTTACGTGTATTGTCAATGGGCTTTTCCTGATCGATTATGTGTTCGATTTCATGGTGACTTGGTGATTTGAATAAAAAAGAAAAAAAAAAGAAATTTGTAGTTTGCTTGTTCATGTGATTTACGTTTGAAGTGGAATATTGATAGAAGAATTCTATTTTCTTTAAGGTTACCATAGATGTTTAATGGAACGAGGTCCGAAAAAAGAGACTGCCACAATACGAGAGTCTTCATTTCGATCGCATTTTCTCGGAACGCGCATGATGTAGCGCCGAAGGCATGCGCATCACGATCACACTGACTTCTCCGTTCGGCTACCGAAGCGATCGCGGAGCGGGTTCGCGGCAGGAATTTTGGAGAAAACAGACTTTCTGGTCAGCAAATAATTTTGACCTTTACGGAATAATGTGATTTTTTGTAGCTGAAAATTTCAAAAGACGATAATTAGATGAAACTTGCGTTTTTTGACTCGTAATTGCGTAGCATGACAGAAACTGTTGTGCCGACGGTGATTCTGTAGTCTCACGCGTGATACGCTTACCATTTTGTTCTGATACGCATTTTTGCTAGTGCGTCGATTAAGGGCCCCGCGGTGAGAATGGGCCACTTGCCATACTTATTAAAGGGCATATACTGTACTGGGAATGCAAAAAAGCCTTCAAAATGTAATTGTTAGCAATTTTCTTGCCAATGGACTTAAATTCATGTATTGTCTATTTTAGAAGCTCACTGAAAGTTATTTGCCCTCAAATGATCTACATTTGGAGTAATGAGTGATTAAATCACAAATCCTCAAAATTTTTGTCCCGAACATTTTGACTCAGGCTTTGATCATTAATCATTAATTACTCCCTATGTGGATCATTTGAGGGCAAATAACTTTCAGCAAGCTTCTAAAATGGCCAATACATGAATTTAAGACCATTGGCAAGAAGATTGCTAACAATTACCTTTGGAAGGCTTTTTTTGCCTTCCCACTACAGTATATGCCCTTTAATACGCTTGTCTACAAACAAATTGTAAACAAGAGGGAGTATTATGGTAATGTGACACTGCCTTTAGATTTCCACGATTTTTATTGATAATTGTGAAGTATACAAAATTACATTCCACTATTTGTTAAAACCGTTTATTCTGGGAAACGTAACGACCTTCGCTTTTAAAAACTTTATGACGTTAATGCGTGTAATCACTGGTTTATTCATTTTCCTTCCGTACAAGTTCATGTTTAAAGCAAAATGAAATATGTCAGTCTTGGAAGGAAAGCTTCGTATCGCAGTACGTATATTCATACAGTACCATGAAATTTTCTTGTCACGATTCGATGACTAGTGTGAACACGGTTTTATTACCACAAACGACTGATAATGTACTTGAACTTTGCAGTCGTCAGAATACTTTTGGACTACATGTTATGGTGTCGTTTGTGTAATCGTAGTGCTGGCAGGATTAGTATCGGTGTAATATCTTAAATCTGTGTGTGCCATTGAAGCAGTTGGGTACAAGGATAACATATATATAAATCACGTAGAGCAGCATATAGTATGACGCTCTGAGGGTTAACATCACATAAATATGATGCCTATAGTTTGTCCTTTTCCGAAGAAGGTATACAGTCATGTGCAATGGTACCCCCTACGATGCCTGACACAGTATCCCGTGGGTCATAAAAAGTACCTATATTGTCAGTGAGGTAGTCGGCTGCCCCACCCCGCACCCCTCTTCTGTATCCAGCGATGACGGCTGCTAAGGTACAGTAGGTCCGTTGCCATGGGGATGTTGCTTACACCTGTTCCAGGAAGAAATGTGCAGACGCGTGGTCATGTAAACTGAACCAAGGCAGACGCGTAGATACAGGGAAAAGGTGAATGCACGTGCCCAAATTCTAGATCATGGTATAATAATGTACGTCGAATGCAATTAACTAATCGAAACTGTTCACACTCGGTGTTAAAAAATATATTTGGGTACACTTTTTATGAAAATTATAACAAACAAAATAAATCTCAAATCAAGCGGAAATGTGCACCCAATAAAGTAGGAAAATTAATGACTTGTTGTATTCTTCCTGTTTTGTCCTAACTTTTAATTTGTTGTTTTTGTGATTATGGGAGTAGACTTCGAAATGTTTTATTTCATTACATGCTTGAAATATTACTTTAAAAATGCTTTTTATTGTTCGTTTTTATTTTAATAATGGACACAATAAGATGGTGAAGTAGAATGATAAACAGACTGAATACGATATCAATTTGATATCAATTTATGAAGATTACAAAGAAGAATGTGCAGACAGAATGACTAAAACAAACACATGCGTAGATACGGATGAGTCAATGTATCCGTTTTATCATAGGGTGTCAAAGTCTAAGTGCAGAATATGTTCATGAGTAATCAAAGGGTGCGGGTGCAAAGAAATCATGCGCAAAAACAAGAACTATTATATGCTCATACTGCTACACCCGGCACCTCCACTAAACATTTAGCAGATAGGAAAAATGCATACTGTAACTATACCTTTGCTGTAGCTAAAGAGAATTCGTCCATTCTACGTTTCTTCAGTTGTCGACCCAAATCTATACAACGTTTTCCATAAGATTCAGACGACCTGTATTCATGATTGTACACCATATTGTGCAGTAGTTTTTGATGAGTCTCTCGTGATCTTGATTACAAATAGCCTAAATGGGAGGAAGGACTGTGATATTAGTAACGGCATTGACTGCTATCCTATGCGCACTGATGTCCGGCGTGAAATGCGGTAAGTCGGAAATGTTTCAGAGTGTAAACTTATTTAGAATTAACTCTTATGATCTAATTTTTACTGACGTTAGTAATACGAACAGTGATTGCTTCTCTTCATTTAATGTACGACATAAAAAGAAGGTTCCAGTGTATAGACCTGTATACAATACGCAAATTCAACTGCATTAGAAATATCAATCGGGCTTGATACCAGTGAAAATTATGGTATTTTCAATCTGGATAATAAACAACCACTCTACTGCTTGATGGGATGCAACGTGATACCACAAGTCAATTTTGGGTCTACAGTAAATACACAATCTACTCTGAATTGATACAAATAAGATTATTCAAACGATTATTCATACATTAAAATACGCGTTTGTTTTTATTATTAGACCATTAGTAAAAAAAGAAAGTGATGTACATGTGATTGATTGAAACATAGATTCCTGTTATTCTCACCAATACCGTACGAGGACTTTATGTAAAATTTGAGTCGGAAGTCCAAAGAGCATTTGTCTGCCAGATAACATGGATAAACTGCTAATTTTTTTTAATTGTGTATATTAATTGTGACGAGAGGCCCATGTGGCATACAAAAGTTACCACGTTATTGTAATATGTTTAATGCTCTATGATTAACTCTTTGTATGCCATGGATTCGTTATTAACATGTGACATGCACGAATCCAATAGAACTGGAATGTGTGTGGCACACAAACAGTGCATGGAAACTTCACGATTGATAATTTGTAAATATGTTGAGCATGTTATAGCAATCGATGTGAAGTTATGTCGTCGATCCATTAGACATCTCGATACGAAATTTGTTTTTGCTGCTGCTATTCTTCGAAGTGATATAATTGGTAAATAAATCTGTTAGAAAACTTAGCGAAGAAGCGAAGACTTAAACCTGCATCTACCGCTTGCTGGGAAGCGACAGGCTACCGACTGTCTTATGTCAATGGCACGATACTTATGAACCAATAACAAAGACTGTATTTCTCTTGCAGAATAATAAATCAATCTTATTACTCTTTTCATTTTGAATTTCAGATTGTTATCGTCCAAACTTCACGGATCCATACGCGATCTTACTTGATCCAGACCAAGATATCTATGGCACATATTACTATATCTACCTGGCCTGTGAGACAGGCCACACGAGCAGCGGGCTTCCGGACCGTACTTACTGCGAAGATAATGGGACGTGGGGTCCAGATCCTGCAGGAGGTTTATGCTATCGTAAGTAATGATAACTTAATATATGCATGTATTATGACCCAAAACTGACTTTTATATCTCATACTTGGGCTTTTTTCATGAACGTAATGTAGGAAAACACGCGCGCATATGTGTGTGTGTGTGTGTGTGTGTGTGTGTGTGTGTGTGTAGGGGGAGATCAGTTTGTCTCTTACGTTCACAACGCGCTTTTCCCAAACCGCTTGGTGTTATAACTAATGACATGTCCTAAAAACAAAACACATGGACACTTTTGAAAAATAATGATAACACAATCAGTTACAACTTAATAAAGCGAAGATGTTTACATGTTTAGTCCTAAGCCCAATGATGTCAACTTTGGGGAAGCAGGCTTAGTGATATTTCATCAATTAACATTTTGTAATATTTTTCTGAATATTTACACAGATTTTCAATTGTTGACACATCAAGACCAAAACAACTTGTGTAATTCAGATACTTAATTGGGAACACAGAAATACTCATCGTACATTTCACTTGTGAATTCACTAGCAGTTACTATCACAGTGTAATTAATGATTTGTGATGAAATCACTTTGGAGAATAAAATTTGTCATGCATAATGATATTGTTGTGCTGTGATTAATCAATTGTATGCTACAGTTTCTCCTTTTTTTTTAATTTTTAATGAGTCAAAATCTTGTTCAATATCGACATGGTTATCAAAAAATATTGATTGATAACATGTCACGAACCCTGCTTCACCCAAAACAAATTGGCATCCTTTTATTTTGTGATATTTCATCTCAGAGAACATGAACAAAGATTAATGATTGCATGGCAGAATATTACAACAACCCACCAAGCCTAATGTCATCATAATAACCTCATAGACTTTCATTACGTCTTGCAGGCCAATGCAATTCCGATGAATTCGATGACGACATCAGTGTTAATAATGTGATATTTAGCGTTGGGAACAATCAGACGTTCGACCACGGTGACACCGTTTCTCTAGCATGCAAACCGCCAGGACATTTCATTGGGGACAGCTCAGCAACCTGCGATAATGGAACATTTGATGCTACCGCTACGTGCGAAGGTAGAACTTGTCAAATGTGTTACATCATGTTTCCATATTCAGTTGTTGTTTATGACACGTATGATGTCCACGGACAATTTGATGTAAATCTCCCTTTTTTCGTTTGACTTACATCAATTAGTCAGGCTTATGATTAGCTTGGTTAGCATGAGTCATATTTCTCCATTGGTAGTGATATGTTAGTTTCACTAACGAGGAGGTGGAGATGTCTACAATTTGAGAAAATGGAGATAGCTTTCTGTTTCTTGTTCTTTGATAATTATCAAAGGCCATATGCAAGAGAAATATAGTCACGTGTCATATTTATTATGATAAAAATGTTTAACATGTATTCAGAATTACAGTGGTTATTGATGAGTAGGCTATGCAGGCATATCAACACTGTATTACACCCACGGATTACATGTTGGTGGTACAAAAGATTTTTACCAGAGCAAGATTTTCAATACATGACATGTCAAAGGTCAATTCATGTTCCAGCATTTTGCGCAGAACCGGCCGTAGATGGCGCCCTCTGTTATGATGAAGGCACTTTCGTACCAATCAATTTGACTGGTGGTATCTACTACGAAGATGGCGCCACGCTGACCTTCTCTTGCGCAGACGGATTCGCACTTGAGGACTGCTCGGAAACTTGTCTCACGACCACGTGCGACGACGGATCGTGGAGACCAGATGAGCTCCCCACTTGTAAAGGTAATTAACTTAACTTATTTTTTGTTTAACTGATTGATTCACGGTTCACTATGCTTACTTTGTCAAAGTTCAAAGGGAGGAAGGCTTTTACACTAATATCTCCACCCCCCACCCCCCACCCCCACCCCCCCACCCTCATCCCCAACTTTTCCTTTACAAACACATATACCAACATCCCTTTACCTCCCTCACCTTGTAATTTAAATCCATGAGAGTTGCCTTACTGGTGGGTGGTGGTGGTGGAGGGGGAAAGTGGGTACGGGTGGGGGTGGGGCGGGGGGGGGGGGGCGGGGTTTGGGGGGTGGAGGGCCGATATTATTTTGTACACCTGACCCTTTATGCAGGTTTATTAAATGTTTGATTTGTGCTACGTTTTTTATTATGGTACCGATGTCATTATTCTCATGATTTATTTGTTATGCCATTATATTCAGTGATGATGTTTGTTCTAGGAGTATGAGAATATAATTCCAGAACAAACAAACAATAAACATTAAAGTCTTTACTTAAAGTCGATGATGATTCATTATATTTTTTTTTAAGTTTTTTTTTTTTTTTTTTTTTTTGACTTTTATTAGCATAATTACTACTTAAGGCCGCAAAATACATTGAATATACTGTATAAACGCACAGTGATCAATTCATGACAATAACCACGATATTGTAAGGTCCCATATCCTGCCACTATTAATATCTTATATATCAATTACCTCATTAAAAGGTCTTACAACCAAGGCAACGACGCAACTCGGGATTACTACGGGTGGATCTCCTTTTACAACATTTTCGCTTCAAACGACTACGGCAGAAAAATCGACTTCGCAACTCGTGAGTACTGCAAAAGCAACTAGATTCACAACATCTTCGCTTCAAACGACTACAGCAGAGAAATCGACTACGCAACTCGTGAGCACTGTAAAGGCAACTAGATTCACAACGTCTTCGCTTCAAACGACCGCGCTAGAGAAAGATCCATCGACAGGACCTGATTATCCAACAACGACGATTGAAATCGAATCAAGTACTACAAGTTTTATGCCATCCATACAATCCTCGACCGCACCAGGTACATTGTTAAAACCTTTTAAGAGTTCTTGTGACGACCGTCCTCCACATTATATGATTCATTTAAAGGGCATATACTGTACTGGGAAGGCAAAAAAGCCTGCCTTTCCAGTACAGTATATGCCCTTTAAGGCAATGCTCAATTAATTCACACAGACTGGCCATTGGACATTTCAACAGAACCAAACAAGGATTTGGTGCAAATTGTGTCTTTATTTTCAATTTCTTACCAATATAGATAACTCTTGTATCGATTCCATATTGCATATTGCACATCAAACAATAGTAAATAAGATGAGTATTTTGGTCGATACTACCGTAGAAACGTCACAGGAAGGTGAACTAATTGTGATTTATTGTCTTTTCACTGTTTTTTTATTGTGTTTTAATAAGGATATATACGATTGCACTTGATTCCCATTGCTGTGAATCAGTTGTTGACATCGTTGAGCCATTCACCTTAACCTGTGCTGACGACATTTCTAGTAACAATGAGTGTTGCATCCCGATTGGTAGCTTCATGTGAGACTGATTTCCAACTAACAAGATTCCTCTCTTCGTCTGACATAAACGCTTAGTGTACAATGGATAGATTCAGAAATATAACTTATCAACCTACCCAAAAGAGTATTTATTCCAAATTAAGTATTGTATTTCCCACAAACCATGTCATAATATTTGTTGTTGTTTTGGGGGCTCTTCTCTGAATAGAGAGCGGAGGCCCTGATCCCTTAGTGGTTGGTGTGATGTCCTTTCTCCTATCGGTGATACTTATTGCCTTCGTTGTCATAGCTGTACTCATCGTTCTGCTGAAGAGGTGAGACGTATTCATTATGTTGATTAACCCGTAATGTGACATTGGTATATATCTGCACGATTAATTCACACACACCCAACAGAACAACAGCTTATGTGGCGCACAAAAGGCTTTGTAATAACTCTTTATACGATAGGCGCGCACACACCAATGCGGAAATTAGTTTGGAACGTGCAGTTTTTATATGGTCTCAACACAATGTGTTGCATATCAATGGCTCTAACTTTCTACGTGATTGTTATTTCTCAAAATGCTATGCAGAAATACTGAAGAAGAATAACCTTCTTTTTGATCTTGTAATTTTACTTCAAATGTTTAAATGATCAAGTAGGTAACGTTAGCGTTAACGTTACTTATAATTGCTTTATATGAAGCGTTAAATTGTTGATATTATCTGTTCATTCTTCATTGTAAGTACGAATCATTCTCAGAATTTTAATCAAATTCGTCTCATAATCCATATAAAAAACAAATACAAAAAAGGGGATTCCTTTTATAACAACGGCATTAAACATAAATATTAATCTATGTTACTCGCAAAATAGGTGGGGTAAACTTTAAGGGACTTAGAAGCTAAGAAACGAGGGGACATCTAACGGCGAGGGGCGGAAAATCAGAAAATGGATACAATTATCCCGCGTGCGATGCTTAATTTCATTCTCAATTGGTTGACATCCTTTTGAAAAGTGGGGTATGGAGTGGGGTGGGCGGTGGGGGGGGGGGGGGCAGTGGGGGAGGGGGTAGTGCTTCTTTTCGAGCCTGATGACATGAAATGCGCACGCATTCATAATGATATGCATTATCGCTACGAGCAAACTAATGCATAGAATAATTGTCCGCCAGGGCTTATTTGTTACCATGACAATATTAGGGGAAATTATCGTGTATAGCGGGGGGGGGGGGGGGGGGAGGGGGGGATAGGTCGCCCTGAAACCCCCATGTCATCTTTGAACAATGTCATGTCACTCAAAAACAGGAAGTCCGCACCACCTGACTCGCCACACAGCCCCGCCCTCCATAGTGACTACGAGAACCCCGTGTTTGATGAAGGAAGCTCCCAACCATCTGAGACATCGGGGTTCGTTCAGAATGGTTCGACGGGTTATCACTTCAACCAAACACTTACAAATCCTTCTACAGCTCCCTATGAAGAGATTGAAGTCGGAATTGATGGGCTACAAAACAAGGAACCTTCCAGCAACGGAAACCCAACACCTACTCGGAAGGATGAGCATAAGGAAGAAGTAAAAAACATATATGAATCCAACATAACTAGAGGCCCACAAAATTGAAGCAGTCTGTCCAATATTCAAAATTGAAGCTAGGATTATGGTGGTATACGAACTATAAATTATGCATTAAATGAATGGCAATAAAGTAGGTAGTAATTAACCAAATTTCATATGCTAAACTCTGCTTCATGTTAATACATCCACACTATTGCCTAATAATAACTGTATTTGTGCTGACATTTGTGCCGAAATGGAACAGTGGCTCATGAAGATTTCAACTCTACTTTCAACTATTTTAGACTACGATTATGAAGATAACTAAATATGGTTACTAGGAATCAATACACGCCATGTGTTAGTGGATGATCTAGAATTCGTGTATTTCCATCATGCATTTGCTTTGCTCTGTCAACATTTAACAGAATTTCATCATACTGCTTCAGAACATATTCATATAATAACTAGAGCAATTCGACTGCCACGCAGTCGATAAATATGCCTCCGCCTCTGTGCTAGCTCTATTTAGATTATTTTCAGAAAATCTGTTTGTTTGGTTGGGAATGTTCCAGTGAAGTTCATTGACCTTTGACCTCTGACCTTTGGGAAATTTCACCAAAAATGTTATGTCTACCCCCAAGTAGTCATCCATCTTTGCACCATGTTTAGTTGGTAATGTACCATTGGATTTGAATTTACTTTAAAAAATATCACTTTGGGGGCAATTTTTAGGTTATTTTTGGCAAAGTTCATTGACCTTAGACCTCTGACCTTTTAGAAAATTTCACCAAAAATGTCACCAGTCTAACCCCAAGTAGTGATCCAGCTTTGCACCATGTTTATTTGGTAATGTACCATTGGATTTGGATTTATTGTGAAAAATAGTCAATTTTGGCAAAGTGCGCTGACCTTTGACCTCTGACCTTTAAGAAATTTCACCAAAAATGTCGCCAATCTAGCCCCAAGAAGTGATCCATCTTTGCACCATGTTTAGTTGGTAATGTACCATTGGATTTGGATTTATTGTGAAAAATATAAAGTATGGGGCAGTTTTTAGCCAATTTTGGCAAAGTTCATTGACCTTTGACCTCTGACCTTTCAGGAATTTCACCAAAAATTTCATCAGTCTATCCCCAAGTAGTGATCCATCCGTGTACCATGTTAAATGAGAACTATATCCTTGGACTTGGATTTATTGTGAAAAAGGTCAAATTTTTGCAATTTTTCACAAAGTTAATTGACCTTTGACCTCTAACCTTTCAGGAATTTTACCCAAAATGTCACCAGTCTACCGCCAAGTAGTGATCCATCTTTGTACCATGTTTGATAAGAATTGTATCCTTGGATTTGGATTTAATGTGAAAAAGGTCAATTTTGGGCAATTTTTCACAATATTCAATGACCTTTGACCTTTGACCTCCATCAGATTTGACCCCAATTTTACACACTTCATTGGTTTTATGCAATACACACAGGTACCAAGTTTGAAGCAAATCTGGTTCACGGTTCTCAAGATATTGCCGAAACGGATTCGGGACGGACGTACGGACGGACGGACGGACAACCCGAAAACAAAACGTATCGCTTTGTATTTAGCACTTGATCTGTACCAGAACACTGTTCGTTCGTGTGGATACTTTCCCTTATAGCGGAACGTTTTCCAGTTGTGTGCACCAAATCAAATCCTCGTAGACCAGTGTGTTATATCAACCCTCGCTTTGGAGAATAGGGCAAATTACCCGGATGCAAGATTCGCAGGGCGATTGCAATGTACTACGTGATAGCTTTGGGGCCGTAGGCACATGCGGAAAATTGGTGCATGTACTACGAAATGTGTAGGATGGCATGGTCTTGATAAAGTAGGAAGCTCTTTGCAGGGTATAAACGGATGTTTTCTTCACACTCGTTTTATCATTTGATCACTCCTCTTATCCACTTTATCAGTTTCTACAAGTGGCATGTCCCTCAAATATCTTAGGTAATATGCAATAAAGCAATTTATAAGCCGGAAGTATGTGATTTCCGGAAGTTCATTTGTTCGATTCTCAAAAGGGGGATTTTTTTAGAGTAATTTTGCATAACCGATAGGTAATAAGCAATACAGAGTTGTGGAGTTTCACGAGAATAAATGTAAGTATTTCTCCGCATGAGTCTACATTTACGTTAAGGTAAAAAAAAAAAAGGTAGAGGAACGTGAAATACATGTCAGTATTTTGCTTGTTGCGGGAATCGAAGTCACAACCTCAATATCATCGGTGAAACAACGTTGCCCATATTAGTGTTGAATATTTATGTGAATATGATTGTTTTTGAAATTTACCATAATTTGGGGAAAATAACGTTAATACGAGATATGTGACATGAAAAGAAAACATGTTTAACTTTCATGCATCGATATTATAATGTATATGCGTATATTGTACCCTGCATATACCTAAAATGAAAAACACTACATATCGTATAAAGCTTGTATCCTAGATTTAGGGCTAGCCTATAGCAATGTGTGATTGAATTTCAGAAGATGTGTATCCACAAGAAACTATCATGAACGTAGTGGTGTAATGTGTATGTATATACAAGCACACACATAATAATAGGGCCATTAAGTTTCATGAAGTCGTAAAGGATATTTCAAAGGAGAGGTACAAGTAGTTCATCACCAGGGCTTTGACTAAATTATCATCTTACATGCATCAGCAAGCTCACGTGCTGGGTGATATCCCAAAAGGGTCATTTTCCATACCGCATGTAAGGAAAACTGGACCCATAATGCACTGCACACCAACGTCCGGATTTCAGTGCAGTCACACTCACTTCGGGTCTAGCATGTTTAGTGTATTAGTGAATAACAACGTAGCTCGCATGACTGCAAGAAAAGGAAAAATCGTCGATGTGGGGTGCATTATGGGGCGAGTCTGCATACGGCATGGGGACTTGATTAACGCAATAGATAAGTAATAGTGTGAGCTATACGAATGGAGCTCACTGTAAACGGGGATATGTTTCGTATAGAACTTTTCTTTTGTTACATACAACACAATAAACCCTCTTTACACACCGGTAACACTTTGTTCAAATGAACCCATTGTATTTTATTTCGATCAAATAGATCCGATGATTGTCATTTAACAATACCTCCGTGAGTGTTACTCAGTATTTGAATATGACGTAACTTGCAAATAGACAAATAAAATGATTTACTGTATACTCTCGTAAAATATCGTTTTGAATTACCAGACTTTGGTAGTAAATTCATATAAAAAAATATTACTCAATTTTGATGTACAAATTCAAAGTTTAAAGTGAGGGTTCCTGTGTTTATATACTATGACGAAGATATGTATAATAACTAATAATACTCAAAATTTAATGGATGCATTGTATGTACGTTATATCAGATATGCACGCGGGTAAACGTTAACGATATACTTAAAATAAAACAAAGTAGGGTTCAGCCGGGATAGCGACCACTTGAAGGAAGGGCGAGTACATTAAAATGCCACCCGTAGTGCTTATTGGCATCTGAGGTGAATGCTGCGGTCGTCGACCACCGAACGATGCACCGTCTACCTATGCTTACACCGCGGGTGACTGGAAATAAGTTTATTACTCAACACCTAACTCTCTGTATGCCATTTGTGATATTTTGCCACTGGGCAGCATTTAATCCGTTGATTTATGATGACTATCTAAATTTTGGTAAAATACTTTCATAATTTCATATAAATCAATTTGCATGAATGTGCCACACTTAGATATAGATACAATCTGAATAACCGTTTTTAGAACGCAAAAAGAAGTTTTAAAGTATGATTGCCTTATCTATCATAAAACAAAATGAAAATATTGTTTCATCTAAGTATCCAACTTTATACCACAAGGAAAGTAAGAAAATAATGCGAATGAAGCTTAAATACGCATCTAAAGAATAAAAATACTACAACTACAATTATTAATGCTTTAAAACAAATAGATAATAGTAGACATGGAATTTTGAAAATTAGCGATCTACGAAAACAAACATTAAGTTCTTTAAATGAGGTATTATTGAAAAGTTTTATTGACATGTTTTTGAATCACACTGCCTTAGTGTGTTGTAATAATACTGATGATTGAAATGAATGATTCATCAATTTCAAATGAAAATAAGTTATGTTTCTGTAGACCTGGCACATTTAAGACTGATACAGTTATTGGTGTATGATGATCAACATATCCAAGTTTAAAGCAAAAAAAGTGTATGCACTCTTTAGCCAATGTGTACAATTAAGCAGTTTTAATGACAATTTCAAAGTATTTCTTGTGACTGGTCATCAAACTTTTCATCGAATTCAAGACCAATTCCAACAAGTTAATGCTTCTTTATGCTGTTTTAACTGATGAATTCATAATTGGCTTCTTCATTTATAACATTGATTTGGGAAATCAATGGATTTCTACTTGCTAACTCGTCCAATAGTTCAACAATTTATGTCCATAAAACTACTAGTAATATCGTGCAGAAAGATATTTAATTGGTCAAACCTATACATAAGTATACAGGTCATACAGGTGTTTCACTACGGAAGATTTTAAAACGAAAAATTCACCGAATAGAAAGCACTTCAAAGGGCGAGTGTAATATTTCATTCAGGGTATTTACAATAGCAGTGTCCCAGTGATCAACACTGAACGCATTGTTTTGTCCTTTATACATGCATCAAGCTTTTAATGTGTGAAATATGTAGTGCTTAAAAAAAAAAACATTTTTACTAATCTCACATTGTTCCACCGAAAACCATCCATTATAATTCAGGATAAACTGGACAGTGTTACCAAGTGTAAAACAAAATATCTACAAACATTAGTCATTTTAAAAACTCGGATGATTCTTAACAATACTTTGAAATCATGCATTAAAATAACTTTTTTATTATGGTATGAATTCGTCCATATGGAAATGCCTAATTTGTCCATACACATTATGCATATCAGCTGGGTCACCTGTTATGATGGTTCGTCTGTTATATATGTACTGCTACGTACTGACATAATGATTCAATATATGTTTATATATATATATATATATATATATATTGCTTGCCCCTCTCTGCTATATTTTATGTTTTATCAGCTTTGCATCAGAAGTTGTGATTGAGATAAACTTTACTTTAAAAGTCAATAGTTTAATTACTCCTCCTACAATAGCGATCTCAGTACTGACCAATTAGATGCTGCAAATCAACGCTATCCTTGTTTTCTCTTGCTTTCATACAGTTCTTTTTTTTTTTCAATGATTTTCGAATTTAGTCTGAATTACTTTCTTTGGAAAACACGTGCTGTCGACGTCAGTTCGTGTGTATGTCAGGTCATCTGGCAGGTCGTCCGTCACATGGTTGGTTTGATTACCAGGCTTGATATAATGTTCCTGCAAACACAATTTTAATCCTAGATGTAATCATTCTGGGCTGATAGAAACATGATTTGTTTTTATATAATCCTACGGCTAAATTGATTGAAAGGTGCACTGAGGGAAATATTACATTCTGACATTGGTAGGAGAGGTAGTGCTGATCTTGATGCTAATGCAAATATTGATTTTTTTTACAATAAAAATGTAACCTTTCATTGATAATATTGAAAATACATATCAATTGTTCTATTTGTCGTTTGTGTCTGAACTTTAAGAATGGCGGATTCATTCATATTTAGACATTTTGGCATTATTTAAAGTTAAAAAACAGCTGTTTGTAGAAAGGAAATGGTTTTATACCGTTGTGATCTCAAGATGGAATAACAATGTTTATGTAGAGTTTTGAGTTCAAGCCAATTGTGCCTATACCCACCTTACTCGCTGTTCAACACATAGCGTCCTGAAATTGTAAATGTTTAAAATGACAATATTATTTTTTGTTATTTTTATCAAGTGCATCGATAGAAATGATCATAGAAATCATAAAAAAACAAATGTTTACCAATTCATTCCCAAATTCAATTTTAAATTATTCAGTTTGAACGACGAGTATATCGTAAATCCGTTACAGCCTGGTACTTACTATAAAGTCAAGTGTTTGATTGGTCGCGAGTCACATTGGCCGTACGGTGTACACAAAATGAAGCTAGTACACTTTGACAATGTTCGAGTAGGGCTGAAGTCCATGTTATGTCCATTTTCAGTCTCCAAGCCAAGTCCAGTACAAGTGCCAACGTAACAATGTTCATACATATCTGTCGAGTCCTAACATTTCGACTGCGTCGTCGCACTTTAGATTGTCAATGTACTAACATGTATGGAGAATGTCCATTAAATATTATAGAATAAGGCGGGTAATTGAAAGTGATTGCAATGGCATCATACTAGACGGTGCAAGGGGTGTCTTCTATAAAGTCATTGTAACATCATTATACAATTTGTATATAGTCCAGTTATATGTAAATGAATTTCTAAACAATAGCCTTAAATAACTGGGATTGCGTGCCGACGAAGTGCTTGTACGTCATATTGTTAGTAATTTATGCGGCAACCGTACAGTGTGAAATCGTGAAACAAGGCACTTTTAAAATCAGTGTTAAAAGCAGTCGATAATCTCCAATACGTTTGATGTCAGAAAGTCAAGTTTTCGGTACAGTTTTTGGTCTCCATGGTCGCTTTGTCACTAACGTCGGTTGTTTATCCGCTAACAAAATGCGTTCATTTCTACCTGTGAAAGTAACTCAATACATTCTATCACGCTGATATATAGCACAGATGTACATAGCATGTTAATTGTGGACGTGTATTACATACCCTGAAAACCCCCAAAATAGAATGCAACAAAGACTGCCAAGTATTGAAAAAATGACCATAATACGTAAAGTTGCATCATTTTTAAATTATGCATTTCCTTGAAAAATATTTCCAGCATTGTTTTTAACACAGATTGTTTGACCGATAATAATATAGAAATATCAGTGCGTCAATTAGCATGTAATAACGAGAAAAACACTTTTTGTCAATGCTTATATTGTAGAAATGGGTGCACATGTCAAGCTCTCCAGGAACTTGTACGTTTTATCCATTATACAAAAAGACAGCATAGAAGTAATGAACACTGTGATGAGCACTGCTCCTATTGACAAACATTATGGGATATGGGTTTTATTTTCGGCATTTTAGCTGGCGGGGAGGTCTCATGATACCCTACCCGTTGTAATTGCGAATTAAGCCAGTATGTCTCTTTGGCGCAAAAAGCAGCACCGATATTTCTACTAACGCGTTTACACACGACATAATTAAAATAAAAGCATGAACATAATGACAGATACGCGAAAATACAACATTTACGCTATAGGTAGTACGGATATATATTATGAAAATCAAATGTTTGTCATCGTCTGATATTCTCATTGAGTTCCAGTGAGGTTTTCTATCAAGATGATTCCCGATATGTATCACCACAAAATACTAGCTAGTTATGAATCAAACAGCAATAATTTTGTTTCTGTGGTTGTTTTGATCGCCATTACTAATGGACTCGTAACAGTGTTCCGGCCAACAGTGACGAGCCTCCACTGACGCCCGGCCGTACGACGTGCGAAGTCGACGTGAAGGCGAAGTTGTCAACTGCGTCATAGCGGTGTTCCGACGTTCCAGGTGCGTCGTGACTTTCCACTCGCTGTCGTAATGGACTCCCGGAAGGAAACGAAACACCGACCGGAAGCCGTTTCGAAACTTGGCGTTCATCCAGCAGTAGATGATTGGGTTGTAGATGCAGTTCGACATAGCTATGAGGAGAACCGTTAGGTACACGAGCTTGATATATCTGTAGAGGAGGAAGTTCTCGTGGACCTCTTGAATGATGTTGTAGGAGTGAATCGGGAGATAACAGATGGCAAAAAGAAGAACAACCATCGCGAACATCTTCACTAGCTGCAGTATAAAAGTAAAAAAAGAAGATAATACCAGTTAGCACGGATCTTACGGCAATAATAATCACATACTCTTGAATAGGGGATAATAGAAACCTCTTGAAAACTCACCGTTGAATAAAATGTTATTTGATAACAGGTCCGGAATAGGTTTGTTCTTTAAGTTCATACAAAATGAAAAAAATATAAGAAATGGGACAGCGCCTAATTTGTCAATTCAAAATGCACGTGCTATTTTTTATATTTAATATAATGTGGCTAAATTGCTGAGGGCCAGGGATTGATATGCCTCATTCTCTTACCCGTCCGCCCACTTAACAGACCATATACCCCATATAAACATAACAGAGACCAACAGGGCAAATTAGAATACAAATATATCGCCATTTCCCATCCCAGAGCGAGCCCTGTTCTTATATTAGGTTTCACCCTCGTGTTTGCAGAGTGACGTTTTCGAAAATTGAGAGACGGAATTCTTCATTTGTTTGCTTTCGTCGAGTACCCCTTTTTATGCAGTTGGTCAATGCATACCGAACGCATTTTATTTGTTAGTTTGATATTCATGTCCCTTGCGTAGCTACTTAAACACGTTTACAAATGGTCAAAATAGTATGGTGGAGTGTTTGATTAACCCTGGTTAATGCATGAACACCTGGACGCGCATGTAAAGTGAAGAGCCCTCGCCTCTGATTTGAATTGTTGAAACTTGTTCATATCCAAACTGTATAATTTCAAACCACGTGTTTCGGCTGGTCGCTCAATTTTCCTCGCAGTGACATTTTGCGGATCTTCTTCAAGTGCCATGCGTTAACTATTTTGTTCTTCAAATTGGATATCTGCTGAAATACAATTCCATAGACAAACTTTCTGAATAAAGTAGTCAATCCTCGTAATAGAAAGTTGGAATATAGATATTGAAAATGTATAGAAGTTCTTTATATTTAAGTTGCTGGCACGTCAACTATTTAATCAAAAGTTTATACAAATGGAACCTGTACCAAAGTAACATGTACATAAAGACCACATGCCCATAAAATACCACATATATTGACTTAATTACGTGCTCTCTGTGAAAATGTTTAACTGCATACAACATTTTTTTTTCATAGTTTCGCTTTGGCGTCTTCCAAGCCCTCAATGTATAAAAAAAATCAGCGCAATTTGATAGGGTATAGTTATGTGATGTTGTACAGTACATAGTATTCGCGGTGATGTATGCCAATACAATGTAGTCTGTTTCCAAGCAATGTGCCGATTTTTCGTAGTTTCGCTTTGATGTCTTCACGCGCCCTCAATCTACCAAAATTCACCCCAATTTGATATAATATAGTTATGTGACATTGTACAGTACATGGTATACACGGAGATGTATATTCATGTTATATGTATCCTGCTTCCACGCAATGTGCTCATATGAACTCTTCATACGCCATTGGTTCATGCTAGCACGAACAACACACTCAACCCTTATTGAGCAGCCATGGTCCTGGCACACAACGGGTTAAGAAATTAAGACTGCAGTGACACATATGGATTTAATAAATTTTGAATGCCTGCCTTATGTATAAAGCCGCATATGCTAATTTTCAGAAGACTTACATAGACACAAAAATATCAGCGGAGGTGTTGTTTGTCGTCTGAGAAATAGGCCTGAAATAATTGTAGTAGATCAGTCGTGTCTACGGTATTTAAAGTGTCATGTTTGGGCCATATCTCGATAAATGAGGTTGATATTAAACCTTTGCTTCAATCTAATATTCTAAATGTCATAGTGGATCAAAGTAGAGTTAATTGAAACTGTCAAACTCTACCCACTATAATATCGGTACTTCCCCTATGCTCCGTAAAGTTTGGTACGAACTCCCCGATATATCAAAGTACAATGATCAAAAGTGACATCATTACACATTACCGTATTATTGCAATCATCTGTTTAAATGCGTTCTGAAACGCCCCCATAGTCTTGTCAACACTGAATAGATTGTATTCCAGCTGGGTATGAATACCTTGTGTAACCTCTTCATATCACAACGACAATCAAGTTATTGAACCCTTTGTGCTGCTGTTTGAACTATGTGCAAAAACAAACATGAGTGGCCTACAGTTAAAGTGAGTTATTATCACCTTTGTTTTTGATTCGTTGATTCTCCTGTCACGTGACGCTTGCGTTTCCCCAGGGGTTCGTCTGCTCCATATTACGTAACCGATCCTCCCGTAGGTAATAGCTAGAATGCACAGCGGCAGGAAATACTGTATCCCCATCAGAACGTACGTGTAGATCATAGTGTGTTCCCACTTGCTCTCCGTACAGAACGAGAAATCCCCGTCCTTCTCCACGGTCGAATAGATCATCGACGGCAGCGCCACTACGCACGCCAACACCCAGATAGCCGCGATGACGCTGAGCGTTTGTGATGATCCCATGCGGATGGTTAGAGGGTGGCATATCGCTATGTATCGGTCCACGCTGATGGACACCAGCGTAAAGATGCTCACGGACACCGAGACGCTCTGGATGAAGGACACCGCCTTGCACATGAAGACGCCGAAGGGCCAGGACATGTACATGGCGTGGTAGAAGGAGAAGTTCACACACATCACCGCCATTAGGATGTCGCTTACCGCGAGGTTCACGATCGAGTAATTCGTTACAGTGCGCATGCGCGCGTGACCTAGAACGATGTAGCAGACAACGGAATTCCCAACAACGCCGAGAAGGGTAACGATGGCAAAGAAAATTCCGTACATAACTTGGATCCATACCGGCTCTTGGTAGTAGTCATAAAATTCCCCGTAAGATATGTTATAGGGCGACACGGAGGCGTTGTATGGCTGCACGGACGTGTTAACTACTACCACAACTACTTCCATGTTTAAATCCACACATTCAATCGCATTCCATTTTGTTTCAAACTGTTTGCTATAAAATGGCACAATAAGCGGTTTAAAAAGTTTTCATTTTACTTCTTCTTTGTACTCATCAACAGTATTTACTTTTTTGTCCAACGACAACGATTTGTATTCAATTCTCGGTTTAGTTGCTATGACCGTTATTTCCTGCCGCAAGAGTGTCATAGATATTTCATCCAAAACCGCAAGACGAAATGTAAGACAGACCATGCACATTAAGGCAGGATCTCCCTTTCAAATGCTTTCTTTATACTTGTTGCTCGGAGACTTGGCACCCTATCTTGATGAAAGTCAATTAAAATGACATTAAGAGGCCCAGATGCAGACAAATAAAGCTGGTCATGGGTATGTCTTGGCTTGCTTGATGATCACTCAAAATAGAAGTCCGCTGTGTTTGAAGATGGTTAAACGTCCTTCTGCATATTATCCCGCTCTAGCGTTACGAAACCTTCGGTGAGAATAACACAAAACGGGAGAATGGAATAAGAATTAATGATGAAAAAATACGGAAAATAATTTAAAATTACTATAAGAGGGCTTAGAACCTTGTCATATAATCGTATTCTTTGTATCAATTTCATACGTCGATTAACTTCAATTTAATGCAACCGCCAAATGGAGTTGTGGAGAAGACAATGAAAAACTGAAGATGTATGTAGGTCTCTTTTGAGCAGGGATTGTAAAAGAGAAATTGATTTTGTCGGGATGGTACGGACGCAGATTTCTGAGAAACTTGCTAATAATCTGATTATATTATTGATCATGTTGAACAATTAGACTAAACCCTTAGGCACGTAAGTCATGCTCGTGAAACGCTAGCGCAAACAACAATTTTCGGGAAATGTTTCCTCTTTGAAACATCCGTCAAAGTTAAAGAAGAAAGGAGAAATAATATACACATTCAATATCTAACATTCGGGATGTTTGATATGCAGAGACAACTTTATCGGTTTGACAATTTGCATTGATCCGTTTAAAGGTACTAAAAAGTGTAAACTGATATTGTGATGAAACACTTCCTACTTACAGCATCTATTGCCAATAGCCATCATCTGCTATTTTTTCATTCATGTAATGCATTGATATAACTGATATAATATATATATGATATAATATATAATAAAAAAATTAATGCTCCGTTTTCACATTCTTTTTTATCTCCTTGAAACTAACATGGAATAAAAAGTTAATCTTGTTTGCAAGGAACTGGCAGCCGCAACACCAACCTTCGAAGTAACTGTGATACCTGATTCATTAATCCAATCATTCAATCTTGCACAATTTGCGAAATGTAACATGACGATTTTTTTTTCCAATGCTATGGAATCTTTAAGAAGTAATAGTTGAGACTCTGATCGGATTGCGGAAAGCCTGATTTCCCATGTGAGTTGAAACCGCCGAAGGAAAACGAAACCTTCAAATTTGCTCGGACACTGTTCTTTCTGTATAATCATTATAATACTGTATCGGGAAAATGGAAACCATAAATCTTCAGAATGAGAGATGAGTACATCAAACAACATCAAAGAACAAACTTGACAAGTATTATTGGAGTACACATTATTGAACAAGTAAAATGGTCTAGTTGCAAGGTAATCGCCAAGGCTTGACTGATTTCCATTTAATGTCTACTCCCTCCATTTGTTCCGCTTTTTGTCGCTATCCGTGCGGTTGAAATATTCTGGTTCCGTATAACCCGGGGCTCAATTCGAAATTAGTCTGATCTATTACATTTATCTCTTAAAACTTGGTATTAACACTGACTGTGTTTCTGATGTGGCATTTATGTTCCATTATGAGATTTCGTGATTTTAAATTTTGTTATTCCAATGCATCATGAGTCTTAACAAATGCAATGATTACATTTACATTTTATGCGTTCGTGTCTTGCCAGTGGTTTCATTATATCCCTCAAAGCAAGTAAAGTACTTTTCGTCTTCACATTTTCATTTTAAAAAAATTAACCTATCGGTCCGAGCACATTTCTAAGCTTGCATTACAAGGTATAATGTTTATCACACTAATTTTTTAAAGAGAAATTGGTCAACATAGTCCCCCAGAACAATCGAACATCAACATTGTTACCTGTAAATATACGTGTAATCTCGTTTGTAGTCCATACCTCGTGAACGCAATGTCAATGAAGGGTTGCATCTCGTGCTGTCGACGTCATACATACATCCTTCAACCAATGTACATGAAGACGGCTAGCAGCAGGGAGTCACAGGCAAGTGCCCGGTTTGTGTCGATGAACCCTGGAACCTGAGAGAAGATGAGAGATAAAAGCGTTAGAGATTGAGTCTCTCTATGAATGGCCATCTAGAGACTCTAGTTCCTGAAATACGACTCTTCACAGGAAGGCGATAAGATAGGTAGCACATGATCGGTGTAGATGTAACAACTAGACTTCACCCAGACTGCTAGCGGTTTCATCGCCTGCATAGCATCTACAAGGAAGAAGAAAAAACATAATTAATACATGCAGGGTGTATTCTTGTATCCGGTACACACACGTAGACATCTCTTTGTATAATGTTGTCTTCATCGGACACGGTGTCACTTAACGTGTGGATTCCAATCAAATGTGCAGGAGTACCATGTATACATATCCGAATAAACACGGAACCCACGAATACTTAACAAGTAATATTTTATTAGAACTTTTAAATTGCTGTGATATTAGGTCGGAACAGCTTTGTTTGAATGAAATTTTGTCATTCCAATGCCAATGTTCACGATAAAATGAGAAATACCCCTATGATATGCAATTGAATATACTTTGTTTGACAATCAAGTCAATCATCATCAGTAACATCAGATTATAATACATTTTGAGATTCTTAAGATGAAAGTATGCAACACTAAAATCAAAACAGGCATGTATAATATATAGATTGCCAATGGCATGGGAAATATTCTGATGCCAAACTAATGCAAGCTTTTTAAAGCTTAGCGATCACGTAACTGACTTTGTGCTGCCTACACAAGCTATATAGCTCACAATTACCAGTGTTTGTGAGATTTTCCTCTGTATTAATGCCTTTAGATTTAACTTACCGTGACTTTCTCTCATAACATTAGCACAAATGTATAAATGATTTCGTCTCTAGATATACCACTATGACAAGGAAAGTAGGTATGAATATTTTCGTCATCCCCTTTCCCTGAAGTGTTTGATCTCATATAAACCTCAACATGGAATTAAATCCAATCAATATTTTGTTCATATCATTCCAGCTGACACCTGGATCTGTTATAAGATTATGCCATTAATTGGAATTGTATAATTGCTATGACAAAAATGGTATTGACATTCTCAGCCAACATCGTACTCTAAGTCTACATTGGACAACATCTGACTCTGTTAATGCATTCCGGGAAAAGGAGAGTCGTGTAATCTAATCGAAGTATTGGATTTACGTAAAGCAATGTACTTTGTTAACAAAACATGTTGTTTTTCATAATGATTTATTTCATCCGTTCGTGATTATGATGCAGCAAATATCAGCTTAATCATATTTGAAAATTTGAGGATCATTCACGTTATGGCTTTCTAAAAGTTGTAATAGCAATAATGCATTTTTTTTTTTGGATAATGACTAGTAACCAAAAGTTATACTAACAATGATATTAAGGATAATCATTATTCATGATCTAAAATAGAAAATGATTTAAAATTACAGTTGGTCATGTTTTTCATAGTAGAAAAATGTGATGAAGCTAAACTAAATCAAAAATCATAACTTTCTTTCCTTTGACGGATTTTCGTCAAACCTTCACTAATATTTTTCTTTCATGTATCTGGTTTTATATAAACATTTTTTTTTCAGGGTAATTTATCCCTTTTACCATTCCCATGCCAGAAATGAACTGTCGCCCTGGAGGGCTTGTATTTATTACTTGTTGAGAACAAGTAATAAATACGTGAAGACGAGATTACGCCTTGAAGATACCGCGACAAGCCGCTTAGGACAAAATACAGTTAACGCGCAAGCATTGACATTCGATTTCGAGGGGCTTGACTTTAAAGTCCGACAAAACGAGGATATTAGGAATATTGAGACAACTTATACCTTGACAGTTGGGGTAGGCAATCTTTATTACATTCTGAATGATTTCCCCGAAAAAAACAACAACAGAATTTCCGAATGTACGGTGGCGTGTGAAACTGATTTGGTTTAGAGCTGAATAAATAAAATGAAGTTGTGTCCTTACACACGTGTTGGACTTCGTGAGTATCTAAAACTTATGTACTGTATCGCCAAATGTATGATAGCGCGTGAAACTGGTTTTGTATAGAGCTGTATCAACAAAATGAAGATGTATTCTTACACACGTGTTGGACTTCAGGAGTATCGAAAGGGTTAAGTATGTACTGTATCTCCAAATATATGTTGGCGCGTGAAAGTGATTTGGTATAGAGCTATATAAATAAAATGAAGACGTGTCCTCAATACATAATTGTTTGAATGCACGAGTATCGAAAGGGTTAGATCTGTGCTCAACTCCTCTGAACTTCATTCTTGATGTAAAGAAGTGGACACACCGTCTCTAATGTCAGTCTTACCTGTCAGAGCCTTACCACATCTGTCATGGAAAATGGTGTGGCATTACACATGCTTCATTGCGAGCCTTTTCATCATGCCCGCAATAACCACATCGGACCGAAGTTTAACGCCACTCAATTAATAAGGCCAGAAGTAACAAGTGCTTGTCAATTGAAGCATGGGCTGTACTAGTAGTGTACGATATTACAATGCTTTTCGTGTGCTTGGGTATAGAATAAACCTCAACATTTGAAGTTTTAAGGTTGCAAATGATAATTATGTACTCTGTTATGCACTTATTCATTTTACAATGAAAGTATTACTGTCATAATAAGTAGTAACTCGCAAGTATAATGATCATTGTCACTTACATTTACAATCTCCATGAGCACCAAACACTTATTAATGAGCAAGATATTAAACATCATGGTATTTCATCCGATAATTAAAATTGGAATGTAAGTTTTGAAGGCGGCTGGTATATTGAGATATGCATACATATTTTGATTGCAATTTATGGATTCTATCCAAACGAAAGTTAAAAGGTTTGGTCATAAACAATACGACAAAGGAGCGAGAGAGAAAATGGGAGGGGGAAAAAAGAAGGGATTAACTAGTGAACAACATGTCACACCTTAAGAGAAACGTGGATTCATTTTATTTGATACAAGGACTTGAATTCAAGAAATGTATTAAAGGGCATATACTGTACTGGGAAGGCAAAAAACCCTTCAAAATGTCATTGTTAGCAATCTTCTTGCCAATGGTCTTAAATTCATGCATTGTCTATTTTAGAAGCTTGCTGAAATTTATTTGCCCTTAAATGATCTACATTTGGAAAAATGAGTGATTAAGTCACAAATCCTCAAAATGTTCGGCCCGAACATTTTGAGGATTTAATAATTAATCATTAATTACTCCATATGTGGATCATTTAAGGGCAAATAACTCTCAGCAAGCTTCTAAAATAAAAAAAAACATGAATTTATGACCATTGGCAAGAAGATTGCTAACAATTATATTTTGAAGGCTTTTTTGCCTTCCCAGTACAGTATATGCCCTTTAAAATGTACGACCAGTTTGTCTGGGTTCTGTCAAGCTCCCGCTTTTTTGTAGTTTGCAATTACTTTTACGATATTAAAGAAGAATTACATAACTATCTTTGTGTTAGACATGTGAGTAATAGTTGTAGTTTTCGTAGTGGTAAATGTTATTCTGTATATATATAGTTACATTGTTACTTCTTCCAATGTGCCACCTCAAGGGGTGTAATTATGTCACCCTGTAGTGACCACGGCAGTGAAGCATCGTATATTTAGAAATTATTCAATGAGACACGTATGGTCATAGAAAGTCTTTGTAGTCCTTTATGCACATGAGAGCAGGTTTGGCTGATTATATCATACCATTTTTTATTTGTCTCTGTCGCAACTCACTACTGTATGTCCTGGTGTTGTGATAAGTATAAAGATAACGGAGCAGCCTGACATTTTCCCTGATTCCAAGTGAGATAACGTTTGTTTAGTTCATGAGGTTACTCTCACGCCGGGATAACACATGTTTTCCTTTGGGTTCTCAATTTATATTCGGAGCATGCCCTTTCGAACTCGATACATAAACACCAGTCATATCACCACCTATCGTGTTGGAAGATTTAGTTAATCATTACTCTCACGCCTACATCTTTCGTTCTCTCCTAATGATGTCGTATAGGGGAAGATGTAGTCCACCCCCTGGACTGTATTTAGCAATCCACCAACAACGAACGTTGGTGGCGCATCACATACAAAAAAAAATAACTTTCTTTGGGCGGACAGATTCGTGGAGTCGCGCAATCAGTGGTCTGGCGCGGTGTGTGTACTATGTGAATCAGAGGCGTAATGTGTGTGGGAGAAGAGGCGGACGATAAAATACGGCCAGTATCTGGACTAGGAGCGATGTGACTTTCTTTCACACAAAAAAACACGTAATTATATGTGGTACCTTAACCAACTGAAAATAGCAACATTATTAAATCTTAAGTCAATGACCCTCCCTCCTTCCGTGTTAAATATATCAACAACGACTTCCTTCTCTTAATTAACTGCCAAAACGACTGGGCATTATCAATTACAGTTGGATTATCCTGTTATATTGTTCATTTATTTCCGATCCGAAATTAAAGGAAATTCGTTATAGTTAGAGACCTACTGAAGGGTAACAATGTCTTAAATCTCTCTGTTCCAGGTGTGTATTATTCACCAGTTATTGTTATTATTTTGTTAATAGTATATTGTTAATTTATGTTAAGGCCGAAAATAAAAGAAGTTCGTTAAAGATTGAGGCCTACTGAAGGGTAATAATATCTTAACTCTTTATCTTTCGTGTGTGTATTATTTACCAGTGATAGATACAGATCCCATTTATATCGATAAATGGTTGATCACGCGCGCACTCACATTGTGCATTATGTGCGCAATGGGAAGGCTTAGTGCACGTTGTGTGTGCGGTGTACGAGCATCGATGGTTTCCAGTGAATATAGGCCAGAACCTGTGCTAGATTAATTGATGTTTCTTTATGTATTATTTGTGCAGAAATGCTTCAAGAGTACACCAACTGACGTTATACAGACAAACATGAAGCAAGAGAGTGAGAATCGTCCGCATCAAAATAATCGAAGTGCGCTTATACATACATGTACAATCAATAAAGCATACATTGCCATCAACTTCAAACAAATTCGCCACGTACATGCATCGCATGTGCACACAATAATATTTTTGTTCAGAAAAGGACTATGATTTCACGCTAAATAGGCCTACTGTATTGAGCGTCTAATATTTCACCGACAGATGCGTGCATCAATGTGCATTGTTTTAAGATACCAGTCATAAGGCATACGTTATATATATGCATAAATATACGTATTTGTCTTGGTGTGGGTGTGCGTGTGTGTGCTTGAATATGTGTATGTGTGAATGCCCATAAACTATTTTGACAGCCATTAAAACCATAATCATAGTAAAATGATTTGTTTACCTTTTTTTAAATGTTAATATGAATTTTTGATCTATTTTAATTTCTTGCGCCATCGCTGAAATTTAATATACCCCTTCGTCAACCGCTAAAACTCGAGAAAAAATCTGCTCTATACATCAGAGAGCACTTTAACCACATCACGATTTGTAATCATGATTGTGGAGAAATGTTGATGTTATATCGACACCTATTGTTGTTTATGTATGCCTTTCTCTATGCATTTTTTTTAAATATAGATATGTACATGTATGAATGTATAGCTATATAGTTATGGTATGATGTAGAACACATGATATTTCAGTTAAATGATCTCATAGATCAGCACATCATATCGGACACATCATGGGCAACTGTGTATGGTATGAAATATAAATATGATAACTTTAGTGTTTTATCCAAAATGTATAATAGAAATCTGAAGTCAATGTACGTTGTTTTTACATTAGTTTTATGTGAACAAAAACTTGAATGATTATGTTCTGACGCAATAAAATGCTACTTTTGAACGCGGCAGTGTAAGCCAAGATAGCCAATTTGGGCGAGAAACCCCCCAGTGGCCAACACTTACCAACATGTGCACGGTACAGGATTTTTAACCCAAGAAAATGCCAAGGGCGTCTTATTGGCAGTGATTTCTCTTTCTAATCATGCCCTTGGTACTGGGCAAATATCAAGAAGATGTGACACATCGTCGTTGGAGTACAGTTGTCGGGATACGTTTCCGATGAAATTCGTCTCCTACTCATGTGAGAGGAGAGTTTGCAATAAGGCAATAATGAGAACAAAATAGAAAAAGATTAACAGAAAGAAAAGAGGGAATTGAGAAAGATACCGTCGATAGAGCAAGACAGCAAAAGGAATATCAATGAAAGAAGAAACAGGGAGAGACATATATATATATATATATATATATATATATATATATATATATATATATATGCAAAAACGCATAACTCTCCATCTCCTTTCATCTGTATTTATCTTTGTACAAACTTGTTTTAGTAGTAGCACCCATGCTTGGTTATACATTTTGGGAGTTGTTGCGGCATCGTCGTCTGACCTTTCGTCAATCTTTTTGTATATGTTTATATGAACGTATTACCCACACCACGATGTATTTACCGTACATGTACACCACATAGAGTATAGGGGAGTTTCATCGGCTACAGTTTGATATTCCGAAGGTTCGTTTATTCCGAAGGTTCGTAATTCCGAAACACGTAAATTGCCTATGCCTCGATGCTCGTTAGTCCGAAAACGATAAGGGGTTCGTTAATCCGAGCATTTGTCGCGCAACGTTCGGAATAACGAACCTTCGGAATAACGAGTGCTTCCCGTTTCATCAACGCACAATGAAGGATATGTCCATATTTCATAAGGGTTGCTGGAAATTAACTCCCACTATGTTTAACCCTTTCTTGTGTTAAATCAATTACGTCAATTTGTTCCTGTTTAAACATGGTGGGACTTAATTTACAGCAACCCTTATGTAATATGGACAAATCCTTCATTGTATTAAAAAAAATGTAAATAACAATATTTTACAATGATTTGATTCTATGAACAACCGGTGGGAATCAAAATCATTAATGAAACGCACATATTTTTTTTTATCTAAATGCATGACCACAACGTGAAACAATTGATAAGTTTCATGACAAAAAAGCGATTTTCTGTTTTTGTTCAAAAGCAGTTTTGTTTCATTTGATAAAAAAGCATATTTCAAAAGAGCTACAGTCCAATAATCTCACAAATTACCTTGTGGACGCCACAATTATCTCGTGTTTTTCAATATATTGATTTTTCTGTTTTCTCCTGGTATTTTACCAGATAATATTTCGCAAATCAGAAGTGGTACCGTTATACCTGCCTTTTACCTCTTCAAATTTGTGGGAGAGAACTCGTCACAAATAACTTTTCTGGTTTGGCTGTTACCACATAAATTGGAAATACATTAGATTAAGTATATACAATTACTACTATTGGAAAACGTGGAAATCAATCAGTCTGTATACCACGAAAAACCGTTATTTTGATTCAGGGTTTAGATGCATGTAGTTACAACATTTCAGAAAGGAATGCTGGTAACTATAGAATGAAAATGTGGTAAGCTATAACTCGGCTCCCCTGGCTGTTTAAACAAATAGAATGGGAAATGTCAACAATGATTTTAAATCGTTACAAGTTAATACAGAAGTTGACCAGGAACATTCAAAAAGACATAAAAGTTGAAAACATGCACTTACCTATTTTTTTTCTTCATTGAAAGAGGCAATCATTTTGTTAAAAGCCAAATTCCTGATTTAGATTTTTCTCGTAGAAGGGGAATAGTAATGAAATTGGAAATATTCTCACAATGCGCACTTTTGCTGGCAGAATATCGATATAAAGAGAGTTATCCGTGTCTGGTCTTGTTTTGCTCAAAATTGTATAACACTATTTTCCTTTTTTTAATCATTTCTTACACAATTTATAACTTTTTCTCTAAAAATGTGAGTCTGCGCGTTTTAATGTGGTGAAATAAACACAGAGGACAAAATAAAATATAGTTCAAAGTAATAATTCATCATACAATTAGACCACTGAATAGCAGCAATATGGTATGGAATTGGTAGAAATGGAACAAATAATATAATTGCGCTGTTTACAGTAGATTAAGAGCTACTGCAGCCAAGAGTTAGAACTTTGCCGTTCTTCATCCATTTAACGAGGGAAGATGACAAATCAGATACCAAGACGTCACCCTCTATCATATCATTATATGCATTTGGAGTCCAATTGAATAAGAATGTAAATAATTGTTCAATAGCAACGCTGAATAAAAAAGGCAACTTTAGTGGAGAGGACGTAACAAACAGAAGAACATCCTCATTGAAAAATAACCTTTACTTAATAGATAGAAACTAAAAATGATCAGAATAAGATACGTTCACGGAATGTCCGTAAACTAACAGAGGTGAGAGTACACTTTATTGAGCTCAGAAGACGTATCTGCTCCTCTCGGTCTCTCCAAATAATTCTTTTATGTCATGCATTATTGCCAAATCTTATTTCATGCCGACTGCGTATCACTGAATATTCATTCGCTGCCGCCCTCCGGGTATCTAATCGCTTGTGGAATTGTTTTACCGGTGTGATATGGAGACTGATGTGGTTGAGAACGCTTCATGGAACCAATCGGTACCCAGGGGTGATTAACACTGTAATACTACGTTCGCATGGAAGGCAGTTTTCCGTTTATGTAGTGATATGAGTACCAAGGTGGTCAGCCGCTTCGATAGAGTGGAGAGACCCTCTGACAAAACAATACGATTGTAATTAAGGCTGGTAGTAACCGCAACCCGCCTCCATGTGAACGTACTCTTTAAGGGGTGACTTGGCAGAAATGTAGCTCTCCTATATCAAAAATATATCTGAAATTAATATACATTTAGTTTAACATAAGTTTGAGATTCTGATTTTCTTCTACATTGCTAGGGAACAGTTCAATACTTCTGTCCGATAACAATACCACCACACAATACTCTAATCGATCGCAGCCATTTCTTTAGGGCGGGAGAACATAATAATTTCGAGCAAGCGTGCATGTCTCCTGTCTTGCACCCACAATCAAAATATATTGAATGGCCTTCATACAAATATCAGCACTTTCTGCCTAAATATCAGCAAAAATATTCAAACTGTCGAGGAAATATTATCAAAACACAAATATTTATTACACTTAACTCGTACATTTCGTATAGATCAGCAAGGAAAAAAGATATTAAAATAACCTCTCTCAAATGTAAATAGACACGCCGTGGTGAAATGGTTCTGACTAAAGATGCCGATGTCCCCGGTTAAAGCCCATCCATGACACTTGTGTACTTCAGCAAAAACACTTAATCCACATTGCTGCTCTTCACCCATGTATAGTGGGGTACCCCGAGGAATGGAATAAGTGTGCCTTAGTGTCTGCCTTTCATTCTGAATGATTTCTAGGGCTTGGACACGTTACACAAAGACTTACAAGCATCCATTGACTGGAATAATATTATTATTTAATGATAACATTCGTTACATAAAATCTGCGTATTGTCATTATCATTATTGTTAAATGTATCCTGTTCATAAAGTAATGATGTATTTCGTAGACACTGCTATGCAGAGGAGCGTGCGTGTGCGGGCGTATATGTGTGCGTGTGTATGTGTGCGTTATGTTGTAAATATCGTAGAGCACATCGCTTTATTTGCTGACGAATGTTGCGACACCAAACAGAAAGGGAATCCAGTACACCTTGTTTGTGCCATACCTTCTCGACACTTCTTTTCATATATAGGCCTAATAACTACATAACCTTTTTAGGATGAAATGTTATTATTTTGACGGACTTTGCTTCGGCAGATGGAGAGGAGTCCTTTTGTCACGACGGTCCTCTTTATAAACGTGTTAATATGATCTGCTGGGGAAAATATGTAATGATTTAGCGGATAATAAATATTCGTTAAATACGTGGTGTGTAATTGCATTTTGCATTTACTTTAATACTTTGGTCAACATGTTAACTCAAAATATCATATATACCAGAAAATGCAAGAGTTGTGAGCTAGTCGATGAGGATGTAAGTGTATGTGTTAGAAGAATCCGTCAGGAAAAAAACATGAATGTGATATTTTACTTCAAATCTTGGCCGTCTCCGGGTTTTTTCTTGTAGCGAACTAAAACATGATTTACGATTTGTGGAGAGTCGTTTGTTGAGAGAAAGTACCAAATCTATCTTTATCTATTATTAACTGCGCGCATCACGTTCCTTGTGAAGCAGGCATGGCACGGTTCTTATTTATAATTTTGTCTCAACAACATACTTTGTCGACTTGATATATGGGTAGCGGCACCAATGTCGAAAGCGCGATTCGGCAAGCAATTCGTCACGGTGACTCAAAGTCATGGACGGTACTTCTCTTTGAGGTGAGTTACTCGAGAAATGTTAGTTTAGCGCTATCGGTGGCGACATGAAGGTTTGGAGATGTTTCCAATTCACATCATATCTTGAAACACTGAAGGAGATACAACTTAATTTTGCATGTGCATAGAAACCTGTGAGGTTGTTTTGTTCATACCGGTCTGTTACATATTTTTATGTCGCTCTACCGTATGTTCTGCGGCATTTAAGCTTTCTTCAAGAATGTTCTTGTAAACATTATTCCACTGAGCAATGTTAAACAGAACATGATGTACTTATCACAACTCATTTCCATCCTCTTAATAAAATGAATATTCATGTATACGATTATCTCAAATTGGAAAACAATTATCTGGTATTATGACGAAAGGCAGCCTCAGAGGCCGCATGGTAAAAAAAAATTATTTCACTCACATGGACATAGATTCACATGCAATGTCGTTTATCTGTATTATGTACTTTTGTACACATGTGTTATGATATTGCTGTATTGTTGCTTGATTTTAGTAATATTATGTTCATATATCAATCAAATCCTGGCCCAATATTTCTCTCTTTCAAAAAAGCGCCCTCGTCTATAACGATTCACGGTCTCAAAAAGGAAAACTTCAGTTTTACAAGTTCCAGCATGATCCGTGGGATAATAGTTTGGCAAAGAGATACGAACTTACTTAAATACGTGACTGCCGCTTCGTACAAAGTTTGATTTCACAAACAATGTGTATACGGAACATATTTCTGAGATTTGTGAGATATTTTCTATTTTCGTCAAAAACTACTTATAAACTCACCGAGATACGATGTCTCCGGAACCAATGCGTGAAATTGCAGATGTCAAAAGCTATTGTGTCCGAGTTGAATTATTGATATTTGTGCATCCGTATTAGCTCGGCAGGCAAACTTATCGACGTTCACACACACACCCTCATCCCATGAGGCAGCGAAAGGTGTTTACGCTGGGGGAAATAATCCAGGTGTGGAAAATCGCAGGAAAATTGTGCGAGAGTTTGCAGAAGGGAGGTTTGCTGCACCGTCCGTAGAGTTTAAAGACTGTTGGATATTTTGCGGAGCATCGCCTCTTGTCTGCTGCGTAAAGACAGCGCCCTCTCCCTCTCTCTCTCTCTCTCTCTCTCTCTCTCTTTCTCTCTCTCTCTCCGTCTCTCTCTCTCTCTCTTTCTCTCTCCCACTCTCTCTCTTTCTCTCTCTATTTCTACCCCTCTCTCCCCCCTCTCCCCCCCCTCTCTCTCCTTCTTTCTCTCTATATCTCTTTCTCTCTCCCTCTTTCTCTCTGTCTTTCCCTCCATCCCTCCCCCTCTCTCTCTCCCTCCCTCTCTGTCTTTCTCTCCCCCCACCCACCCCCCTTCTCTCTCTCTCTCTCTCTCTCTCTCTCTCTCTCTCTCTCTCTTTCACCCTGTATTGTTGGTATGCTGATACGTGGTTTTATCAGATCAATATGTATATCGGTTTCCAACTCGCTACTTCTACCGTATTTCTTTTTCGGTCTCTCTGTCTTTTTCTCTTTAACCTGTTCTACTCATTGCTTTTATCTCCACTGCCCCCCCCCCCCTCTCTCTCTCTCTGTTTCTCTCTCTTTCGCCCTTGCTCGCTCTTGTGCTGTCCCTCGCGTATTTTCTCTCTCTCATGGTACATGCATAAACACACTCATACACACTTACTCAATACGCACACGTAATCACATACATTCATACTCGTATAAAGCACAGCAATTTATGTCTGTACCTCCGCTTCCATCCTTTCACATACTCTTATCTTTATTCATGCACGCGTGTCTATTTTAAATGTGTCCATTCATCGATTTAGTTCTCTTTTCCACTTTCGCTATAAATTGTGTACTTCGGCCCGAACATTTTGAGGATTTAATCATTAATCATTAATTACTCCATATGTGGATTATTTCAGGGCAAATAACTTACAGCAAGCTTCTAAAATAGACAATACATGAATTTGAGACCATTAGCAAGAAGATTGCTAACAATCACCTTTTGAAGGCTTTTTTTGCCTTCCCAGTACAGGATATGCCCTTTAACCAGCACAAAATCCCGAAGGTTACATAAATATTTGTTGTTGTTTTAGAGACCTTTACTATGGATAATACTTTCGTTGTAGTCGGTAAGTTATGCAAATGAAACGCTGCTTTTTCACGATGGCCTTGAATTATTATTACATTGAATTATTTCCACCGCTCGATCAAATTCTCCTTCCAGATCACCATCTGGTTAAAAGGAGGGAGCACGCTATCCTCATTACTGGGTTTATACCTTGAATTCACCATAAAGGATTGATAGAAGTCTACGAATATTCAAATAAGGATGGATTGTCACAATCGTTGTGAGTACCCATCATGCAATTTGCCTTGTTAAACGATGCAATTAATTTTAATGGATGAAGGGATGAGAAAGTGAGTCGACGGTGCGTGTCATGTTGGTGTTTAATAAGCACAGTACATGTTTCTTCCAGGAGGCGCCTTAAGCATAATGTTAAGCCAACGCGGATACGTGACACAGATAAGGTACAACATTTTTTTTTCAGTGAGATCGTGTATGGGCTTCGTGAAAGTTTCCCTTATATGTAATATCAAGTAAAGGCACATTTTAAAAAGGCTTCCCAAATAAATCTCGAACCTTTGGGGTAGCAGATCAAATAGTAAATGGAATATTAAACAGCTAGGAAAATACATAAAGAAAGCAAAAAGCCTGAACACTTGAAACCAACCTCGTTTACAAACTTTTCTTAGTTTTTCTTTTTTCTAAGCAATGAATGGAAATTCTAATCGCTTTAAAGGGTTAAAAACGTAAGAAGTACCCATTTACCGTTACTTAACGAAAATAACCGAGGCCATTTGCGGAAATCTTACTCATCTTTTTCATGTTTATCTCCTCGCCCTCTGCGAGCCGAGTCGATTTAGGCAATCTTGCACAAAAAGTTCAAACAACTCCGACCTATTAATATGGGTACTAAATAAAGTAACGTTACCATTTTCGAGAATGATACTAATTTCCTTAATAGAGTTGTTGTTTTCCCAATACTCAATATAGCCTATTAGAGACTGGGGAGCTGGAAAAAAGTACATCCATCTCTTCGTAAAACTGTATATATTGCTTTAAATTCACGTGTCGCCATGCTTGTACGAGAAAGAAAAGGACACAACCGTAAACTCTCAAACGGCTACTAGTCCTACATTTATCACATGAAATTACTCATGTATCTCTATTATATCAAAACCCATCTGGTAAATTTGTATGGCGCCTTGCGAAGCACCCAACAACCAAAGTGTTCTTTTTCCAACTTTATGTGGGTATGACTTCGACCTTGCATGAGAACATTGATGAATCCTAACCACATCATATATGTCTTCGCGATTGTTTTCTTGGGGATTTCCTGGCATCGTGCCAAAAAGGTCATTCCTAATGTAAGAGCAGTGCGCTGCGCAAATCGACCCTACAGCACTCCTTCGTTTTAGTGCATATGAGAGTGATATCTGTAATTCTAGGTTTTTAGCCCTCGGCAATCAATGACATGGGTTATCGGAAAATACGTGCCAGGTTTGTAACCTATTGCGAGCAATGAGGTTACGCTGTTTCGCCACACACCAATCATCCCACAATCTACTACCACTTGATCTCCCATCTCATAAATAAATCCTCGAAAAGGACAGGGAGTATTATGTGAATTCGTACTATCATTCGAGTAATATTTTTGATCAATATTTTGAAACACTTGTTTTCACAATTAACGTTTACATGTTCATTCATTTCATGAGCTACAATATTTGTATCTATTTAAGTGGGTTATGTAATGTAAATTGTTAAAGTCATTGTGTTTTATCCATCTTGCTAATCCGTCTTTTTTATTATTCTCGTCTCCTCGTCCTGTGTTATGTTAAATATTCGAAGGCTTATTTGCACTTCATCTAAGCAAAACATAATGTCAACAATTGTTTTTTGCTCCTGTAATCTCCGTGATATCTTTGAATGGTATATATTTTGTTGTATTCATGAATCGTCGTGGCATGATTTGCCTATTAGAGTGTAATTGCACTACCGGCTCTGTAAAACCTCGTTGCTATCATTTATGCAATTCTGTGAGACGTACACGTTCGATACTTGTACAATTTTTCCCCCTTTACGGTTCAATTACACTGCCCTAACCTTCGTCAGCCATGTCTTTCCATCTGAAATGTACATGTTATTTTTTGTGAGTATATTTTTAGAACGCATTTCCCGTTCGAAGGCGTGAATTATGACTCTCTCGACATTTTATGAAATAAGCAGACGTTTTCGAGAAGAGCAATTCGCATGCAGCTGTGCATATATGATCCGAGGGGACAGCACCCTATACCCCGAGGCCCGGGATATTAATCTCTGCCCAATGAAGAACAGGCTAGAAAGGGAGAGAATTAGAGAAAGAGATGGTGAGTGAAAGAGACAGAGGGAGGAGATAGAGAGAGGAGAAAAAGAAAAGTGGGTGGGGTGGTGGAAAGCGAGGACGTCAGGGAAAAAGAAAATGTTATTACATGTAACTAGTGCTTGTGTATTTAAACATGTTTGGATGTATCAGTGTATAAGAGAGAGAGAGAGAGAGAGAGAGAGAGAGAGAGAGAGCGAGAGAGAGAGAGAGCGAGATGAAAATTGAAAAAGAAAATAACGTTTAGTGTCACAAAACAATCAAGTGCAGATACACTAGCTCTATATTGAATAATAAATGCGCATCCGTCATTCAATTGTGACACAAAAAGGAAGTGAAAGAAAGGGAAAGAATGTTAAAAAAGAAAAAGATATAAAACATTTTTAAGAAAGAGAGCAAATGAAGGTGAAAAGGAGAGCTAGGAAAAAGTGGGCGAAAGGGATAGTAAGTCTACGAGAGGTAAACAAATTGTGTGAGAAAATACAATATTGGTAAGAGAGAGAAAAGGAGAGTGATAGGGGAAAAGTGGGAGAAAATTGTTTATATAAAGTGGTACATAGAAGTGATGAGGCATACATATAAATGAAATAACGTATATATGTATGTATGTATATATATATATATATATATATATATATATTTATATATATATATATACAAGGAGAGAGAGAAAGAAAGAGAGAGAGAGAGAGACAGAGAGAGAGAGACAGACGGACAGACAGACAGACAGAGAGATGTGTATGTTTGTCTAGCGTAGATATTTGTCGCATGCACACACCCTCTTCTTTCAACATTTACCAGTTTACACATTGCGGTACCATGATGGGATGTGTTAGCATAGTAACATCGAAATGCAAACAATCCATGCTAGAATACAGGCCATTAATCTGCCTTCATACACAGTCTTGGCTCCATATTAATTTCTAATTCTTGTCTTCTTGTGGCATATTAAACATCAACTCTATTGGAAGTCATCATAATCAGATGAGAGCGATTTGTTACTCTCGATGCGTAGACAATCAAGCCGATATTATAAAGGCGCCATCGCGGCCGCGCGAGGAATTTCAATTCAGTTTTATGCATGTGATCAATATCATCTGCTGTAGACTGCCCCATATCCAGGACATCCTTCAGTCGTTAAGCATTTTTATTAAGGGACATGAGAAAGGTTAGTCTGTATCATTTGCAAATCGGCACGATTTGATCATTTGCTCTTTGATGGACCTTACATGCACGAGTCAAATGTCAGTATACGAGGGCGTCTGCTGAATTAAAAAGGGCATTATCACTGGCTGCCTGAATTGTTCTACTGCCCTCAATACATCTAACCCTCATTCGAAATATGACGTGCATGTGCTAAAGGACTGAAATAAATATTATCACCGTGATACAAATTACATGTTTAATGTAAAGGCAGCAAACTGTACGTCTGGCATAATGATGCTTACATGAATGACATGTACTGAGGATATTCATCATATACTCTATCCAATACACTAAACTCTAACTTTGCCTTTCATTTTTTGTTTGGCGCATGTACAACGCACTTGTCACATTATAGGCACTGTGCCTATCAAGTTTGATAAACTTGGGAGGGGGCGGAAAGGGGGTTGGCTTGGAAATGTTATTTAAGGAGAATTTGTCTACAATATTTTATTCTCTTTAAGTGAATATACATATTACATACATGCGACACTGGCATTCGAATCATTCTGGAACGCCCATGATTTTAACTGTGGATCACATATACTGTAGGACAAATTTATTGTCAAAATTGTTCCCATAGTGTTCACCAATACCAATGGCAAGTCAATGACGCAGCTTTCGAATTCCTTTATTGGAGCACTGACCTCTGATACGCGAAACGGGTCGAACATTTAGGAGCCAAAAACGAAGGCTGTAATCAAATTCAAATTTGTCATGTACTTTGTTTCATCTCCCTTAATACCGTGACATTTATCATGGATTGTGAAATGGAGAAACCATCTCGCACGTTATATAAAAAGCATTTCGTTTCGGGTTCCCCCACACCTCAGTTGTTTTTGTCAAGGAGTGTGGGAGACACAATCGGCTGACAATGGCGTATTGGCTAGCCCGCAGGCCTAAGGGAATGGTGAGCGACCGTTCACATGCAAGCAGGTTTCCCGCTCTACCATATGCCTTCTATAGTTTGCCGCCGGTGTTTCCACAGCGTTACAAAGCACGGGAATAGTAATATTCAGCCTATTGTATGTGCTAAGGCATTCCACGTTCTGTCGAAGGTATAGAGCTCTGTGTAGGGGCCCTACAGACAGGCAACTATGACATGCGGTGTCGGTTAACCGCACTCGTCTGAACAAGCCCTACGTCATGGGAGATGTGGTCTCCACCACGTGCTCATTCGATCATGCGTAGCGGCGCTAACCCAATTTAAATCCAAAGGTGGTTGTACATGCATTATGTTACCATTACGCCAATCTTTCATGCTTCCGTTCCTACTCGATGCATTTTGCTTGGATGCAAATGAAGATGACAAGACAATCGAAGATATGAGATGTTATATATATTTTTGTTATGCTCAGCTTTCAAACAGGATATGAATCATTCATGATATAACGCACTGTCATGCTGGATATTTTTTTTGGTATGGTGATTTGTTGATATTGTTATAACCAATGACGACACATAATCGAATTTTCAAAACCACAAAACAAGAGTAAAAAAGCAGTTGAACCGTCGGAAGCTAAATCTATAAGTAGTTAAATGTGTGTTATTACAATTGATAAGCGAAGAGCAGCGTCGGAATTTCATGTATAAAATCGTGTTAACTGGACTTACAATGATATGGAATATCCTCATAGCGACTGGAGGAGAGGTAGTAATCATTTTGTATACTGAATAGGAGGGATGACGTGAGATCGCGGATCGGGCCGCTGGGAAACTCGCGTGCATCAACTTGGAAAATTATCCCCAGAAGATCATCGATCAAAGCTTAACCTTTCCTGTTTGACCGTTGTTCATCTCGTCCCACCGCATCTCGGCGCGAGCCGTAATTCGCCCCCATTTGCACATTAAGTCGATGCGATCCAGCTCATGAAGCCATGACTCCATTAAACATTTCCCTAGCTTATTAAATAATGGATCTATGGTGAGAAGTGAGTGGCACCGTTTAGATTCTGTCAAACGATGAAGACTGTAATAATATACACGAATATAACATGTGTAAATAACATGTTGTCGTGAAACTCGTATCGCCTGTAGCTACTAATGTTGATGCGAAGATGCAGGGGGGGGGGGGGATTGCTTTGAATGTTTCTCTGAACTTCTGTAGATTTGTATGGATGTTAACGTTCTTGTTTCTAGCTCGCAATACGGTAAACTTTATGCTCACCATTTAACAGTTAGTTGTTAGAGGTCACTTAAAATAAACAGCCACATAAGAATGAAAAAACACGATGTTATCATGCTTTGCGATGTCAGGCCGTGAGTGACTATTTGCAAAGTAAAGAAGTTAGCTAAGTGTGAGAAACAAAAGTCTCTGTGGCTTCAACATTCTTATCTATTTCGTAAAATGTCATAACCCAATCTGCCTCATCTCTGTCTCCCATACCATTGTCTTTGCCTTTGTTGCATTTGTCTTGCTCAATCAGGCTCTGCCTGCGTGTGTGTCATTCTCTCTCTCTCTCTCTCTCTCTCTCTCTCTCTCTCTCTCTCTCTATCTCTCTCTCTCTCTATCTCTCATTCTCTCTCTCTTGCGCACCATGTTCCTCCCTTTATGGTTGTCACTCTCAGCCTAATATCTTTCTTATACATGCTCTTTCCATCACTTTCAGTGACAGTTTCTTTCCCTATTTTTTTTCCTTTTCTATCTTTTTCTTACTCCTGTTTTTTTTTTCTATCTATAAGTTTATACCCTCTCTTTTCACACCCTATCCCCCCCCCCCATCTCTCTCTCCCTCTCTTTCTTTCTTTCTCATCTATAAAATTCGCATCCACACTTTCCATCTCTCTCTCTCTCTCTCTCTCTCACTCACCTTCTTTTAATCCACGCAATTATACTCTATATTCCACTCTCATTCTTTTTAGTTCTTTCTCTCTATATCTGTTTCACTCCTTCCCCTTTTATCGCTGTCACTTTCCTTATATGCCAATCAGTGAGATTGCCATCTTTCGTGCCGGAATCACAACATCCCCGGGCGAACAGGAGTCCAACTGAGATTGCCTCACGGAAAGATTAACCCTAATATTTAATCAGAACTTCCTCGTTTCAAGCTGATACTCGCATGGGGTTATGGTAAGCCTGATTAAACAAGGACGACTGACACTTTAAGTTGATTAATTCAACACCAATATCTTTATCAGAGTTTTGTTTCACAACCATTGAAAAGCAAACACAAACATAATGCTTATGATTTAATTAAAAAAAAATGTGTTGATTACGGATCTATTTATGCAATCTGTCATTCAACTAGCATCTGATTGAAACCTAATACGATAATATTGTGTTGTAGACAAAAAGAGAGAAGATATTTATTGTACATTATATTCCACATACTAAGGATGTTGCTATATGATTTTGCTATATGATTGGTCAAGAATTAATCACATGATAAAGCGTAGTTTTGCCCATCTGATCACCTGAGAAGAAAAGTTCGTTACACTCTAGGTGATAGTACTTTTTGGTTTCGCCGATTTCCTCGCTCCTCACAGTCCTAACGCGTGATCAATATTTTGAGTACGCAAGAAAAGTGTGTTACATTCGGACTATCAATTGACTAACAGTAACTCCTCCTGACGGTCACAACGCTCGTCCTAGTAACGCGCGTCCTAGCGCGTGTTCCGCATTGGGGTTAGGTAGAGAAGTAAACATTAGTTTGTACGTCAAAAATTGTCATTTTTGGTATAGATAGTTGGTTTCAGATGTGGAATAAAAAGCAAATAATCAACTTTTGCTTTCAGGTAATGGGACAAACTATCACCCTCACCAACGTTGATTAATTGCTTACTATTTCATGTGTTTGTTCTTCTGTTTTACCTATGAGGAGCTGAACCCCCCCCCCCCCCCAACACACACACACAAACACGCACACACACACACACACACACACACACACACACACACACACACACACACATATATATATATATACACACGTACGCACTTCATCTTCCGATCTTGAATGTTTGTTCTTTCGCAAAGCTAACACATACTTCCCATAAAACGTACACGCAACTAAGTATGTCAAGTAGCATATTTGAATAATGCAGCCACAGCTGTTCAAAATCCTAGAAACTTACGATTTTGGTATTCCGGTCAAGACCTGAGTGTCCGTGTTAGTTACGTCATTGGAGACGCAGAACTATGTTACCACCAACTGCTTTGTTCGTAAGCCTCTAACGTATCATGTGATTTTCTTTTTGTCTAGAGGTGGTGAGTACTGTAACTAGGTAGCAAATGTCCTTAACGTTAGTAAGTTCATGTGATACCCACGGAAATACAGCTTCCGTAAATATCACACAAAAAATATGTTCGACAATTGAACGAGCTATATTTTACTAGAGTGTCATTTTTTTTTATTACATATACGTTTTCTCCGAAAAGCAACAGACGATAAGGATGATTATTATTCGATTATATCACGCTTTTTTTCAAATAACAAAACATCATGCATTCAACTTTATTTACAAATTACTTCCCCACATACAATTGGATATACATTGACATGCTCCCAAATATTACGTCACCAGAATGACAGGTATAAATTGGTATTCAAGTAAATATCTTTCCCCCTTTTTGTTTGGATTTACGAAAGAAGGCAACAGGATGAAGATTGGTGTAAGAATGTGTATCGGTGTGAGTTAATCATCTTTACAAAACGTCATTTTCAAAGTCTTTCTTTTTACTCGATGTTTATTTTTGTAGTGAAATATATAGTTTGTTCGTTTTCTATAACTAACGAGGAAAATTGTTCATCTTATATTTAATATTATCACACACCTAGTGTAAAAACAGCGTTTTATTTATAGCTGATTTGAAGGTCACCTGAATCCAACGAACATGTTAGATTTCTTGAAGTCAACACTTTCTCTGGATGGTTATATATATAGACAGTCTTCTGTCGACGGTAAATAATATTTGACATCCAGTACAGAGGCTGGTAGCCGAAAGGCTAAGTACAAATCACAGAATTGAAGTGTTACTAGCGGTACTTCTTTCTCAGTAAATACAGATCGGATATCGGCATCTTCCATGAACACCCTTTGCCGAGTCGTTGTCCGTGTTTAATGAGCAGACGATCAGGAGGGAGTTAGGGGAGGGGAGGGGGGGGGGGGGGGGTGGAGTGGCGTGGGGGGGGGGAGGGGAGCAAAGCTTCGCGCCAACCCGACGCGCGATTTGTTGACAAAATTCTCCCCCTTTTCCCGCGCCTTCCCCGGGGCAGCCGTCACGTGACCTAAATGGTGTTGGATGACAGGCAGAATGAGAAGCAAAGAACATTGACTTAACCGATGATGTTTTAAGTTTGCTACGGCTTTGTTGTCTAACAAAACACCGTGTCCACGGTGTCGTTGCCTGCACACGGTTAAACAGTTTGGATTTCAAGCTGCTGATAAACCCTTGAAGCCTAGCTGTAATGGCTGTTAAGTACAACCGAAGCGGAAAAAAACGAAGATGGTTGCAAACCTCAAGGGAGAGCTTAAATTGACACAAACATGTAACTAATAACAAGGTAGACACTATGTGGAATAGCACTTAGGCGGTTTGCGACTATATTTGAGAATAAATTCAGATGACCGAGATGCAAGTTTCGAGCGGAAAGACGAGTTTTTGATTAGAAGGGTATCGTACAAGATGGCTGAATACAGCAGCGAACATACGTCAAGAACAAATATACTTCAAGAGTATGTTTTCCGTCGTCAAGTAACGCATTTGAAGCGTGTAACTGGTATGTGTAGTGGAAAGGCAATTTTACAATAGAGGAAGTGTTCGACGAAAATGTAGCTAAATACATCAGCACGTTAGCGTATAAGGGCGTGAAATTGCTTCCTCTTGGTAGAGATACCATTTATGCCACGGACTTGCCAAAAATATGTCCTACATTGCTGCGGGGTTCCTATTTTCCAACGGTATACATTTGTGTTTTTTCGATATTTTCTTGTTTCCTTTTTTTCATATACTTCCTTGTCAACATGGTCACATGGTCAAGGTACCATCTTGTCTTCCCTGCAGTCAATATTTCCTTATCTTTTTCTATCATTATTTGTCTTTAAAAATAATATTCAATGAAACAATGCTTATAGTTGTCTCTGGGGTGAATGACCCTGTATTTTACATGGTAGAATGATAAAAATAAAATCATGCACGTAATGTACCGCAGTATGGCAGTACATAACATTATGAAATACAATATCCACTAATCCCTATAACTCTTTAAGCATGTTAAGTATTATATATGCATTTTTTTCTAACAGAAAAGCACACAAATCTCATAGACGAGTAGATATTCCGGCGCGGGGAGAGTTAAGAACGTGTCGACTGCCTCAAGTGTTTCTCGTACCAATCTCGAATATTATCCCGAGCCAGGGGACAGATTAAAATGCCGCTGTCAATAGCAGTCCCATCCTAGCCATCCAGCGACACGACATCCTGCGACATCTCAATAAATAGATCAAAAAACGAGCCTCCATTTCTGATCACAGTCATGATATTATCGTGGAGAATATTGACTTTGTAAACGGGGAGGGCGAGGAGGAGGGGGAGGAGGAGAAAGGGGGGAAATTGGCTTTTCCATCTCGGGACTCGGCAGTGATTCTGATGCATCTTTTTAGAGAGCGCAGTCCGCCAATCGGGATCAATAGTGTGTGGTCTGGAAACACGTATTGCAAACAATTACTGGAAAGATGGCTCCGATAGTACGACGGATCTTCCGCGATCCTATCCGATTCCAGATTCCCCCCCCCCTCCCTCTCTATCTCTCTCTCTCTCTCCCTCCCTCTCTCTCTCCCTCCCCCTCTCTCTCTCTCTCCCTCTCGCTCTCTCTCTCTCTCTCTCTCTCTCTCTCCCTCTCTATTTCTCTCCCTCTCTCTTATTCTCACTCTCTCTCTCCTTCTCTACGTCTCTCTCTCTCTCTTTCGATATCAATTTATAATAGTCCATATCTCTTACTCTTTTTCTCTTCATATATCCGTCTTCCCCCACTTGCCTCGGTCTGTACTTCCCCGTATACACAATAATAATAATAATAATAAAAATAATAATAATAATAATAATAATAATAATAATATTAATAATACTAATAATAATGATAATATATATTTGATTTGCATAGCGCCTAATATAAAATTATCTCTAGACACTTTACCCCCCAAAAAAATCATTATATTCATATATGTATCTACTTGGTCATCTCAACCTTAATTTCTTAACTGTATTTCTTATTTCTCTCTCCCCCTCTTCCTTTCTCCTCCTCACCCTCCCGATATGTGTGTATGTATATCGTCATTCTATTCTCTTCTCTCTTCTCTCTTCTCGTCTCTCTGCCGTCGTCTCTCTCTCTACTTTGTATACAAACATACACAGAAACGGATACACGAAATACAATATTACTATGCCTGAACCTGCGATACTTCTCCAATATGTTTCATGTTTTGGCATGAATTCACACACACACACACACACACACACACACACACACACACACACACACACAAACACACGCATAAACATATTGCTCTCCCCCCCTCTCTCTCTCTCTCTCTAACTCTCTCTTTATCGTTCTCTCTTTCTCTCGTTCACCTTATCCTTGTCTTACCCACTACTCTCTACGCCCCCCCCCTACGCACACGCTCCTGTTTAGCTACCTCACTTCCAAGCAATTTCCTATTTGCCCATGCACCTATTTGGTATGAAAATATTTAATAAACGATGTACAAAAGCTGTGCATGAAGTGACAAACAGGGACCGTATTAAAATTTTACTACGATGGTACAGGATGTAAAGAGCACTGTCCGTAAATTACAACATTGGTCTACGTCACTAGTTTCTAACACACGCTAGCCATGAGAAGTGCAATATTGCAAGCCAGTATAGAAAAACACTTGTTATGAATATGAGGTGTATTTTTGTGTGCTAGATTTCTTATGTTTGATACATTACATACTGATGTTCATGCTCGTGTTGCTGCTGTCATATGTAGAGAGTTCCCTCAAATCATCGTAAGTGAGTATTACCATGCGTCAAGGATGTTTATCTATTTTGCGTCGATATGTTGACTGCAATAAGAGGATCATAACGCGCCCCGACAATCATTTACAAGTGCCGTTTGAGTGCACTCTGTTGAGAGAGGGAGAGAGAGAGAGAGGATAAGAGAGGATATGATTGATGAATGTGTTGACGAAGTTGGCGCATACGATAAGTTATTATTTTCTCAGCAGAGGAAGAATCACCTGTCATTTCTTGTCAGTCTGTCCAAAGCGCCACTCATCTCTCTCTTTCTATCTCTCTCTCTCTCTCTCTCTCTCTCTCTCTCTCTCTCTCTCTCTTCTCTCTCTCTCTCTCTCTCTCTCTCTCTCTCTCTCTCTCTCTCTCTCTCATATCTCTTACCCCCCCCCCCCATCTCTCTCTCTCTCTCTCTCTCTCTCCCTCTCTTTGCCACTTGGCACACTCTCTTCTCTGGACGCACACAAACACATCAGCCTGTACACACAATAATACCCACATCTATGCCCCCCCCCCTTCTCTCTCTCTCTCTCTCTCTCTCTCTCTCTCTCTCTCTGGTTATCTCATATATATCTCTGTTACACACGTGTACACAAAAGTCATGCTTGCACGCATACACACACGCAATCTAACTCACATACTTGAAGTTACGAGTTGACTTATTTGGCGTATGGTAGAATTGCATAACACAATGAAAGTCACACAAACTGGCAATAAAAAGAAAAGCATTACAGTGTATTTGCCTTTTTATCCACGAAATTTTCACAGTGTCAAGTAGAAATGTTGATTTTAGCTCACAAAACTGGATAATTGGCATAAAACTAGAATAAGATTCTGACAGTAAGTTAAATTGAATGAAAGAATGGAAAAGGTACTTATATAGAAAGCCTTTGGGCATATTCGGGGTTATGATTCATCAGAGTCCATTATTGACACCGAGTTATATGCGTTTATGTTCACCTTCAACACACAAGTCCCGTATGAAAACAAAAATGGTTTATTCTACTATTGCTCAGATAACTGGCTATAAGCACACTCTGATAAAATTCTTTAAGGAAGAGGTGTCTCTTGACTTTTAGCACGCATTCTCATGAAATAAGAAAAAAAACTTTTAAGCGATACCCAATTTAGAAAAACAAGTAAGAATTGACTCATTGATGTAAAAAAGCCTAGTTCCTCATGCCTACGTACCCCAGAGTGTTTTGCGTGCCGTTTCAGCAAGCATTGCTCATATTACTGATTTGCTATCAATTCACCTTATTTGTTTTTCAATTATTGGATGCACTTCGTTTATTTCATCTACACGGGCTGGATACAAGTCAACGATGGAAGGGTACACTCTCATTTGTAGGCTATCAACGTAACTGCTTTTATCATTAGGAAATACTAAACAGTGTAACCTCACACACATACACACACACGCACACACACACACACACACACACACACACACACACACACACATTGTATTTTTCATAGCCCACACCAAATCTCCTGATAAATTCATTACAAAGAGTTTGAGTTAATTTAAGACATCATCAGTTTGGTAATCAAAGACTCAAGCGTGTTGCGGCTTAGTAACAATATCAACAGTTTCATGAATTTAGACCGAGCCGACAAAACATGTTGAATATAATATAAGAGCTTGCAGGCAGAAATTTGTAGTAATAACAGAATGTCCTTGATTCGATGCTACCGGTCGAGCTCTAGTTGTCAAAGTATGCCATATTTGAAATCTAGAGCGGATTATATGTCGACCATAACAGGTATATAAATCTCCGAGCAAGCTGCCATAAGTGAATATTAGAATTTAGAGATATTAGACATATGTGCCTTAGCATTAAAAAAAAAGATCACCCTTCAAGTGCAAACTATAAACAGTTAGTCATTTCACCCAAGGCAGTTAGCATGGAATTACTGTAAGTATGGAATAATTCGTAGATTTAAATCGATTTTTAGGTCAAGAACGACAGGGAATTGACAAGAAGTTCGTTTTTTTTCTCATCGGCAGTTCTATACGGCTGTCACTGTTAAAATATCGCTCTTGATGAAAATCTTCATAATCTACACGACTGTTTGTGGGAGAAAAGCAATCAATTAGCAAAGAAGTGGCCCCACATTTAGGCCGTAAATTTAAAACAGTGAGACAGAAAAATGGTGATTCGTCAACAAATACGTTGTTTGTTTCCTCACATCACAACATCATAATTATGATGGAAAAATGTGACTCTTTAACATTTACCCTTTCAGTCGCAGACAACATGTCGCTCTTAGTGATTTGCATTGGTGAAAACAGTTTTATTTGACACACAAAGAGTTTATGAAAAAGCGTATGATATTTTAGAAGTATACAAATGAAGATATCAAAACATAATGATGATGATAATATACTCTTTAATGATAACTGTAGGTAAAAGGCGGTACTCGTGATAAAGCAATAATTGCAATAGAATAATAATGATAATAACATATATACTAGGTATATGAACTATACAATCATTGAAAAATGAATTTAGAAAATAGGAATGAAAATACATTAAGAGAGATAGAAGGCGGAAAATGACAAAAAGAGAAAAGCAGAAAGATCAATACTAATTAAGATAACATTCTAAGTGGGAATAAGTCGTGCTAACAGCTTACACACATTAATACGACTTACAAACATAATACCCACGCCTTTCTTTCATTAGAGCTACCTGATTGTCCATAGGTGTGTTTGTGTTAAAACATGTTTCTCTTTCCATCGTACCTTCCTTGGCGCCCCGACTGTTTTCGATCAGACTGTAGCGTGGTAACTTGACCGATTAGTGCCCGGATCTAAGTGGACCGTTAATGCCGCGTGGAATTTGTTCAGCGGGGGAACGATGTCCTTATATAAGGCCGCTTTACGACATCGCCATCGCCAAACCAGGGAATATACATTCAGAGGATGGGGGACACGAAGGGGTGAGACAGAGGAAAATATATATAATTTGTGTACATTATGTATGAGTGTATATATCATTATATACCTACAAAGATAACATATCTATTTACAAATTCATATGTTACACACACGTATACATATTTCAAAATATCCTAAGAAAGTAGAGAACAGTGCATGGAAAGTAGAATATGGATCGGAAATGAAAATGGGGGGGGGGGGTAATCTTAATATTGAAGGCCTTGTTTTTCTTCTCCTTCTCCCGTTATCGTTGAATTCATCCATCACAGTCTGTAATGTATGTCTTCCTATTAGTCTCTGTAGTCTCTCTTCCTCTCCCCCCCCCCCTCTCTCTCTCTCCCTCTCTCTCTCTCTCTCTCTCTCACTCCCTCCCTCTCTATCTCTGTGTTTCTCTCTCTCCTTCTTTTTCTCTCTCTTTCTCTTCCTCTCTCTCTCTCTCTCTCTCTCTCTCTCTCTCCCAGTAAGATTTACCAAACATCGTCACGAACACGTACACAAGTAAATAAAGAAATACACAGCAGACAAGCACCAGGGGCCATTGTTACGATCAGTTCACGCCAGAAAGGATCGCACAAAATGATACCAATCTTTAGTTTATGTGTTCTTTATTATATGGGGTATTTTCCCCTTCAAAAAAAACCAAGACAAGCGTTCACTTGCAGTACATCAATACATCAATACATGTATATAGGTTACTTTACAATGTATGGATACAGGTTAGCTTACAGTGCTGGAGGATACTGAAGTCCAATGGATCCACGGCTCTCGCTGATGGTCCAGTTGATAATCCGATCCAGTATTTCCAAATTATGATCGCAATGTCGATCCCAAAGTTGTACGCTGAAGAGCAGGTATTCCAGATAGTCAAGTCCAAATAGATGATCCAAGAGGGTCAAATGTTAATCCACAGAGCTTTCACGCTTTCACAGGCAGGATCTCATAACCGCTATTTAACAGGCAGGTATTTATCCACGTAGAGAAAGTCCTCGTATAAATCCACAGGTAGGTATTGAGCCAGGGTCACAACAATATCTTAGATGCAGGTTACTTTTATCACAGGTGACTGGAGCAAGATGATATGAAAACTGAGCTCCTATCTCACACAACTCATATATATACTACAATCTTAGATTCTAGAAGGTTCTATTAACAGAAATTTCTCGATATATCTAGTCAGTTCTATGCTTGTAAACATGACAATCCATATTGACCTGACCTAGATTACACTGATGAGTCATCACTAGCCCATCTGAGCTCCTTTATTATGCTAATAAGCCTCAGCTAGCTGTAACATTTTTTCATGTAAATAACATTCCAGACTCTTCTGGGCAGTACACATTGCTAAATGTTTATTTCACCAGTGAGGAATGTCACAAGCACACAGAGTGCAGCTAATTCAAGAGCTACATGTATGGCTATATATGTATAACTTATACACATTTGTAACACCATATTCATGAAAACTTAGTTAGTCACTATAATGCATGTTCCTGAATATAGTTTAGTAGCTAAAGGACTAGAAGCCTTTCATGAATATGGCCCTAGTTTTGTAACATTATCAATGGCACCACAATCATTACATTATCAATTACATTACATTACATTACATTATGCTCAAAATGTAGTCTTACGAACAAATACCATTTTTCTAGACTTGTAGAATAATTTTCGGAAAGTATATTGGCGCCATCGTTGTCGATACACGATAAGTAGGCTTACGTATTGAAAGGCAGGTAATATTGTCTTTCTGCCAATTCAAATTATTACCACATGGTAAAGTTTTGTGGAATTATTAGGGTGTAACGTACAAATGTGTATTAAAAGCTGATATCCAGTTTGTAAAAAGCACGTTGTGCATGTGTCGTTAAATATTTGTTGGGAGTGTTTAAGGTAAAATTAATAACACAATTTGTAGCAAGAAGGGAGTAAACATGAAATTATTGCCTGCTCTGCGAGTAAGGAGTAAAACTTTACCACAGGGTAATCTTATTAACAATATCGGATCTCGAGACGCAGCCGATGTTGTTAGCATGCTAGATCCCTGCGGGAATATGGATTAACCCTTTGTTAATTATGTTATGCCATATATAAACTCTTGCGGGAATTACGTGAAGCATTTGTGAAAAGAGTCACACGTGATGCTCTAAGAGTTCAACATTTGAGCAGTTTGTGCTTATTTTAGATATCCAATACTCTTCATTTGTACTTACCGGAATATGTAAAAAAAAATATCGCACTTTCCCTTCATTTTACTTTATTCTAAAGGGAAGACTCGCATATTTACATACGTAAAAGGTGCGCAAACAAAATACACTACGTTGGCAAAACGGCGGTCATGATACTCCTGTATAGATACAGTTTGCTGCACAAGTTGCTGCCACTTATTTCTGCCTGAAATGTTTGATACAAATCTATAAAACTTTTTAAAAAAAATATATAGAACGCTTGTAAATGGATGGTTAAAAAATATCACGAACTTCTAGAAATCGGACAATAGGACAATTAAAAGTAAGGTGTATAATCCCTTACCAGTATAAATTTATATATCCGAGTAAAAACATCGTTGAGACCATTACCCTTTAGCAATATTTCGTTTGGTAAAAGAAATTGATACAATTACTATTCGCTATCAATGTAAGGATTCTTTTATGAATCCGAATTACCTATAAGTGGGATATTTCTTGTAATAGATATTCGCATAGTAATATTTACAAAAGGTTTAAGAGCTAAGGTCCTTGCATATCTATATTTACAACACGTCTTAGAGTAATGTTATGTGCATAGTTTAATTCACAACAAGTATTGGAGCAATGTAATATGAGTATGCCATCTTAACTAGCAAAACACATGTTTGAGTGATTGCGCTTATGTCTTGATAAAATGCGCCAGCTTCAATTAATTTTTAATAACACTGGTTTTAGTCTGCAGCCGTTTATAAAAAAAAAACACTTTTCGAACAGCGTGCTTTAATCACGGGAAATTACGCATTAACTGTAAAAGCGCCTCAATTGTTTGCCCATTAAGAATACTTAATGCCCATTAAGTATGGAGTGAAATGTGTACATTTTTTTAAATTAAGATTTGAGACACAACACTTGTTATTCCGTGATGGTGTATTCAATCGTTAATCATTTAATGTTTCCAATTATCATCCTGTTCGCGTATTAACCCTTGTTAAAGACGGCAACACTCTTTTTGCAAATACGTTCAGCAACTCCCTTTTTCATATTTTGTGATGAAATACTAAGCATCACTTCGAGCAACGGGCTACATAGATCATGAAGCGCCTAATCTATTTTACGACCGGTGCCTGCCGCTGGACATTGACTCTGCAAACAAAAAGTCAAAATGTCAAGGTGAGTATATTCATGTTTGACCCACAAGGCAAATAGGAAGAAGCCGTATAATTTGTTTCTTTTGTTTCCTTAAATTTTAGAAGGGACACGTTTTGCAGCTCGATTCTCCCTTTATATCAGGCGTTGTTCTGTCTGTTTATTCGATATTCAGGTGAAAGAAATTAGTATCCAATCCTTCATGTAATTCCTGATGAAATCACAATTGTACCATGTAAAGAGGAAACCGTGTCAATAACCGAGAATTAATTCATAAAAAAAACTTGGACGATATTTTGAGTAACGACTTATATATTAATTAATACGAAATTGTGTTATCGTGTTCACGAAGTTAATTATTACCTTGGGCATCATCGCTTCCCCTTCCGCGCCTATCCACCTTCATCACGCTCATCTCGCCTTACGTAGTGCAGTTGTAATAATTGTAAATGTTGATGTTTTGCTTGTTATCATAAATCATAATTTACCTCGTTTGCATATGCAGAGAGCTTTCCTCCCCGAACACAAACTATCCCTCTCAATCATAGTGTCGCTCCCTCATATTTGTCTTCTCCCTCTCTGTATTCCTCTCTGTTTCAACGAAATTTGCCGTAATGCCACGTCTTATCAGTAAATCCAGATCTCTTTAATCATTCGTGGGAATTATTTGCTTTTTGCCTTTGGAGAAGATATTTCAGAAAATACAGCAGCTGTATTTTGATACCACTTCGTCGCCTGGGGTATGCTGCAGATTACTTTCTGACATCGAGAGCAATGTGAAGGATGGAGAGAAAGTTGTTTTTCACGGCGAAAAAGAAAATCAGAGAAATATGGTAATGGCTCAGTTACATCATATCTGTGACGTGAATATATGTACCTGTTTCAAAAATATATTGTGCACACTTGGTGCAAATGTTTGAAAGGCAAACTACAAACATAACAAAGTACATACAGATTATTTCAGAATGTTCATGTTTAATATTTTACACTATTGAGTTGCATTTGTCACAAGTTTAACCTTCATGTTTGACTTGTGGTTCTATCAAATTTACTGACGTCTATCTTATTTACAAGGGACTGATATACTACCTCTAACTCTTTATGCGAAATTGACGCATTTCTGCACTGGTATATTTTACGCGCCATTCCCATAGATCAGTATGCAATCTCACAGAGAAGGAATTGAACCTGTCGTCATATACCATTTCTGAATCATGAAATGGGAGCATTGAATGATACCATTTCGCTGACAAGAGGCTCCCACTTGCCTACGAAGTGTCGATGTGACAAGTGCTGTCATCGATAGGGGCATTGCACCACCCACTCCACCTGTCTGTTCGCGTGGCGTGCGTGATGCAGCAACCCTATACCACGTGATGTAAGGGCATGGGGTGGTAAGTAAAATGTGATATCTTGATGCAGACGAATCTAACCTCCCCCACAGGTGACAGATTCTGGTTGCGGTAAGCTGTGGTTGGAATTAAGTTACAGCTTCAATCCCTCTCATCCGTCTCGCCCTTATCTTCCGTCATGCACACTCACACTCACACACACACACACACACACACACACACACACACACACGTACATTGCATTGATGCATTCCTTCATATACATACACGTGCAAATACATACACAAATCACATATCACATGTATGTAACGAGAACATGTATGATTCAATGATCAGTTATGTGAGAAATGTCAAACCTTTTAATTGTATATGTATATACACATTGTTCATGAAAGCCCAGTTGTAACCAATTAATATCCACTTCTCTCTCACCTTCCCCCTTCTCGTCTCTCCCTTTCTCGCCCCCCCCCCCCTCTCTCTCTCTCTCTCCCTCTCCCCCTCTCTCCCTCCCGTTATGTCGCCCATTCACATACAAACACAAATTCATTATGCTGCTATGGTTTGACAAACAGAAGTAGGAATACATTACTTTTCTTGTAAATCATTGCAATACCACAACGTGCCCATGGTGTTAAATCGAATATTCCACATGAAGATTAATATTTAATATTTGCCTTGTATATAGCAAATTGAGTCATTGAAAGTCCTCCCAAACACAAACGGCACCTGATCATATATAGCAAAATGAAGGTTTGATGCTCCACAACTAGGATCTTTCCAGTTGTAATGCAGATTTAACAGAGAGAAAGAAAAAAACATGTGGGTGTCAATCATTAATGCATTACGTCACGACATAGTGGGCATGTGGCGACTGAGAGACAAAGGGAGATTATTGAGAGTGGATATTGACTACAAGATCAAGAGAAGGGAGAGGGAGGGAAAGAAAATGGGAGGAGAACAGAAAGAGAAAATGTAGAGAACGGATACAACTAAAAGAGTAATGGAGCGAGACATAAGAAAGAGAGAAATAAAAATGATGAGCATCGAAAGATATGATGTGTGTTAAAGAGAAAGTGAGACGTGCCATGTACATGCAATATAGAGTGATGGAGTGTGTCGTTGATTAATTGTTTATCTTTAGTACATCCATGTTTATTCTCCATCAAATTTCCTCCAATTGATCAATATTGTGTGGTTAATGACGAAGAGAGGTTCCCGCTCCATTTGTGTACACGTGTGTGTGCGTGTTTGCGTTTGTGTGTGTGTATAAGTGTGTGTGAGTTTGGGTGTGTATTTGCCTGTGTATACGTGTGTATGATTTTTTTTTTCTCATTCATAGTTATTAATATTTAAAAAAATGCGTGTGTGTGTGTGTGTGTGTGTTTGAAAGAGACATATGGAGTGAGCGTGGGCGTGATATATGAATGTGCGCTTTCGTGTAGTGTGTGTGTGTGTGCTTATAAGTCTATCATTCTATATTAATTATCATGACCATGTGGTTGCATGCACCGAAGGTGTAACTCTATGGCGACCGCCGTGTTTCACGATGACCTGCATAGCATCCCGGTTCAAGCTGATCGGATAACAGCTTTTGACCGATCACCGCCGGCATCGATTTAATCACGATCTATCATAGCCTATTTGCTCGCTTCCGAATCCACTCCCCTCACTCTGACTCTACTTGCTGGACTTTCATTTCTGCCGCTCATTTCAATTAATTGTTTCCATGACAACTGCCGAAGAGGGTCCCACATGATGGATAGAAATGCATGATGGGATTGGATTAATATATCTCGAGCAGGTGGTCCCGTATTAGTCGAGTTCCTAGATGACGCAGATTCTAAACCATGCAAACAGACATAAGACAAAAAAAGGGAAGGTAAAGGCTGCATAATGTGAATGTTATAATATTTTTATTAAATTTGTTACAAAATCTTGTTATATTTATTTCGGTAATCGGACAGATTGTGCCGTGTCTGCTGTGTTATCAACGGATGTAATGGAGATTGTATTTTTGTACATTTCACCTATCGATTGAAGCAAATCAGATTTTCATATTGGAACGATACTGGTACTTAGTCCTTAGTCTGGGTTGGCAACGAATGAATCGACGACAAAGTGGCAGTTCCATTTATGATCACGTTTTTGCAACATAGCGCAAATACGATTTACGACCGTGTAACAACGATTTTGGCCAAAAACAATTTCAGAGCATTCAACAGAGCAATATTTGAATTAAACGTGATACAGAATGAACAAAAACCAAGCAATTCGATGTACAGTATTTATCATGGATTAGACGGATGCTCAACGCGCAACGTCAACAATTTCGAAAGGTTTGACACGATGTACGTACTGTGACATCCTAGGAGAGTTCCACGGGCCAAGGGTAACTTTTGTCTGAAAATAAGCATACATATCAAAATACTCCAGTACTGCAATATTTGAGGCATCAACAGGACGGGAATGTACCAGAATGATGAACACAAAGAACTTATAGCCTCGCCTTTTAGTGAGTATGGTAGGATCTTTCTGATGCGCTCCTGGAAACCATAGCTAAGACAGCATAAGAAGATTAATTCTTTGCTTATTTCAGTACTGAGCAAGAAAGAATAAGGGACTTTACGTGTCCATATCAACAAGCGTAGGGGTTATTCACTCTGAGAGCATTATGTAAGTTGTTTGTCACCTCTAAAAATCGTAGTTGGTTTTCTGCATCTCTAGCCAGCCTAAGACCAACGTTTAACTGAAATGATGAATTGCAAAGAACGAGAATACCTAGCATGATTGTTCCCCGAATGGCTGACTGTGTTGGCTCGGGAAAATTTGATCGCAAAAGTGACACTGGTCCTTTACAGGCATGAAAACGAAAGAAATCCCCACTGAAAGTATGGTCTCAGTAGGACGTGTACGTTTCAGTCACAGAACTCGAAATAATTGTCCAGGACACAATAAGCAAACTAACAAGCTTTTCACTGTTTCTTGTCACACTGCTCTAAAATAATAAACATCTTATTTGGTATGGTTGCCCGGAAATGAATAAATGACTTGTGCGTACTAAACCCTAAAAGTGTTGTCTCGTGAAAAAGGTTTGATTGATACAAGGCGATCTTAAAGCTGCCATTTCAATATTTTACGCATGCAATTTGAAATAAAAGATCAATTTGGTAGAAAAAGTAATCTGATGGCTTTCCGAAAGACCGCAACCAATATGTCATTAATAAGCCTTTGTATTTCGAAGTAGAACAAATATTCTGCTGATGCGTGTACCAGTAAAATGAGGTTGTTTAAAAAGGTAAACCGAAAAAGATTTTAGCTCCAACTTACCGGAAATCAATGCTGATGTATACCCCCCCCCCCCCACCCTCATCCCCATACTCACATAACAATAATCTCAAATAAATGAATAAATGAATGCATGAAAAGAATAAAAGTATCCAAATTGAAAACTTAACCAAATGCAATATGTAGTTATCGAATTGAGCGGGAAATCAACGAACGAGACATATGATAGAAGCGTATATGATTGCAGAATCAGTAGACTAATAAACGGGCATAAATAAAACTGGGAAGAAGAAAAGAAATCCATATGGAAAGCTATAAAGACATAGAGAAAGGAAAATATTGAGGTAAATGTGAGAGTAACTAAAAACGATATATATATATATATATATATATATATTTATGTATGTATATATATATATATATATATATATATATATATATATATATATATATATTTATATATATATATATATATATATATATATATACACAAAAATAATATAGAATACAAATAAAACTACGAAGGTAGTATTGATCACATATGAGGACATCCTAGGTCATACCCAGCCGAGTAAACTGAAACCACACCATCGATTACAATCATAGAACGGCCAATCACAATGAATGTCCCAGACAGCCCGCCATTTTATTGGTCCCTATACCTGCCGGCCAATCGATTGCGTCAAATGGACATCGATCGCACAATCCACGCACCTTTATTTACACATAGGCCCTACGCCGGATAGAAGTGAGACTGCCCCACATGAATCTTGCTTGAAGCATGCACCAGTCTAGTTTTATTTATATCTGTTAATTTCCCTCTTTTAAAAGTTTTTACAAGTTAATGTGTACTAATTATGTAAGTCATCAAACGTTTATGTAACTAAAATAATGATGCAATCATATTGCACTAACTTTCTAATGAGATGCGCGATTATGTAATAATCTGCGTACTGTACGAATTCGATTCGTTGCAATTACGGAAGAAAACGTATGGATTGATAGTTTCTGGGACGTTATTGCAAGCTACGAATGTTGCACTGATATATTCAAGAAAGAGAAATGGAGAGGGATAGAAAGAAAGATATACAGAGGTATAGAGAGACAAAACGAAATTGAGATATTCTGGTATACATGTGTGTCAGACATCCGAACCCCAAAATGGCATTAGCAAGGATCAAACAACCATGTGGTTTCGTCATATTTACATGTAATCATTGATAGAGAGGCAGAGGTAGAGAAAGAGACACTGACACAGGTACACCGGTATATATGTGGGTCAGTCATCCGAGCCCCAAAATAAAACTGGCAAAGATCAAACTACCATTCTGCAACCCACCAGATTCGTGGAAAAGTCTGTGTATAAAGCTCTTACATGGCTATTTGATTTTATTGAAATTATTCACTGCCCTTGCCTTTTGGCTTTTGCCATGGTATAAAATTGCTTACTTACGAAAGTTAAAGATGCGCGATAGAGCCTCGTGTAATCCGTCGATATCGGATGGTACATAAGTGACAGCCAGGTGAATATTCATGAGCAAACTATACCGACTCTTTGAGCCTCGTTCCCAGAAAAAAAAACCCGCAAAACTTCCTCGTTGCATTATGACCACGCTGTTCGAGGAATACTCGTAATTGGTGACGTTATCCTGTCACACTTAGCTTGCATGTGGCCTCGATTCAACTAATAAACATCATGATATAGTTAGTGACAGAAAACAGTTATTGATTTGTTGAGGGGCATTTTCTTTTTCATACGTCAGGTGAATTTGCATTTTATCCGTTTCCATTTTATTCGTCTAGTGGGATTTGATTCGTGCTGCCCCATGTCTCGTAACTTGTCCTGTATCTTTAAATGATTCCGTACTTCACGTTATAACTGTTTTTGAGTAAACACTTATCCTTTCTTATCAAATTGAAGTTTTGATTAACATTTTTTCCTTTCCCCTTCTCTCCCTGTCTCTCATTTTCCCTCTCTCCTTTCTTCCTTTCCCCTTCTCTCCCTGTCTCTCATTTTCCCTCTCTTACACACATACTCGTTATCTGTCTCTCTCCCTTTCACACACACACACACACACACACACACACACACACACATACACCACTACACACACACACACACACACACACACACAAACACACACATTATCTCTCTCTCTCTCTCTCTCTCTCTCTCTCTCTCTCTGTATACCAGTCGCGCACAGATAGACACATACGCGTGAACGGATAAACATGCCTTCTATCCTGTCCACCCCATGCCGTCTTTAGTACATAAACAGTCACCACAATGTTAGAGTGACCAGTCAAATAGAGGACAACTAAATTTTCTTAAATCAATAAAAACCAATCCAAATGCGTACAAACGGAATGAAATGTTCACCGAACATCCGGTAGTAGCAACCACCATGTTTTGAAAAACGAATAATACCGTTTCTCCTCTTTTCCACGTGTTCGAGCATGAAATTTGATCTTATCTTGCCACCGCAGTCCTCAGCTTTATTCGTCATCTCTATATCAGCAATGCATATATGCAAACTATCTGGGACAGGCTATATTTAATTTCCACTCTAAATCGGTTAAAATGAATCGCCGGGTCCACGCGCCGCCTAGTCAAATCTGATATGAATCGGCGGATGCTTATAAACGAAGAGTGTTTCCATTTACTTCAAATCGGCAGCACTTCAGAAACCGACGCGTACCAAAAATACATAAGTACCGCCCCCACGCAAAAACACCCTTCTTTCACCAGAGCAAGGGAAAATATTTTTCTCCTGAAAGGTAATATTTTTGCCAGTTACCCTTGATCGAAATGCAACACGCACCGACTCTCCTTTGATCTTTGCGCTTCGTTCTTGTTTTGAATGTGGTGAACATGCATCATTTCGTGATCAAGCATTTCCGCCAACAAGCATCAGACAAATACATCCTCGTCTAGGCAAACAAGAGGGACAGGGGTGTGATTGCACTTTATTGGGATTACTGGAAATAAGGCACGACCACATTATGCCTAATGGAACATCGCGTAATAGAAAGCAAGATGAGCCTTTTTTGTTCTACTTACACTGACATTTGCGGGTTGTCATAACTTTTGAGTAAAATTAGTTAACGCATGATATGTTACATTACAACAGATCCGCTGGCTTATTAGGGATATGAAAGGAAGGTAGCAGTTAATATTAATGTATATATGCGGTGATATGATTTAAGAAGAATATCCAGAATTTGTACATGTAATAACAATACCATACATAACAAGCTAAAAATAGTAAGCATCGTATCATAGATATATATGTTATATGTATATAAAAGAAGAATAGAGGTTGCGATATATATATATATATATATATATATATATATATATATATATATATATATATACAGACAACAATACCATTAAACGAGATTTTTCATGCAATTAGTCAATACCTGAAATGTCATTATCATTCTGCAAAAGGCCACTTCTTCTGTAATCATCAATCAGGCCTCGACAAATACGAAATACTGAGTAAAACTTGTGACAGGGCGTGGGCTGAGTTAAGCTAAAAATGCAATGAAACGTTTCGAGCGCTTGAAAGCTTCGTTCTAAAGCCTTGGTAAGACATGACCTACAAATGGGACTTATTTGCTATATTCAACTTGTTACTGACCGTAATGTTACGCCTACCCATCATTTTTTTCTGGTCTGGATACTATATAAATTGAAATATCAAATGGATCATACGACATACATATAAATATGTATATCAAATAAAAAAAAATGCACCAACAACTTGAAGCTGTAGTTTCGGTTGAATCTCAAATGACGGATGATTTTATGAAAAATGTCAATTTGGGGAGTAGCATCTTTGAAACTGTTAACCTATGTACAAAAGGTAATTCATAACGATAAATAAAAGACCGTAATTCTTTATTTTATCACCAACGGTAAGGAAAGGATATTCACATTTTTTACTAAAAATAGATTTTCTTTCTTTGAGGTTTCTTAAACTTGTAACACCATTCGCTATTATGGACAGGGTTAGGCGAACGTCTTATGTTGCTATCACTCAAATGACTTTAAGAAAATGTCTTTCTTATTTGGCACGGAATTGTTGTCAGACCTTGTTACTTTTGTTGTTGTTGTTGTTGTTGTGTTATTCTTTTTTGCAGAATACATCATGTATTGACATGACAATATCCGGCAGGAACGCACTCCCATGACGTCAAACAGGAACCCCAGCGAAGTATTTAAAAAGTGCAGTTATCGTGGTTTGGTGTTGCTATTCAAACGCATTCTCAAAATAAAAGTGAGGTAAAATTTCAAACCATTGTTGAAATCCATAATGACATGAATTTACCGGATCACCCATCTTCTGACGTCATACGACGAATATTTTGATATGCGTAGTCAGTTGAAGCATATTACGGTTGGCATATCACGTTCATGGTCATAATTGCATAACTCAGATGCAATAACAAATGTAGGCTACAAAGTCATACGAATGACAAAATAGTCCAGTACTTATATTGTCCCTCTCTCTCCTCCCTTATGATTATTATACCAGTCTCTCTCCCTCTCAATGTCCGTGTCCTTCTTTCCAATCATATATGCAGAAAAAGCATGGGTGAATACGAAGAGAAAAGAGGCAGGGAGATTTTGACTAAGGAGAAGCACATACAAGAAAAATGAGAGGCAATAGAAAACTCCCAATAAGATCACATATTGATGTAGGTTGATATGAGAAAGAAAGAAAGGGGGAACCGGGATAAAGGAATACAATGAGGATTTGAGAGTTCATATTATATGACTGCATAAAATTTCATGACAATAGGATGAATAAGCTTATATGATAGATAACAAAATAACCGCCGTGAATGAAACAAAAAGATGGAGATGAAGACAAGATACAACAAAATACCACACAAAGTTGAAGCCAAAGGTAAGGAAGCAATGTTGAGAACAAAACATACGAAAAAGGCAATTATCTGTAGAGTATAGAATGGCTCCTGGTGATGAGCAGAATATCAGGTGAATCTTGCTGTCCACCCCAGCACGCCAGGTGAACGCCATGTAGTCGTTATATGTTCATGACTTCCCTGGGGAGACGCGATGAATGTCGCGAAACATATACACCAGGTGAACCAGATGGGGGATGTGTATACTTTATCTTCGCCATTCGCTCCATTCTCGGTTCCAAACACCCTGATCTATAATGGTTGTATGTCTCCCCCGACTTAATTAGTTTCCTGCCGTTTCGCCGAAACTCACTCTTGAGTGTTTATCATTTATATTGGCGGTATGCATGAAAGCAGTTTCGTGATCTACAAATGATCGATCGTAAGAAAATTCGAGAAAGTTGTGATGATGTCTTTATCGTATCATGTGAACCTATATTATAATGTGTTGAGTTCTAAGTATGTATCTTGGTTTCTTCTTCTCTCGCTCGCTTTGTCTTTATGCTCTGATCTCTCAGGAAACTCTCCTCGCTCTCTACCCCCACCCCTCCCCCCTTCCCCACTCCCCCCTCCACCCCCCTCCATACACACATACACTCTCTCTCTCGCTCGCTCTCTCTCTCACTCTCTCTCTCTCTCTCTCCCCTCTCTCTCTCTTTCCCTCTCCTATCTCTATCCATCTATCTATCTCTGACTATCCATATTTTTTGTCTGTCTCTCGATCTCTTCCACACACGCACACACACTGTTTGTGTTCCTATAATATCATGTCCTCATTAGTCGTCTACCTGAATCAACTTTAATTTTCTAGGCATAACAAGACAGAAATCCCCTTTGGCAGTAAGTAAGTAAGTAAGATAGTAAAATAGGTAAGAAGGAGGTCAACAACAATTTGGCGAACAACGAGGCAGCATTCCATTTTAATTGTATTTCCAATTCGGGAAATCGAATCTGGCAGTCACGATTAACATGATTAATGTTGAGAGGTTATTTTGTTACTTTTTTTTTTGCTTAACAACATTATCTTAATCTATTTGTTGATGAACCCGTCCAAATGCAGGTCTTTCACATAACGTAGAAACCATGTCGTTTTTGGTTATACAACAATGATAAACAAAACATCGATAACACCATTAAATCTTGCATATCATGAGAGGCGCGCCCACTTTCGACTTACCATTCCTAATACGCGGGAATTCATACATTCAACTAAACAAAAGAAGACAAATGAAGACACGTATTATCGTTGGGGGTGTGTAAGTAATATATACTGCAAGGTTGCAACAGATATCTATGTATTTTTCCTCTCATGACAAAGCGTGGGTAAGTCCAGGATCACGGGTAGATGGAACTGTAATTCACCTTTTAGTATTGACATTGCGGCCATATTTCACGCAACAGCAGCGACGATGCCCAGTGGGGTGTATAAATAATCCCGTACTTGGGAGATATGGATAGGAAAATAAACACTCAAATCTTAGCGGTTCTGATTATTTTCCCCATAGTCATTTTCTTTATGAAAGTATCAGGTTCTTCATAGATATTGCAGTTTTGTAGTCTTGTTTAGAAGAAACGTAATGAATTGGTATTGCAACTTCACAACCGAGGGAAATTATTAGAGGCTTTCCTTTGCCTCCCCCCTCTCTTTCTCTCTCCCTCTCTCTTTCTCCGTTTCTCTCTCTCTCTCTCTCTATTTCTCTATCTCTCTCTCTCTCTCTCTCTCTCTCTCTCTATCTCTCTCTCTCTCTCTCTCTCTCTCTCTTTCAATAAAGTTTCTAACCTGGAGCAACAATCAAAGAACATGTACTCAACTCGACGTAAACAGAAACCAATTTGTGCTTTCGATTCATACATGTCTCTGAATCTACCCCACACCCACTCCCACCCCCACTCCACACATACACATGTTTTTTTTGCCCTTAATCTCTTCCTCATTTTATCCTTGCCCTTCTCTGTATCGGTCTCTTTAATTGTTTCCATTGTCCTCTCTTTTCCCTCTTCTTTTCTAAGTCTCTTCCTCTTCTATATACAGTGCGCATCGTTTTCCATATAATCTGTCTTTTGCCGGGGTATTATACTAATTTGCAAAAATAATGTTCAACAACCACTAGGATAACTGCGTTTTTATGCCATAATCCTTTTCTGTTAAAAGGCACCATACTATTCATTCCATCTGGTAAAATTGAATCTTAGATGGGTCTCTCCCTCTTTCTCTCTCTCTCTCTCTCTCTCTCTCTCCCTCCCTTTCTCTCTCTCTCTCTCTCTCTCTCTCTCTCTCTCTCTCTTGGCGGTTCTCATTGCAAATAGAACAACGCACATGTGCTAAGTTAATACATAATCCTAGTGTCGTCATTTTGGTTAATTCTTTACACGAATACAAGGCTCTCTATTTAACCCACTGTTTGCCAGACGATTTACTGTTTTACTCGTTATCTTTGTATTACCGGTGAAAACAAATACATATAGAATTTACATAGATGAAGTAATAATTGTAAAAGAAATCTATGCGCACTTGACCATATTAGGTATCATACCAGTTGCGAGATGTTACATCGCATCACTCCTGCCCAGGGCCATATTGCATATAGTAGCCTATTTAGCTTATTGTAACTTACCATCATTGGTAACTACCGCAGCAACAGCCAATGAGCTCTCATTATTGCACCTATTGCCATGGTAGTTACCAATGATGGTTAGTTAATTTAAAAAAAAACATATGCATCGTGACCCGGATCCTACGCTCAACACTTAGTATGAGTGGTTTAATGGCCCAAGAAGAGAACAAGATGTTACATTTGCTTTCTTTTACTGACTTGTTCTAACAAAGACTATTGTCAATAAATATTAGATAATGAAAGATCACAGTCACCCACTCAATCAATCAATATTTCACATTCATTCGTTCTGGTAACAGGCGGCGTGCCCAAAGTGAAAACCGAACATGCTTCCGTCAATTATTTCCACCCATCTCCATCCATATATTCAACCAACTTGTAAAACGGTAGTATACCAATACTAGTACATCTACTTCTGTTACTGCTGCTAATGTCAATAGTGATAGTAACGATACCTATGATAATCGTAATAAAGCAAAAATGATAATAACAATGTATTAAAATCGATGAGTAAAGAAAGTGAATATGATATAGATTACCATATTAGGAGTAGAGTAAGAAAGAAAGAAAATAATGATTTGAATCTATTTTGTCAGTCTGTGATTATTATGTCATATATACAGTAGAACATACCCTTTAATTACACTCGTGAATTCCTACCATGTTTGAATATGTTTTTCCAACTTATTGTTTATATGTGACTATAACATTGCTATATTTTTATTGAAATGTAATGCTATTGTGCTGGTGGAAACCGAATTTCTGTGATTTTGGACTGATTAAAATATCTTGCATCTTTTATTTTTTATCCTGTATCAGCTCAGATTTTAAGACGATAGTAAAGCTTTTAGAGTGTTGTTTGCAACAGTCACACCGGCTGTTTGAGGGAATCTATTACGAACTTGATTGATAATCTATTCATATGATTCTAATGCTGTGCATTATGAAATTTCTTTCAATAAGCGGAATGCCACTTTACACGCTTTTTGATATTAAAGCGATGATGTAATTTGATTTTATGGCTAAATTTCCGCCCCTAGCCTTGAGCGATGACTGGAATGCGGAGTAATGCATAATAATAAGGGGTGCAAAGGGTCGTCTTACATCAAGTAAATCTATTGAGTGCTTTGGCTGATTACCTTTATATGCCTTTACCAATCGATCGAGTGATGATTAAAGGGAAAGTTAACCCTGAAGGTGAACTGTAGTAATTATAGAAAAAAACTATGAAAGCAATACATTATTGAAGATTTAACGAAATCTCGTCAAAAGATAAAACAAATTTAGAATTTTGGACATCACTTGCGAATTGCTCTTACATATGTTATGTGCTGTATGATTCCATATTTTACATGTTTTCTGTTTTTTTTATAAAGTAATAAATCCTGTTACTAGAGGTGTGTTTGTAAAAATATGATCAAAATATCTCCACATACAATTGCATATTTCCGTTAAAGATCAGTTGACATCTTAAATTAGAGTAGCTCGAAAATTACGTCACAAAACTAAGAGTTTCAAGATAACTTACAAGTTACACCTTCACTAATTTGTTTCTTCAATGCTTCTGCTTTCATTAAAACCAACTTAACTTAAGGGTGGACTTTCCCTTTAATTCGTAAGTGGTGGACAGTCCCAAGGCGCGGATTTTGTTGAGGGACCGGTGCTCAACGGTCTGTTCAAGAATTCAAGGAAATTATGTCAATCTAAATCTTAATTGATTTTTACAATTTTGCAACATTCCACGATGTGGATTTATAGCAAAAGTTAAAAGTAACGCTGTACGAATGAACTGGCTACGCCCTTTCAGATGCAACCAGATATTTTCTTAACGCGGCAATTCGGTAAAACAGACTTATTAATCTTCACTGGGTTAAGCAGATGTACCGAAAGAAATTGTGTTTTATCAAACGATCGAAGTGTGTTATTTGATATTCTAAGTGAGGATACATGTATGGGATCGCAACACACGACACCGAAGGCCGGGTGCAACAAAAACTGTGATGGTAGTTGCTAGTGGATTAACAGGTGTGACACACATTGGTCATTGTTGTGTTTCCAATCAATTATCTCATACACACAAATTCTGAGATCCAAATATATATCATTAAATATTCTAAGGATTATAACAAGAAAAGAAATAAAATTAAAATGAAAAAAAAAATGTCATACACCTGCTTCAAAACAGGAATTGACATCTATTGCCGAAATGATGTGTAATGTTTAGCTTCATTCGATAACGTGTAAAAATATCTTATATGCCAAGTAGAAGCATTTCAGCCCATTGCATAGTCTGATATACGTTGGTTTGTCATTTAATACATATTTTCTTTATTAATATTAACTTATATTAGCTTCCACCATCTAGTTTCATACGTGTACGTTGTCCATGTACGCGCCCGTGTCCACAAGAACAAGCGATCAATTTTCTATCGTCATTATGTTTATGGGTCAATCATAAAAAAAAATATTTCAAAGAATGGTAGGAGCAGTCGATTAATATCAGCAGCTAATTCAGTGTGAGGAGAATAGGGAGTGGGGCAGTCTTCCTTTAACTAAGTATTTACCTCTACCTGTTAGCTGGAGGACATTTCATGGCTTGATTGAAGTTGAAGCTAAACCGATTATACGTCTGAATTCAGACGTTGAATTTAGGTATTAGTTTTCGACGTGAAATGAAGTATTAAGTTGTAAGTGTTCATACTTTCTGAATTCATCGTATGAACGAATCGTGGTGTGAATATACTCCATCCAAGAGTCCAGTCATTCATATAAGGCAAGTAAGATAAGCTGATTATCATTTAGAATGCAAACTTTCCTCCCAGACTTTCTCCGTTATGGACGTGATGTAGGTCACAAACGCCCTGTTAACTGTTCTTAAATGATATCAAATGGGTGTACCAATTGCTAGCTACCATGGTATTTGAATCAATGTCCTCGTGCAAGCCGCGATGCTACTGCATTGATGAGTAGACTTAAAGTTAAGCCGGTTATGAAGTAGAATGCAGAATTTTATTTCAGGCCTACACAACGAGTGACGTGGATGCCTTGTAAGCCACACATGTCATAAGTTGAATAAGACACAATCATTTATTTTTCTCAATATTGATGTCATTTTCAGGTGAAGATTTTGAAAGAGTCGATGATTCGATATGAAAGAAAATGTCTCTGTGCACATTTATAACGTAATCTTGCCTCATCACTTATGTCAGTGTAACAAAAGTAATTCTTAGACCATGTCGAAAATGTATCACATTGTTATTGTTAATGGTTGTATTACAAATTGTATGAAGTAACATAAACACATATTTATGTGTGAATATGCTCTAAGTGTAAGATTTGCCAGGAGTATGCCAGCAAAACCCAATTATATTATTGTGGTGTCATCTCTTTTTCATAATGCTTTTTTAGACGTTCTTGGTACAGAATGTATACGGGGTTTTGTATTTTTTATCCGCATTTTTAAATGTATTATGTTTGTTTATTAAAGCAGCTCCTATGAAAGTAACCTGCTAAAAGAATCATCAAATAAAATAATGATACTAGTAAAGAATGTGAATAATACAAACCGAGGAGTGTGGCTTGGGACTCATGTGGTGAAATAATCATGATTAAGAGATAGAGAGGCATTGAAACACAGAAAGAAAAGGGAACAGAGAAGTGGATGATTGGATTGGAATCATGGAATCGGAGGGTGAATGACACCACAATGAACAATAGAATCAGAGGGACATAAAGAGAACTTTCATAATTCAAAAGTAATATCAATGTACATAATAATTTGTGTGTTTTCTGGAAATATCGTATAAATGTGGTTTCTCTTATCAGGATGTAATTTCACACTATCAAAGATTCATGCACTCATATAAGGCAGCTTAAGCTAACTATTAACTCTTTATGTGGTTTATTAGCCACTAGGCACTTGCCTTTAATAAGTATTGATGGTCGAACATGTACGACGTTCTTATGGTTGGACATTCACGCATCATTGTTCATGGTAGGATTATGAAACAGTTAAATTTCAACGTGCATTGAGACTTCAAGGAACGTTGATGAAATAGTTTGGTGAGCCCAGATAGAGTTTTGGTTATATGCTATATCTCTAGAAATTAGGACACAAGATGTTTCAAACCAAATAAACATATGTGGATGTGGCTCAATAAATATTCAAGGTGGGGCAAGATAGATGGGGTAGATGACGTGTTGTGTTGTAAAGGGATGGGTCATAAAGGATTTGTATAATTTTGTATTTTCTTCATAATCAATGTACTGGAATTGATACATTTCAAACTGGTAATTAGATACGCGTTCTTCAATCAGACGTCAGAATAGCTCCTCGATAATTATCATTAAGGGATAAATCGTGAAAGGAAATTAAAAAGTCACCTCACATACGTCATAGGATCAGATCGATAGCAGTAGCAAGTGACTATGTTTAGATAGTCAGTGCTAGCACACGTAGTGGGCAAAAGGAGAGAATATTAATGTTCATCAATTTTGTGTGGGCCAGACTAACTGCCGTTCTCCGAGAATTGTGTCTATTACTTGCACATGTGGCATATAAAGAAAAAAAATACCTTAGCACTTGCAAGTGATATTGCACAAAAAATGTGTGTGAAGGTATCATATTCCCAATGTCCATTGTCATGGTGGTACAGGCATTGTAATTGCGACCAAGCCTTATATAATAGAATTTGATATCCAACAAGATGAATACGTTAGCGGAAACCATGGTAACGATGAGTGTCTTCATTCATATTAGAAATAAAATACTGAAAAATGTGTCGAAGGCAAAATCCCGCGTGCTTGAATATATGACGCCCGCTGCTATGTAATAAGCTCGAAACCCAAGTTGTTGTGTTAAGACAAATTTTGTGTGCAGATGATTTCTTTCTCCGATGACGGCTTGTCACGTGCATGATTCATCGCAAACATCACACACTCGGCGTGTGAAGTGAAAGGAATATTGCGACTGTGCCGATGACCTTTTTGAAAATACTTTCAAAGTTGTTTTTCCCCTATTTCAAAAATAGCTATCAAAAAGGTTATCACAGTTCATTTTCACATGAGCTGTGGCATTGGAGTAGTGATGGGATCTTTAATTTTGAGCAACGTTTCCTCTACAAACATTTAATCTTGCCATCACTGTGCAGATGAAACGGTACTCTGTTGGACAAATAAATAAATCGTTTAAATTTGCAATCAAACACAATTCAAAACAACGATCATATCCTTGTTGTTATGCTTACAAAAAAGAGCCATCGCAGACGACATGATCCGATCCTTACGACTGCAGAATCGTAGAGTCGAAGCAAAATCGTATCGTCCGAAGTGGCTTTAAGATATCGAATCGCATCTGGTTGAATATGTTTGCCTGCGTTGTTATCAGAAACTCCTTCTTCTTCTTTTTTTTTTTTTTACTTATAACGGTTTTTATATCCATCAATCCCAGTAAAAATATGTCATTTGACTGTATTTAAGATCGATCTATCGATATTTAACCATGATAACATTATATCTTTGTATGCATCATATCTATTCATTTAGAGTTAATATGCACAAATCCCTTGGAGTAGCATTTTGCTTAACAGCACAAAGCCCGAAACCACCTACCTCACCCGAAGTCGATATATCATCATGCTCGCTCTGTCTTTATATCTTACCCTCTGTCTGTCTTCATTTGCCTCTTTCTCTTAATCTTTATCTGCAGTTTGCAATTCTGTATTCTGTATTCCTCTGCCATGTCTTTCTTTAGTGGATCTATTCATTCCATCCATAGATATTCCTTATCTACCCCACTCTTGTTTCTCTCGATATTTACTCCCCTACATACAAATGCATCTCACACACAAACATATACGTACTCATACTCATATATGCAAGGACTGTCCCTTTTTGTTTGAATCCGCCCATCTTAATACAAGAATGAAATACTATATATTTGCACACTCGGGGCAGCCCGGAGAGAATATGTTATCCCCTGCACATAACCACGACCTTTCACGCTCAGACAAACACGTGTCAAGACGATGTGCATCCATTTCGACAATACTCGCACTTGACGATGCTACGAAGCTTTGCATTATATATGTCCGAGAGATTGCGAGTATGGGATTTAAAGCAAAGCAATGTTAATCTACAACCTCTCTCTCTCTCTCTCTCTTACGATTAAAGTATAAACTAATCTATGCTGATTTTTTGTACAAACATTTCGTACAGAACTAAGTTGTTGTTGTTTTTATTAACAAGTTATGTTTAATCTGTTTTTAAAAATCTACACAGAGTACACAAATATGAATAATAGCAAATTCTGTAAGGTAATACTTCACATTATTCAACTACTGTAACACTAACATAAACATGATGATCACGCATTTCATGATAACAATTACAAAAATAATGATTGCAAAAGGACTACCTCGTCACTTAATTGCAAAGGCGTTCTGAAAAGCTATGCTTGTAGAGTGATTTGAATTAGCAACTAATCAACTAATGTAATGTAATCTAATGTAATGTAATTTCACTAATAAAGTAATGCATTAATCTACTAATGAACTAATGTAACACTAACATAAATATGATAAACACGCATTTCATGATAACAATTACGAGCATAATTCTTGCAAAAGGACTACCTCGTCACTTAAGTGAAAAGGCTTTGTGAAAAGCTAGGCTTGTAGAGCGATCTAAATTAGCAACATTGTATTTTGAATTGATGTTTAAAAACAATTATTAGTGATAAAAAAGAATGACAAGATGGAATGGAATGTAAGTAAGATGTTTTGATGATAAAAAAGCAAACGAGAGAAAGGCACCATATTGAGACATATTTCCTTCACTCTCTTTGTGAATATGAGGCTAACAAGCCTAGCTTTTCACAAGGCCTTTGCAATTGAGTGACGAGGAAGTTGTTTTGGTGAAAAAAATATGTTCGTAATTGTTATGATGAGATGCGTGTTTATTATTATGTTAGTGTTACATTAGTTGATTAATGTGGAGTATTACTTTACAGAAATGGCTATAATTCATATTCGTGTAGTCTGTGTAGATTTTTTTTAAAGATTAAACATAACGTATTTATGTTAGAACAGAGCAAGAGTAAGCCTACGTCAAAATCCAACATAACTGCCAACATGGACATATCGATCCCCTGCTCATGAAGATCTTTCTCGTTTTAGTTGAGTCGTCGTTCTATACTGGTCTAACTGCATCGCATTTGTACATGGACTATTTCATATCATGAACTGCATTGAACTGAAACTTCCTCTTTGTTTTGTCTTGTATGGACATCCCAATTGGCGCCTTTATACGAGGCACGTGGTGACGGGATCACGTGACATGCCTCAGTGGATGTCCCATACCCGCGGGTTGTATACTGATCACATGAGTTCCGACGGGCAGAAACATAAGTCGGCACAGCGGTGTTTGGATGTGATAATTACTGCATGCAGCCGTCTCACTGTGACTGTGCAAGAATAACATTTGACTACCGTATATGTGCTTCTCGCATTGCTGTTTCATGTTGCTGCTCTATACAATGTTTGTATATGCATTGGTTCTTAATCACAACAGTGGTATAACATAACACGTGGAATAAAGTTGGATTGACTTCATGGAACGCCATATAAAGCAATGTGAAACATGATACTTGATTAAGGTTATTTTATTTTGTTTTTTATTTGATTTGGAATCATTGTGGTACATTGAGTATCTCAACATTACAACTCTATTGGAAAGTTAAGATCAGGCACTGTTTTGATAGTTTGTAAAAAAAAAATATATCAATGTTGTGAAGGCATCAGATGATTCATTTTGCGCCAAATAAGGTTAGTCTACATTAAATACGCGGTTTACGTTAAACTGTTCTAAATACATGATATTGTGTGGAAGTAACCCGTGCTAATAACGAGCAAAAGCATAACACGAATCGAGGTTGATGTTCCGTAGTCCGAAGGTTTGATAGTCTGAACATCAATAGCGTTCGTCACCCTGAAAATGATATCTGCTCATTCAAGTAAGCGATATGACATTCATTCTCGTAAAAACGAATCTTATTTCATTAGATTAATCCTACTTTTCATTAAACATTAATCGGAAAGGAAGACTTACAGTTCAAAGAAATTAGTTTCATCTGGTGCATTTCTTATATTTGATAGCGTAATTGCAGGCATGCTTGTACTGTTGCGAAACTCGTGCACAGATATTAACACTGAATTGAAATATGAATCAATGGTGTTGAATATGGGGGAAATTAGTTTGGACTTGCACATCAAGTCTTGTAATAATACACTTGTAGCGTCTCTGCTACTTATTTGTCTACTTTTCATCAGTTCATAATTGTACAGTAAGTTTTCGTTGTCTTACAAGTAATGGTCTATGTGTTAACATCTGAGTTAGATTTTGCATAGCAATCCAACATGGATGCCAAAGTGTTGTTTCTTTTATGTATTGCGCAATCATGCCCTGGGCATCCAGGTCGCTGGACGTCACGTGATGTCTGGTGTCTGAAAAGTATGTTAATCATATATTCATGATCGATTTTAACTCTCACTTATAAAATATGGTAATTAATACGCGATGTCACGTGAGTGCATAAACCAATGAATGGTTGAGCTGAGTGGGCGATTTGGGGACTGAAATTTTCCTTCTCCCTCTCGCATTCTGAACCATCGAACGCTACGCTGCGTAACCAGTGCTTCTATGCAGAGCATTTTTGTCTTCATCGGCTACGAGGCCCTGACAATTCGTACCCGGCTCGCTGCCGCGGGTAACCAGCCTTCATGTTGCTATACAGCAGATGTCAACGTCTTTCGCTTACAAGTATAGCGAACTGATATTTTGTTGCAGCAATCCGAGCGGCTGTTTTTCGACGAATGCTTCATTGTTTCAACACGTAAAGTCCTACGATTTCCCGCTCTACGGACTGTACAACACGATTTATTTGCCTGCCGTTTCATCCAACTTCTGGACAGAATTGGCGCGAGCTAGAACGCCAGGACGACCCCGATTTGCGATCTGATCTTCATCTACATACTGCAAGTCAGCTCATCTGACGCCGTGTCACAGAGCCAGCGGACTTGTTTATGAACTTTCATCGACCGAACATTGCCCTGCTGCCGTTGAATTTCAGCAGGGGTTGACCCGGGGTCGACTCGTCCCAACATCGAACTTTAGCCCACGCATAACTCCCGTAGACTATTGCAAACTTAGCTAGCCTCTAGTCTTTTAGCCCACGCATAACTCACGTAGACTATTTAATTTGGTGAGATCGTTCACATCACTGCATTCATGATTTGATTTGCGTATATGAATCAACCGTTTATTGTTTATGTCATTTTGAACGTTATACCCTTAACGTAAACACCTTGTGACCGACATTTTCGACCGCTAGCCTACATTTAATTGGTTGTCGTATCTTAACTGTGATTTGGCATTGTAAACCTATGTTACACCGATTTGGTGTTAAGTGACGTTTACTTATTTAGTGAAGTCAACGGTTCTCTGGTTAATTCCGATATTATTTGTAGCATGATATAAGAAATAAGATTAGTTAAGTTATAAGCGTCGGTGCATTCGTTTGCATTCTTTTGTGACTTGGCTATTTTACTTAACGGCCGATTTAACAGTTAGCCTGATTGGTTTTGCCGGTTGCCTTAGCCGTGGCACACGTCTTGATTCCGACGTGCCGGTCGACAACCGCGGCATATTTCAACGGCCGATTTTTACTCCACATTTAGGGATATTTTCGAATAAACCGTGTACTGATGTTTAGCTGAAACAATATAAATTGTTAACCTAGACAGTATTTATATTGTGCGTTGATTGAGACCCTTTTGGCATCCTCAAATTCTTCAGTTAAACCGAGAATGTGACTTAACCAGAGGTGGCCTACCGCATTCATTGTACAACCATTTGCTTCGATTTGTGAATGACTTTATTTCCCCATGATTTCTTGATTTCTGGAGAAAGAAATATATAACACCAGAAATCACAGATTTGTGTGTCTTACTGTTTGTGTGTCCTTGTCCTAGTGAGATCACAAAAGTAAAAAGAGTGTGGAGGAGGCGAACAAAATTCCTTCTGATTGCTTGCTTGCTGTTTGATTTGGCACAGCGATTGATTTGAATGATTTCGTGCATGATAACCGTAAATTTGACATTGCATTGAGAATACATTTGATTTATGATAAACATCACCTCATTCCCCACAAAGTGGTGACCCCGACGTGATCTCACTGGGATAACGGGACATATGTACTTGAATTGTTAATAATTGACTTTAACTTGTTCTGAACCGCGCGCGGTTGTGTCTGACGCAGCACAATGTCCGATACCGAGGGTGAAAAGAAACCGGCACTTCCCGCGAAGCCGAGAGAACCAATGGTGGGTGTTGTGAGCATTAAGCTCCCCCCATTTTGGCGAGCGGACCCACAAATTTGGTTCGCGCAAGCAGACGCGCAATTTGAGACTCGCGGGATAACACAGGAAGAGACGAAATACGCGCATGTAATTTCCGTGTTGCAACCTGACATTGCTCAAGAGGTGCGCGACCTTCTCATTGAACGCCCTTCAACCTGCCCCTACTCGAAACTGAGGGAGCAACTAATCCAGCGCACGACAGCCTCCGAGCAGCGGCGCGTTCAAATGCTGCTCACGGAAGAGGAATTGGGCGACCGCAAGCCCTCACAGCTTCTCCGGCGCATGGAGCAGCTGGTTGGGGAGCAGAAATTAGAAAAGGGCATATTAAAGCAGCTGTTCCTGCAACGCCTCCCCCCTAACGTGCGTCTAATCCTCGCCTCGACAAGCGATACCCTTTCCCTGAGTAACTTGGCGGAGTTAGCCGACCGTATCATTGAGGTTCATGTTCCGGCAGTTGGGAACGTGACAATGCTCGGGGCACCGATGACTCCCGAAACTGCTACCCCTCCCACAGAATCGGGCATTACAGCCCGCGATTCTGAGCTGCGCGACGAGATACGCAGGCTTTCAAAAGCCGTACACAACTTACAAGTGCAGGTCACACGCATGCAGCGCAGCAGGAGCCGGGAACGGAGCAAATCTCCGGTTCGGTCTCGCGGCGAAACGTCCGATACCGCAGAACGTGACACCCAGCTGTGCTGGTATCATGAAAAATTCGGCGACAAGGCTACCCGATGTAGATCGCCGTGCAGCCGCGCCCACGAGCTACAGGGAAACTCCCAAACCAGTCGGTAGGTGCGACGGACCGCACTGGTGCAAGCGGTAGTCGCTTATTCTACGTTACAGACATCAACTCGCGCAAACCATTTTTGGTAGATACGGGCGCTGCAGTCAGCGTTTTCCCTACGACGCGCATGGAGCGGGAAAAGCCTTCCGCGCTGACGTTGCAGGCCGTGAATGGCACGCGCATCCCCACGTACGGCGAGCGCTCTTTGACCCTCGATTTAGGGTTACGCCGCACATGCCGCTGGATATTCGTCCTTGCGGATGTATCCACGCCGATTATTGGCGCAGATTTCTTGCATCACTTCAACTTCTTGGTTGACGTCAATAAACGCAGACTAATCGACGCGACAACGCACCTGTCCGTAGCGGGCACGCCTTCCGACCGCCCAGCGGTTAGCCCGGTCTATGAAGACCCCGATAATGCTGATCCGTTTGCACACATGCTCATGCGAGACTTTCCGGACATTACCCGACCCGTGTATCATGCGAGCGATGTCAAACACAATGTGACGCATCACATTGAAACGCGGGGACCCCCCGTAGCTGCCCGACCACGCAGACTACAAGGTGACAAATTGAATATCGCCCGTAACGAATTCGAACATATGTTGGAATTAGGCATTGTTAGGCCGTCTAGCAGTAACTATTCCTCGCCTCTACATATGGTTCCGAAAAAAACGCCGGGCGACTGGCGTCCGTGCGGCGATTACCGTGCACTGAACAAAGTCACAGTCCCTGACAGATATCCAGTTCCACACATACAGGATTTCACCGCGGGACTGAACGGAAAGAAGGTCTTTTCGAAAATTGACCTCGTACGCGCGTATCACCAAATACCAGTCGAACCAGGGGATGTCCACAAAACCGCGATCACAACTCCCTTCGGGCTGTTCGAATTCACGCGAACACCTTTTGGGCTCAGAAACGCGGCCCAGACTTTTCAGCGCTTTATAGACGAAGTGTTGCGCGGTTTACCCTTCGTCTATGCGTACATTGACGACCTGCTTGTTGCGAGCGATGACATGACGCAACACGAGCAGCACCTGCGCACGCTTTTCACCCGCCTGCAGCAGTACGGCGTGGTCGTAAACCCGAACAAGTGTTCATTCGGTCAGACCGAACTCGACTTCCTTGGTCATCACATAGACCAGGAAGGCATCCGACCTCTCCCTGAGAAGGTCACGGCAATCCAGCAGTGTGAAACACCGACCTCCCTTAAGCGCCTGAGAGGATTTCTTGGCCTCGTGAACTTTTACCGACGGTTCATCCCGGACTGCGCGCAAACGCTTTTGCCGCTCACGGAATTGCTTCGTGGGCCCGGTAAAAAGTCCCGGAAATCCTTCGCATGGACCCCTGAATGCGACGCAGCGTTCCGCGAAATCAAAGTCAAACTGGCGCGTGCCGCGCTACTCTCTTACCCTGACGCGCAATCTCCACTCAGCCTCATGGTGGACGCTTCTGATCGCGCAGTCGGCGGTGTTGTACAACAACACAAAGACAATGCGTGGCAGCCAATCGCATTTTTCTCGCGCAAATTGTTGCCCGCTGAAACGCGCTACAGTACGTTTGGTCGCGAACTATTGGCTGTGTACTTGACGATCAAACACTTCCGATACATGCTGGAAGGACGCACATTTTGCGTGTTCACTGACCACAAACCGCTGATTCACGCCTTCAACGCGAAGCCGGATCGACACAGCCCGCGCGAGATACGTCACCTCGACTACATCTCACAATTCACGACAGATTTGCGTCATGTGAAAGGCACTGAAAATGTGGTCGCTGACTTGCTGTCGCGCCCTGAGCTGAACGCTCTGCATACCGACACGCAGGTCGATTTCGAGGCCATCGCGAAAGCGCAAGAAACCGACCCGGAATTGCGTGCGATGATTGAATCCGAACCACCCACTGGCATGGTACTTCAAAGGGTACCACTGCTTGTCACCGGTGGGGAGATTATGTGCGATGTGTCACATGGTCTCACTCGACCCTTTGTTCCAAAAGAACATCGACGCGCTGTATTCAACGCGATACATGGCTTATCACACCCAGGTGTACGTGCATCAGTGAAAGCCATCACTGCCCGCTTCCTTTGGCCTGGTATCAGAAAAGATGTCCGCAAATGGGCACAACAATGCCTCGCCTGCCAAAAGTCCAAGACAGTTCGACATGTCAAGTCGCCCCTTGGCACATTCAGCGCACCTGACGCGCGCTTTGCGCATGTGCATATCGACCTCGTTGGGCCACTGCCTCCTTCCAATGGCGACGTTTACCTTTTGACATGTGTAGACCGATACACTCGCTGGCCCGAGGCCATTCCAATTCCCGACCAGACTGCCGAAACAGTCGCGCGCGCTTTCGTGGATGGGTGGATTTCAAAATACGGAGCGCCGGACACAATCACGACTGATCGTGGCCGGCAATTTGAATCCCGCCTATTTACAGAATTGACCAAATTGTTGGGCACAACGAGAGTCCGCACGACATCCTACCATCCCGCCGCGAATGGCATGGTAGAACGTTTTCACAGACAACTGAAGTCTGCCTTGTCCGCTCACAACGACCCTCAACATTGGAGAGAGCAACTGCCGCTGACACTCCTTGGTGTGCGCACCACGGTTAAGGAGGATTTGGCATGCTCACCGGCTGAATTGGTGTTTGGCACGACGTTGCGTTTGCCCGGCCAATTCATTGCTCCCGAGCGAACCGAACTTGATCCGAGTGATTATGTTTCACGATTGAAACAGCACATGAGTGAATGCACACTCACCCCGACACGCGCGAAACAAGGGACGACTTATGTTCCTAAAGACCTGTTCAAGGCCGCCTATGTCTTCATTCGCGACGACACTGTACGCAAACCCTTACAACGACCGTACAAAGGCCCCTTCAAGGTCATGAAACGAAACAACAAGTTCTTCACCCTCGACTTGGGTGGAAAACGCGATCAAATCAGCGTCGACCGGTTAAAGGTTGCGCATGTTGAAGAGCGTGATGGCGATGATATGTGCAAGCAGGACGATGTGTCTAACACGTCTAGCCCGCCTACTGATACTTCGGCTGCTAAGCCAGCGTCCACGCCACACTCAGACACAACCGCGCAGCCGGTAGTACGACAGACACGGTCAGGACGATATGTTCATTGGCCGAAACGGTACATTGACATACGACATTTTACACCGATCGCGAATACGTAGGTATTTCGTATTCGTTCTCAAATAATTCCCTCTTAAATTATTTGTTCACTAGGAGGGGGTTTAATGTAGCGTCTCTGCTACTTATTTGTCTACTTTTCATCAGTTCATAATTGTACAGTAAGTTTTCGTTGTCTTACAAGTAATGGTCTATGTGTTAACATCTGAGTTAGATTTTGCATAGCAATCCAACATGGATGCCAAAGTGTTGTTTCTTTTATGTATTGCGCAATCATGCCCTGGGCATCCAGGTCGCTGGACGTCACGTGATGTCTGGTGTCTGAAAAGTATGTTAATCATATATTCATGATCGATTTTAACTCTCACTTATAAAATATGGTAATTAATACGCGATGTCACGTGAGTGCATAAACCAATGAATGGTTGAGCTGAGTGGGCGATTTGGGGACTGAAATTTTCCTTCTCCCTCTCGCATTCTGAACCATCGAACGCTACGCTGCGTAACCAGTGCTTCTATGCAGAGCATTTTTGTCTTCATCGGCTACGAGGCCCTGACAATTCGTACCCGGCTCGCTGCCGCGGGTAACCAGCCTTCATGTTGCTATACAGCAGATGTCAACGTCTTTCGCTTACAAGTATAGCGAACTGATATTTTGTTGCAGCAATCCGAGCGGCTGTTTTTCGACGAATGCTTCATTGTTTCAACACGTAAAGTCCTACGATTTCCCGCTCTACGGACTGTACAACACGATTTATTTGCCTGCCGTTTCATCCAACTTCTGGACAGAATTGGCGCGAGCTAGAACGCCAGGACGACCCCGATTTGCGATCTGATCTTCATCTACATACTGCAAGTCAGCTCATCTGACGCCGTGTCACAGAGCCAGCGGACTTGTTTATGAACTTTCATCGACCGAACATTGCCCTGCTGCCGTTGAATTTCAGCAGGGGTTGACCCGGGGTCGACTCGTCCCAACATCGAACTTTAGCCCACGCATAACTCCCGTAGACTATTGCAAACTTAGCTAGCCTCTAGTCTTTTAGCCCACGCATAACTCACGTAGACTATTTAATTTGGTGAGATCGTTCACATCACTGCATTCATGATTTGATTTGCGTATATGAATCAACCGTTTATTGTTTATGTCATTTTGAACGTTATACCCTTAACGTAAACACCTTGTGACCGACATTTTCGACCGCTAGCCTACATTTAATTGGTTGTCGTATCTTAACTGTGATTTGGCATTGTAAACCTATGTTACACCGATTTGGTGTTAAGTGACGTTTACTTATTTAGTGAAGTCAACGGTTCTCTGGTTAATTCCGATATTATTTGTAGCATGATATAAGAAATAAGATTAGTTAAGTTATAAGCGTCGGTGCATTCGTTTGCATTCTTTTGTGACTTGGCTATTTTACTTAACGGCCGATTTAACAGTTAGCCTGATTGGTTTTGCCGGTTGCCTTAGCCGTGGCACACGTCTTGATTCCGACGTGCCGGTCGACAACCGCGGCATATTTCAACGGCCGATTTTTACTCCACATTTAGGGATATTTTCGAATAAACCGTGTACTGATGTTTAGCTGAAACAATATAAATTGTTAACCTAGACAGTATTTATATTGTGCGTTGATTGAGACCCTTTTGGCATCCTCAAATTCTTCAGTTAAACCGAGAATGTGACTTAACCAGAGGTGGCCTACCGCATTCATTGTACAACCATTTGCTTCGATTTGTGAATGACTTTATTTCCCCATGATTTCTTGATTTCTGGAGAAAGAAATATATAACACCAGAAATCACAGATTTGTGTGTCTTACTGTTTGTGTGTCCTTGTCCTAGTGAGATCACAAAAGTAAAAAGAGTGTGGAGGAGGCGAACAAAATTCCTTCTGATTGCTTGCTTGCTGTTTGATTTGGCACAGCGATTGATTTGAATGATTTCGTGCATGATAACCGTAAATTTGACATTGCATTGAGAATACATTTGATTTATGATAAACATCACCTCATTCCCCACACACTGAACACAACTGATGTAGAAACTCTTCTAAATTGTAATACCGGAGTCGATAAAATCTATCACTTATTTGTATCTTGTGTGAGACGCCGATAGGTGTTAAAGAAAAGTCCACTGATTTCAGTAGGTAAATTTCATCCATTCGTCATATATCAACAGCATTATGTGTAAATCACGAGAAAGTGAACAGGCATGAACACTATCAACATGATCAACGCTCCCCATTATAATAATCGAATCATCCCTCACCCTATGCAGTCAGCAGCCCTGTTACAATCTAGGCTCGCTCAATAATGCAGCTTGGACAGCTATCTTATATCTCTAAACATGCATGATGTAATTCATAGATATTTTAGACTTTTAGATAGATATATTAACAAGGTTAAAGGACTGGGGTAGGGGGGGGGGTCTCTTGCACAGCACTTCATATCGATATGAATCGGTGATGCGGGGTCAGATTTATTTTCAGGCCAGTGGTTTACAAGGAAGTTGAGTTGATGCAGCTGTTAGAGGAAAAAAGCAAAGCGCTTTCCTTTCCGTTCTATATTCTCTCCTTCCTTTCTTTTTCTTTTTTTTTCATATCGGACATTGGGATGGGGAAGCGCTGTCTACTACATGCGTTTTGGTATGCATTGGAAAAGACACAGACGTTCTAAATGGAGGAAAGACCACTTAAAAAGCTACGTGGAAGTGAGTTTGCAGATACTGCAGCCATGAACGGAATGTTGAAGCATGGAGTCCGTTCCTTAGCCGGCTGTCATTCCTGCCTACCTTACGTTTCGCCGGGCTTTTATCGCTACTTTACCCTGAAACCTGCCTCTCAATCTCAATATTTCAACCTGTTCATCGTTAACCACTCTTTCCAAAGATCTCAGCCTCTTGCCCTACCTCATTTCCCAAATCTTTTACCGTTCGACCTCCCCTTTCCCCCTGCCTCTCCCTTAACATTACCTGCTGCTCATCTGCTAAGTTGCCATCTGCGCGAGTCGCTGGCAGAGCATCATCATCTTTTCTTCCACCACTCACTCTCCTGCCCTCTCTACCACTCTCCTTACTTCCCCAACGTCCATCCCTCTACTCCACGTAATGCTTTCTCACTCCCCCATACGATCCGCATCTCTTTGTGATCTCCACGCAACCCGATCGGTCAGCCCTAAGCCCAGTCTCAAGACGACATGCCCGACGCATGAATGCAATTCTCCGTGAACTTTAGTAACATCTTCGTCTCTATTTCCCATCCAGTCCCTCCCTCCTTAACATTTAAACCTTTCTCAATGTTTACCACTTTCTTCTGAAGATCTTAACCTTTTTGCCCTCTTATCTGCCCGTTGATCAGCCTGCACTTAGTTTAATCTCTAGACGCAACCAAGAAGGTCTACTATTACCCCTTATTGGCGCATAACTCCCTGCACTGGACTATCACATTTCGGTCACATTTTGCCCCCGCCCCCCCCCCCCCCCCACCTTTCCCTAGGATGTTTCCATAGCAGGCACACATGTCAGTGCATAACGAGAGTCCGCAGTTTCACTTTTTTGTGACACTCCCTCCCCCTCCCCCTCCCCATCTCTTCAGATGTTTGATGATTTCTGCCATTAGAGCATTCAGTACGTAATACTCTTGGTCGGTTGGCACTCATTTTTAATCTGCAACAGGGACCTTTGCCCTTCGCACCTGTTTATCCCTTACAACACTACCCCCCTCCCCCCTTTCTCATGAACTTAATATAGCCGTTCTCGCCCCCTCCTACTTTTCTGTGCACCAGGCTATGCGGTCTCCTCCCTGTAACTTACACCCCCTCCTCCACCCCACCCCCGTCTTTTTAAGACCTTGTGCCCGCTTTATCTAATCACTTCACCTGATCGGTCTCCGTCAGTGCGGTCTCCAGATAAAACTCCCCCGTGAATCGATTGATTTCCCTGCTTGCGCCCTATTGATCAGTTCATGGATTACTGTGATACTTTTGATATCGTTCTTAAGAACTGCACTGACCCGAACTAACCTAAGCTGTCCCAGATGTTTTAAAATCCGGAATCATTTGTTCAGAAAGTTGTCTTTATGACCATTATGCATCGTCTTCCCATCGTGGAAAATGTGTGTGGGTATGTGTATGTGTGTGTGTGTGTGTGTGTATGTGTGAAGGGAGGGAAAAGGGGTGGGGTGACTGTTTTTGTTGAGGGTAAGTATTGTGTACCAGTTGTATGAGTTAATTTCTACAAGTACGATAATTATGTTCCACTTAATTTGTATCGCGAAAGTTCTTTACACATGCGGATAAATCTTTAATGTCGCTACGTCTCCACATGTGACAATTCACGTGTAAGAAAGCACCCATGGCAGCGTTATATAACTGGTGAATTGGTCATATGAGCCTGGTAGAGGATTTCGTTTGAACTTATCAACATGATTAAGATTACGGGAATTACGGGGAAGATCCTCGTGCGATGTACGGCTTGAGGGTATAGGTAATTATATCATGGTCAATAAAATGCAACTAGGCTTTTCAATATCATTCGCGTGGTAAATAAATTCCTCTTGATCCGTGCTGATGAAAGCTCCACTGTGACATTTAAAATTGTATCTATTTAAAAAAGATAATTAGCGAGAGTCATAACGGATTTCGGCCTACACAACCAAAATCGTGTGGAGCTTCAACCTATGCCGAAGAGGGAAAAGATACATCTTGAACATTAAAAAAGTTAGTCGTCGAAGTTTTATTTCTCTGTATGTTGGTTGATTATTCTCTTTACTTTATGCGACCGCTCTAGCCAGTACTTTTGCACACCACCCGACTATATATATATATATATATATATATATATATATATATATATATATATAGAAGAATAAAGGTTGCGATGGCGCTGATTTCTAGGTGAAGACAAACAAATTGAATGAAACGCCGGAGAAGAAAAATATATATATAATATATATATATATATATATATATATATATATATATAAACTGCATCTACACATCCCTTTTCTATTATCATCAATGAACCATTATGAACTTGGCACGGCTTCCGAAGGAGTGATCTTTCATAGTGCCATATATGCCATATAATTTTTCTTTTTAAAAAAGATAATAATTTTCCAATTTTATTTAGACAACAAACATGACGCACGCACATTCATGGAAGTTAGGACTCAATAAAGAAAACAGTTGATTAGAGACATTAACTCTTGTTGTGTAAAATGCAATTTTTGATGAAGTGCGGAGATAGCAAGGCGCAGATGGAGACAAAGAACAAGGATATAGCTTATGAATTTATGTATAAAAACAATATATGAAAGTAGAATAAATACCAAATGCAAATTACATCGGAGGGCGAGTGCTGGATTCTATTTAATGAAACATTTAACACTTTTTACTGATGGCAGGTTTTTTATTTTAACTGAGATTAAATATCAAACTGTAGGACTTTCAGTACGTAAGCTGTATAATACGAATTCAGGGTTTCAGTATGTTTTTGGCAGTTGCAATAAGACTTTCGGGGACTAGCTTCGGCCCCCGAAAAGTGCAACCGTTCATTAAGTCTGTGTGGCTCACATAATTGTGGAAAAATGTTCTTTGCCTTCAGCTTCACCCCAATATATGAAAAAGTGAGAATATGTTATTTCAGGAAATAAGCCTTCTCAATCCTCATAATCCCTACTTTCAACAATCAGGAAGATACACGACGAGTCGGTTTATTGTAATATTCTTCAGTGAAATCTCCAGATGTAGTTTCACCACTTCGTCCCATAATCTTCCAAGACACCAAGGTAATGTACAACTCTAGCCGCCATTATCCATTTCTCCTTTATTTATACTTGCTGTCTCACCCGTAAGAGCATTTCACCACTTCGTCACCCATGCCCGATCCTCTTCACATTCCATTATCCGTAAAGACATTGTTTCCTCTTTCCCTCTCTTCTATTCTTTCTTTGTACTTCTTTCCTGAGTGAAGAAAGGTAAAACAGGAACAACGATTTGAAGATGACAATGAAGAATGGAGTTTCAACAACGTCTTTAGATTGTTCACTGCATTCCCTTAATGGTGTAAACTAATATTGATAAGTTTGAACGACATCGCCCGTTTTTCCACCATTTCATTAATTCACTGGTTTGACATGAACTTATAGAAGTAGTAAAAGTAGTCAATTTAGTCGTAATAGTAGTAGTAGTAGCAGCAGCAGTAGTAGTACTAGTAGTAGTAGTAGTAGCAGAAGTAGTAGAAGTAGAAGTAGTAGTTGTAGTAGCAGTCGAAGCACGAGCATGAATATTAATAGCAATCATTTATATAGTTGTATATTTAGTAGTAGTAGTAGTAGTAGTAGTAGTAGTAGTAGTAGTAGTAGTAGTAGAAGTAGTAGTTGTTGTAGTAGTAGTAGTAGTAGTAGTAGTAGTAGTAGTAGTAGTGGTATTAAGGAGAAGTCATCGAACCAGAAGAAGAAAACACACATAAAAAAAGGAAGCGAAGGAGAAGGTGTGACCAGCCTTCATTGTTTGCTCAGATGACATCGTGTTTGCCCGGTTCATTGAATAGATCCAACATTCTGTCAAATTAGACACAATGCTACATATCCTCGCACCCAAGCATACGATTCACGCCAATATAATCATTCTGAGGCGATGGGGAATGAGTCAATCTTCAGAAGTGTTCACATACTGCCAGTCCAATCAGTCCATCTGCCCATTGAATGGCATGAGGCTGAGAAGATGGAGATACGCAACCATGACAACGGTTCGTGAAGTATGTTTAACACACTGACCATCGCTCTCGCTCAAACTGACGATGATGTACTAATTTTTTGAAAAGATGAAAGAGAAGCACTCCACAATTGTTCACACAAGTCATGGTATATCTATTTTGCTTTATATCTATCCATCGTAGTTAATATTATGAGGAGATGGAAGAACGTTCTTTACGTGTGTTGACACATTTTCCACCTCATTATTCCACTTCCCATTTCATCGCACTCTTCCGAGAAATGCGAAGTACATTGACTAACTAGTCATTCAATCTAAACATTCAATATCATCATCCTGAGTTGATGGAAACTTTTTCTTTTTCGAGTGTAGATCCACTACCACACACGTTTTTCCACTACCCATCATTCGGAGAAAATGTATAACCATTATTTAAGGCGTGTTCCCCCACCGCCCATCTCTTTACTCACTCTAACATTTTCATAATCATTCGAGGACGATGGAACTAAGTTACTTACGGGTGTGGACACACTGCCAATTTCATCACTCCATCTCACAATTACATCGCATTATTTTGAAAAGATGGCGGGTTAGATATAGTGTAAACACTCAAAGTGCTAACGTTCATGAGTCTTATTTTAGACAAACGAATGTGTACAAACTATTATATCTTGGCTGTTGATGTATGTGTAAGCAGGCATGCCTCGATTTCACATTTCACAACTCGTCATTGAAACTGTTATTATCAGGAAAAACCTGCTATTATATGTATATGAATTGTACATGTCGATGTACTTGTATTATGTATTAATGATTTGTTCATATAAACATGTGTATGTATATAATTATAAACATATACCACAATATTCAAGGGCTAGCTTTTCCTTCACAAACATTTTATTTCATACGAATCCTTATATACAGAGATAAACTTTTTCGCCATAGCGTAGTTGTGAACAAAACGATTTGTATGCTGGATTATTTCCTCGATACAAGATAGATTATGCCTGATGCTGTTGAGTTTGATGACATTATACGTTACTAGAATCCTTTCTATGATAGTGGCAGTGTATTCGTAAAGTTACGCACACATAAACACACACAGGCACACACGAACGCTCTATTGTACTGCATTCAATAACAATGGAGTTTGATGTTAAAAAACAACGAGCCAGATATGAGCTATTGTACGTGCATGTCAAAAGATCAATGCAATCGACATCGTTATTGCAAATCAGGTAGGGCGCCCAGTTCTAACAAGGAATCCTACTGCGTCTTCTTCACCGTGAAACGGGGCCCTTTAATGTGCTAACATGCTGGGAAGAAAAGTATGTAGGCCACGTCTGAAAATATCCTTTCCCTCTAAAGTCGAATGTATTTGTGTTTTACCGTGACTTGTGTCTACAGTGAATGACTCGAGCTATCAGCCATCGGCGAGGTTAGCTTCGAAGAACAACTTCACGCAGTGTAGCAATGACGTTAAGCACAGCAACAATAATATAAAAGAAGTGTATGGGAGTGGCAGAGGGGTGATCAAGGAAAGTAGATCAAAGTGGGCGGGGGGGGGGGGGGTAGGGAGGAGTGACAAGGCATGAGCAGGGAGGGGTGTAGAGGGGTAGGGAGGAGACGGAGGAATGGAGCGATGTTGACGTAGGAGGAAAGTTTTAAAGAAGATAATACGATTACATATATATTGAACAATGCGGGAAAGTGAGACGATACAAAGAATTAAGGGACACGAAGGGCAACAAAGGGCAAAACACTGTATATACAGGAAAATTGGTTATATTGCAAAGTGAATATACTAAACAAATAATCAACGTTGGAGAAGGTGATGGGACGAACTATTACTTCCGAGGCGATCTGGATGTAGCTATCTTTCCGAAGCGCAGCTGAGAAAAGATAGCCTATACATTCAGATCGCCGAGGAAGTGATTGTTCGTCTCATTGCCTGAAACCAAAAGTTGATTATGTGCTTTAGATTCCACATCTGTAACCAACTATCAAAAATGACAGTTTGACGTTCAAAAGTAATGTTTTCTTCTCTACCTAGCCCCGAGCCGCTGCCATGGGGAACATGTGTGAGGACGCGCCTAAGGACGCGCGTTAGGACGCGTCAGTAGGAGCTACAATTTTGCAACGCATTTTTATTTCGCGCGTACTCAAAATCACGCGTTAAAACTGTGAGGAGTGAAGAGATTAGCGAAGACAAAAAGTACCATCACCTAGAGTGTAACTTCTCAGGTGATTATATGGGCAAAACTACGCTTCATTACATGATCAACTCTTGACCAATCATATAGCAACATTCTTAGTATGTGGAATATAAAAAGAATTAGCGGACCCAATGACTGAATAAAAAATGTAGGGCGCAACGGAGGAAGAAGGTGACAAATCGGTTGTATTGCATAAGTTATTATGTACCTAATCAGGAGTCATTGTAATCTGCACTCAAATCACTCGTTATTTCGTAACTTGTTGGCAATATTACCTTTAAAAAATCATAATGAGCCGATTGGAACGATTGGGTTGTTTTTCATCACGCAGAATTAGGCTGGCATGTTTAGTGCGCAATTGATATAGAAGAGCGCCGAGGGGATATATATCGTCATGTATAACGTAACCAATGTAATATGCATCATGTATGTTAGTAGTGCTATCTTTACTGGAATCAATTCAAGTTAATCAACATACATATCCGTACGCATAATGTATGTATATGCATTTATATCGACATATCTATACGATCTCTCTGACGTCGTGGCCCGCTAGGGAGCCAGTGAATATGGAATACAGCTAAAAAGGTACTCGTATATACGTGTAATTGAGCCGGTGGCATGTGTTCCAAAGTACTAGTTATATAGATTTTGCTACGTCCTTGTTCATGTTGTTAGTCGAGTTACAACGATATAAACATTTGGTTTTAGAAAACGAAATCATTAGGCCTTGTTACGTGGTTATTAAAGTATGTGTTACATATCAATTGTTCAGTACTCTGTATACAAATGGATTACATGTAAGCTACCGGGCATCAAGTTATGCAATTCATGTCTACTAATTCGCATACATGGCATAAGTAGTATATACATCAGCAAGAACTTAATACCGATTTATGCAAAATTTCTTCAATTATGATATTTCTCCTTTAATGCAAATTTAAATATATTGTATTGCTATAGTGTATTATTTCAAAAGGATCTCAGTGTAAAGCGATAGATGATACAAAACGGCAGTCTGGATATCAATAGTCTGGTAGTTTCCCTTTAATCAACAGACTTTCGGTGAGAAATCCAAGACGGGGGTAAAAAAAAAATGCTCAGTTAAGTCGAGTTAACCGCAATTATCTTAGATTAAATCCGATCTCCGAGACAAACATGCCAAAATGAAGAGAGCGGCCGTCCAGCTTTGAATAATTTTTACGACGCGCAGCCGATCCAATCTTTGGGAACGATTTTCCACTCCTCGCGCGGAAGGTTACGAGAGGGCGCCTGCAATTAATCGATGTTCCGCGTGCGTCTTTAATCAACGCCCATAATGTGGCTAGATAAGACTGAAGTGTCTCCCCTTTCCATTATTAACCCCCTCCCTCCGGGCACTCTGTCGGTCGTCACTTACAAATGTCACGCTGAACCGAGGCCCTTTATTCCAGCCAGAGTGACTTGAACTCTTGAGGGATCGCCTTAGTGGTGTGATGGATTGTATTTTAGTATCATGTTGTAAGAAGGTGGCCCGCCGGGCGCAGTGAGGCCTGCTCAGTCACTTCGTCGTTTTTGTGAATTAGCTTTTCAAAGCGTCTGCAATATCTAAGTCGTCATTTGCATCTCACCCCCCCGCCCCTCTCTCTCTCTGTCTCTCGCTTTATTCGTGTATATATTCATGACTTTTGGAATATTAATCTCCTCTCTCTCTCTCTCTCTCTCTCTCTCTCTCTCTCGCTTTGTTCGTGTATACATTCATTACTCTGGGAATATCAATCTCCCCCTCTCTCTCTCACACACACCTTATTCGTGGTTATATTCATTACTCTTGGAATATTAATCTTCCTCTCACATCCCTCCCTACCGTCTCTCTCCCTCTCTCTCTTTCTCTTTCTCTTTTTCTCTCCTTATTCTCTCTCTCTCTCTCTCTCTCCATATATATCAATATATATGTATTATTATAGCCTTATATATATATATATATATGAATAGAATATCCCTTCTATGAATATTCTATGAGTATTCTAGGAACGTGATTGGTCAATTAATGCTCACAGAATACAAAATAATTTCACTATCTCTGCCTGACAGTTGAGCTCTGGATATTTTGTACTATTTTTTATTGGGGAGCACTGCGCATGCTCTATTTACTTGTTTCTTCCTTGGCACTATTGCGCATGTTTTCTACATGGTAACAAAATTTGTTTTGACTGCGAGCAGTACGCGATGCACTTCTTTCCAGCTGTTTTTTTGCGTTTTAGCGGAAAATCATTGAGCGCGCCAGGGGAACTCTGGCGGTGTTGTGGCCGAGGCGCAACTTTAATTTTCGTTGATTTGCCCAACCCGATGAAAATGAGAAGAAAAACATCATAGGACTCCTACGTTCAGAGCTTAGAGCAATATTCACTAAAAATATCCACGCCGAATTTGATCACTTTCTTCGTATTTGAACTGTTGATAGGTGCAATAAAGTCCTCAATATTTGTCCCTTGCAGCAGGTCAAACCGAAGTCGGTCACTGGAGGTCGCCATGTTTGTTTACAAACTCGGTCAGTCGGAACTGAGCGGTTGTAAATTAGTGCACAGTGCAAACAGTGCACGGCGTGTCGCGCATTTACCTGGTATGAACCGATATCGAAAGAAGGCGACTTTTTTTCTGCTATTGTTTTACAAAAGGGATATAAAAAAAATATACCAAGCATTGAGCCAACCATCTTTTGACACATTTCTTTCTCCGAGACTCCAGTACTTCTTGCAACTATCTGCATATGTTTCTCACCGCCCCCCCCCCCCCCCACTCTCTCTCTCTCTCTCTCTCTCTCTACTTCCTCTTACACTACGTGCCTTTCTCACCCCGCCATATAAGCAACTCCCCGTACATTTTACGCACCGATGTTGTTTTTTTATCATATTTTACTACCTACTCTCAAACCACTTTCTTTTACATTGTCGTGAGAAAAGGGGCATTCAAGTGATGCATCAAAACACGTCTTGAAGCGGACATGTCACAACTATTTGACATGCTCTCAACGCACTTATTCGCATTGTTACCACAACTCCCAACCAGTTGCGAATGACGCGAAATTAACACAGGACATACCTGTTCATGAGTAGGCGACAATTGTCGTGCCCCATATTGGGTGTCACGACTTTCACTCGCCCGAGCAATTTCCGGACATATCAGAAATCAATTCAATACCTAAAAAACAAGCCACAGATTGCCGTTGGGTGGTGAGCGTGGTTTTTATGTACAGCTAAGGGAATATCATATGGCAGATAGATGGACTAGAAAATGGAGAACGCGGCACCAATTGACCCGTGATAAGCGTGGACGGGGATTTAATTGACCAGACTTCCCAATGTTCTGTTCGACTTTTATACTATTAAAACTGTCATCGACTGTTAGCGGGGGAATTAACTTTCCAGAAGTTGCGAATAATTTTCAATTCTTCTGATAGTTTATACTCCCGTACATTATATAATGTGGAATAAACAAACCATGTCAGTTGTAAGCCAATATGATATAATGTTTCAAGTCATCATTTTGATACTTTTGCAAAGTCAACAAAATAGATGCTAAAGAAAAGAGTTTATAGCAAATATTTTTAAACCAGGTTATGTAGAATGTATGCATGTACAAGTAGGTTTTCGCTGTGGATAATTAGATATGATATTGTTAAAAAAAAAAGGAAATATTCATTGCTACATTGACCAACTTCACAGAAATGATAAACGAAAATTTTTATAGAGCATCATTATTTCTGGCAACGCAAGTGATTAATGACCATCGTTACTATTACCATGTTACTAGATGCTTTTTATATAGCCGGACATGTTTGTGTTGTTAAGGAAGTGACGATGCATCTTTGCACTGCGATAAAAGGGTTTTGGTGGTGATTGAGCTATTTCGTGTCATTTCTTATCTAACTCTCCTTGTTCCGTATATAGGTCTGTACTGTGGGGCTTGACTACTGCGATGCACTGCAACATTTCATGAGGTACGGGGAGGGTTAATACAGCAAGATGAATGGGACCCTAACACGCGACAGACGGTCAAGGTGGGCTTTGTAATTGTGCTAGTGGGTATCTATTATTCATCTCCCCAAACACTCCTTGCATGTCCTTCGCCATGGACGAGAGAGAATGAACACGAACCACAACACGATTAGAAGACCCCGGCTCTCCGCGTCCCACGAGTCGAGGAAAACAGAACAGCCCCTCGAAACCACCTGAATAATGTTGTCAGGCGATCGATAAAGTTTGGCGGCCCGCTCAAAACAGGAATGCCTTTTCTCGCCAAATCCTCTCCGCTTGTCCTCCCCCTCCTATTGGAAGTTTTAGTCAAATTTCCTCCCCTCATCCGCCACCCCTTATAAATATACAAGCCTTTTCGATAATGGAAACGCACTAATGTAATGAATGATGCAGACGGCTCTTGCTTCTTAGACCACACCTCATTCCATTAAATTACTTCGGATCGATGAGTGCGTGGCGGAGTTTAGTTAGTTCCGGCCACGTCTGGTCATGACCTTTTTAGATTATTGCATGAGATACGTTTAATCCACACTGATCGACTAACCTTAAGTAGACATTCTGCCGCTCGATTAGACATGGAAAAACACCACCAAAACGTGAATAAAAATGTATCGCTCTCCCGTCTTGTGGTAGGACAAACTAGCGTGAGATTTGCGTAGAGCAAATAAACTACTGCCAAATTTTCTCCTAGTTTCTTATTGATTATTGGTAATGCGAAGGACGATGAGAGAAAAACCTTTCTTGTAAAATGTTGTTTCTTTAATTTCCTTTCACTCTTGCCCAATGTAATTTGTTTTAAAAAATAAGATGCAAATTAGAGTGCACAAACAGAAACACACAACAAGACACATTTAATGCAGGCACAAAATATGCAGAAACACCCTAATTCATTATATTTGAGGTACTATGAATCAATAGTTCAATGACAGTATTACAATAAAGCAAAATTTATTTGGATGAGAGAAAAAATGCATTTGTACGTCATAGGCCATTATGGTTCTGATAACAATGTTCTATGTTCTTAACTCCGTCTTCCAAAAAGAAATGCATCACATAAACAAGGGAACAGAGGTAGTCCGATGGTCAATGGAAATCAATCTTGCTCAACTCACTAACGTCTTTAAACCAAAGCAAAAGCAAAAGCCAAATAGTTTGATTCCTTACGAAGACAGTCTCTTGCTGTTCGAGTTTCATTGTTGTGGACAATGATAGAATAGTTAGGAGGAGCTTTGAAGTTGAATACGGTATTATCTGTCTTTGTTTGATTTTACTTGGATATGATATCAAAGCATACATCATAATTTCATACTAAAAGTTTATCACGTATGGACAGATATAAGATTATAGGTTAAACAGGTGAAATCACATGCGTTCGGCTCTGGTGTTTGTCAGAACCGAGCAAAATACGCTTAGAATATGTATGCACATGTGAAATATGTATACGTTCATCTATATGATTTTTTATACACAGTTGTTATATATATACCATGTATACAGAGAGAGAGAATGAAAGAAAGGGAGAGATAGACAGACAAACAGACAGATAAAAAGAGAATGGGAAATTGTGTTAAATTAACAATCAAGACAAATGTTTTAAGTGAATATGTTGACAGGACTTCTTCCTCAGCATTTAGAAAAGTGACACAGTAATGTTTTTAATGTGAATAATTAATGCATATACAGCAGCCCAAGTTGCCTATCAACAGTCTCGGTACCAAGCCTTGAAAAGCATATTGAGTTACAAGACATGGAATGTTCCCATGGAATCGAAAGGGTTAAAGTCGCTATACCTGATGGGACGCGTGGGACGAAACATTGTATAGTTTTTCGTATAATACTTCTTCTGTCGTTGATGCGTGTGCTCTTACTCCATCCACCTGTTTCCCTTTCTCCCTGACTTCCTGTGACCAGGAGTACTTCTAATCTTTCCTATTGGAGGGAGGGGAAGTAGACCCCCCTCCGGCCATACTCACTCCGTCCCAGGTGATACCTTTGTCATTTACCCCCAGCTCGGAGTATTGACTCGTCGGTCGGCCTCTGAAACCGTGCAAGAGGTTGAAGTGCTCAAATCTTTCAGAAGTGAGCTTTATCTTTTACGAATGCATGAATGTTGGTAGTAGACTTGATATTGCCTTAATGTGTGAGTAATACGGCTTTAAATCCTCAGGAGAAAAACTTATATTTGGGGAACATAGCCTACGCTACTATCACTATATTAATCGAGGTTTCAAAATACGTGATTTTGTTTTCTCTTTCAACGCAAAATGTTCTCGGATGGCAACATGGTGAATATGACGATGTATGAACTTTCATTCATTGCTTTGAGCAAAATGTCGAAACCTCAACTGTTCTAAGAAGTGTTTCAGCAGTGAGCGTAATCATTTTTTTTTCTTGAACATATTTTAAACAAAACGTAATGTTCTAATTTCACTTTAAATACAAAACTTCTCCGCATCATTCATCTCTCTCTCTCTTCCTCTTTCTCTTTCTATCTTTCTGTTACTCTTTATCTCTAAATTTTTCTTCTTTTTTTCTGATTCATTACCTTCAATTTGTTCTAACCTACCAGACTTTTGCAATGGCGTCATAATATTTCTGCCCGTTATCTTTGATATATACAATATTTCTAACATTAATTACAAAATGGTTACTAACTATATCCGTAACTGTCAACTTACTTGTGTGTTCCACCTGTTCGATGAAAACCGCCCCTTCTGTCTTTTTTCTTCACTGTGTGTTTGGTCCAGGAACGAGCTGATGGGTTCGGGAGAATATCAGTCCTCACGGTGTTCAGCCTGCCAGCCCAAGAGACGTTGCATGCGCGCGATATCTTGGCTAATCGACGAGCAAAAAGCGCGCGCTTATTAGCCACCGAGCGAGCGGAGGATGCGCACTTCTACGGTTTCACCTTCCTGCACCGCAAGTTTCCGCTCGCGCGTGCTTCTTTTAAAGGGCGAAATCAACATTTGTCACCGACATTAATATAAACGCCGTGTTATACATCTCTGTTGATGATGTCTTTGGGAGAACAGGGTTGAAATGCGTTTATCGCATTGGTAGTAAGCACTGCAGAGTGGTGGTGGTGTGTGTGTGGGGGGGGGGGGGAGGGAGATTAGAAATGTCTCTTATCCAATAGTAAAAGAAGTTGTTCCACGTGAGAGCAGCCACAGGCTACATCATCGCACTTATTATGTAAAGTTTATACGACTTACACAAAAATAATTATGTCAATGTGCTCCAAGTTATACATGGATCGAAGGCATCCCTACAAAATTGTCTTCAAAATAACAAGAAAATGCAAACGAAAACTGTTTGCCGTCGCCGGTTGCCACGTATCTTTAGACGCCAGTGATCTCTAACAGCGGCATGGCAAGATTGTCGCTCACTTTATAGCAAATTGTGAATACCTAGACGGCGCAAATGTTAACTGGAGTACAGAAATCCATGCCAGCAACGCGACAAGCGTGTTCACATTGCAGGCGATAGCATATTAAACCGCTCCTGTCTGAACGTGCCGTTAGACGCAAATGTAAAGCATAATCATATCTAGAGAAGATGTGAACATATTCTCACTCAGTGTAAGGAATCCGTCATCATTGTCACCATATACTGAGAAACGTGATTTATCCTGTTTTCGGTTGTTTGCTGAGTGGTAGTTGGAATATTGGGCCCTCTTTTATTCGTTAGAGTAAAGGTGGTCGTCTTATTGATTCTTAATTCCCATCCTCACCCCTGCCCACCCAGTCCTTCTCCACTTATGTTTCCTTTTTGTTTTTCTATATCTCTGATTACATTTTTCTAACTCTTTCGTTTGCTTTCTCTCTCCCTCTCTAGTTCTCTCTCTCTCTCTGTCTCTCTCTCTGCCTTTCTCTCTCTTCTACATCTTTTTTTACTTTTCTCTCTCGTTTCCTGTCTCTCTTCCCGTCTCTTTCCTCTTTCTCTCTTCTTACTTTTCATTCTTTATATATTCATCTCTCTCTCTCTCACGCTCTCTCTTTCTCTCTCTCTTTCTCTCTGTCAATCTCTATTTTATTCCACTCGCTTCCACTATTTATTTTTTCTTTCGGTTTTTTTTTCTCTTTTCCCTGCTTCTTGCAGATTCCCGATTGTTTTATCTGCATCTTTCTCACGTCCATGCTTGCGCGCATTAGGATCATCATAATCCTCCTAGTCACCATATTAGCAAAGACTCAATTACATTTCTGAAATCTACTTATTCCTCTACCGATATAATATGAATGGTTTCTTTTGATATGATCGTTTCTTTGATGAGACAAAAGACATGCGGAAAATCAAGGTCTAGTATGTAGCGCAGTAGCAAAGCAAAAAGACCGACTACATACATTAGGATTATAAAGTGTGTAGGATCACTTTATAAGTCTTTGAATCTTCGTGCTCCTCTCTTGACATTGAAAAAAAAATCTTTCTCTTCTCCTGAATGAATTCGATATAGTGGTAGTAAGGTTTTGAAGATGTAAGCAAAACATGAATGAGAAATATCGTTTCTGTGACATGACAAAAAAACCTGCGGAAAATGAAGGTCTAGTGATGTAGCGAAATAACGAAGCAAAAAATTAACAGTACGCACATTAGGATTATAAAATGCTCATGGTCATCATATTAGTCTTTAAATCTTCTTGTTCCTCTCCTGTCCTTGAAAAAAAATATTTCTCTCCTCCTGTACGAATTGGAAAGAGTGGTAGTAAGATCATGAAGCCCTGAGAAAAACATGAATGAGAAGTGTCGTTACTTTGACAAGACCAGAACAAAAATGTAAAAGGCCAAGGTTCGCCTGTTTTGCAAATACGAACATCAGTTGCTTGCAAACGAAAATGTAGTCCTTTTGTTTAAAATGTAGCATTATTGCTTCGCTCTCAGTGTAGGCAGGGAATCTTATTGCCCCGGAAGGTTCCGTCAAAGCCCACCGTTTTATTTTCATTAAATGTCGTTTGAAGGTTGACAGTCGCCATCTGTCAACGCGAGATATTATCACAGAAAAATGACTTATTGAGCATACTTGATTGTGGGGGGTTTGTCTTTCTATTTGTTATGAACGTAAACGTTAGGGAAAGTCGCATGCTGTATATGGCGTAACATGTCTACGTGACAGTACATCCACATCTTCTGCAGGTGATGACACCTTTTGGCACCATAAACTACATTTAGGATTGTCTAACTGGTCACATGAAAATAGATGGATGTAGGCTATTCTGTATTTCCAGTTTCACTAACGGCATTTAAAGGACCCTAAAGATAAGTTGGTTTCAATAAAAGCAGAAACATAGAAGAACAAATTAGTGAAGTATTAAGGAAAAGATAAGAAAGTTGTGAAAATATGTAGTGTGTATATAGTAAAATCCCATAAATTGCTCTTTTTTCTGTTTATAAAGAAGGAATGATCTTTTTATACAGGTATGTGTGAAAAAAAACTTTTTTTCCAATGATGAATCAATTGCACCTGTAAGAAAAAATCTGTTTGTTTAAATGCAAATCTAAAAAGCATCTCACACGTGACGTTTTAAAATCAAAACTTAAATAATATCAAAGAAACTTTCTCATCCTTTGACGGATTTTCATCAAACCTTTACTTGTATGTTTCTCGCATGTGTCTTGTTTTATTGCAACCAGCTTAAATTTCAAGGTGAAGTATCGCTTTAAGCAGTCGGTAGTTTAGGCTACATGTAGTATACATATGTGGAACAGGGACGTTGAATAATCACGATTTGGGGTGATATCCTTTTGATTATCATAAAAGTTTCTTAGCATAAAAAATGGTTATGATAGTGCCACAAACATAGAAGCAAACACGTAGTCAAAGAGAAATAAATAAAATCCAGATATATGGGGCTAGGTGCATATCGATTGGTATCTTTATCTATGTTTCTCTAAAGAAAGAAAAGAGGAGGCTTAAACTCGTTTTCACTGGCGATTAACCAATCTTTTTCATACAAGCATGGTTAAGCGTTAACGCTTTTATTGTGTCATCGTGAAGAGCTCTTTCTTGCGTTTTCCATTATATATTATGTCTTACGCATATGTTTCTGGCGCTGAATATTTAAAAGAAATCCACCAACTCTCGTACAGAATGTCACGAACATCAAGTTTATTTCACACCTTTATCCTCCCCATATATCTACGTCGATGATCTATACATGTACTAATAGCTCTAAGATTATCACTTTCCAAAATAGAAGAAGAATAACAAAATCCTTCGAGTCATATCTTTAGATTAGATTTCATATACCCTGTATACATAAAACCCACACTTTAAGTTATGTGTTTATTCTTGTATTCAAACGTGATAGAGCTTTTGAAAGCTGGTAAAATCCTATGAGAGCCTTTACTCTAACGCTTAAAGTCAAGTCGATATCTCTTGAAACAAAATAGATCAAGGAGACGAAGCCCCCCCCCCCCCCGAAAAAAAAAAAGATATTCTAATCATTATTGTAAGATCTCTGTATATATGTAAATGCATATTGTATTGCATGTTACCCATTATCACTTAAAAGCTTGTTCTATGTTTATCTAATCAGGGGTAAAAATACAATAAGTAATGACTATTGCAGGTAGTGAAATTGATTTGCCAAGAGAGAGCGAATGTAACAATGGCTTATTATCAGTATTTTCACCTTGTTACGGATATATATATATATATATATATAATAATAATAATAATAATAATAATAATAATAATAATACAGGTTAGTCTGATGGAACATAGCCGTGCCAGTCAAAAGGTCTGAAGCAATGGCCCGAGAGCAGAGCCGAGCTCGCATGTACATGCCTTCTGACTGACAATATGGCATCGATTCTAAAACACCTACCATGACACTGGGGGATTATTTCACTATCAATACACTCAAATCCCATAAAGAGTTATTTCATCTGACATACAAAAGGGTAAGACGTGACTGTCAATGTAAGGCGCTAGTCATACATACTGTACATACGTATTGACTTGGTGGTTCTATTGAGTCTGTGCGCGCAAACTACTCTATAACCTGCATGTTACCACGTGATCTGACGTGGTTTTTCACAACGACCTCGAACTGCGTTCAACTTCTCTCCGCTGCTCTAGCTGTCCGTCCGGGCTGTCGAAGCTCCTTCTGTCCTTGGTGCCCGGGGCATCAGAGCTCGAAAAAGACCTCAACTCAACAGCTTGCTCTCAGGACGGAAGCACACTTGACTTCTAATATCTGTTCTTCCGTTTTCCCCCTTTTCGCTTGGTATCCCTAGAGATAGTTCTGTAGTTCTTTATTGACTTGCCTTGTCTTGTCCTTGTCCTGTCTTTGTAGTTTTTTTTGTGTGCTTTTTCTTGTTTTCCTTCTTCCTTCTCCTTTTCTTGCCCTTAACTTCAATCTCGAGCTATACTTCACTGCTACTACTACTACTACTTCGAATACTTTTACTACTACTTTTACTACTACTTTTACTACTACTTTTACTACTACTTTTACTACTACTACTACTACTACTACTACTACTACTACTACTACTACTACTATTTCTACTTCTACTACTGGTGCTGATAATACCATTACTGTTATTGCTACTACTGCTTTCTACGTCTACTATTACCCTAACTGCCATACGTTTTACTATTGCTACTACCACAACGTACACCACAAATACCATTATTAGCGCCTGTTTAATATAATTTTAGTACCATGGTTCGTTTGTATATTTTAGTACCATGGTTCGTTTGTATTGAGTTTCTTTTTTTCAATGCAATATTTTTTGGTCTTTTCCATTTTATAACATTATTTTGATTATGCACGTGACAACAAAGATTTGCTGTATTTAAGTAGACTTAAGAATAGAAGTTGTGGTGGTATAATTCTCTTTAAAGAATGAAGATACAGACAATGACATAGCCTGTTTGGTGACACACTTTATTCCAGTACGGAAACATAGATCGTTACATCATATACGACATACACACGAAACATCGAGGCATTTTTTTCTTGACAAGGCAATTATCCATTATCCTCTTTTTTTCGTGTCTGCTAGAACAAGCAACGTGCTTCCCAAGACATGATCCGAGAGCCTCTATCCGATGACGTCGACTGAAAGGTGTCGAGAACTTGGCGGCAATTTCAGCAGGGGGAAATTGCTAGGCCGCCAGGCCTGCGACAAGTGTGACACTGGTTATTACGACTTACTTTTAAGTGAATGGAATCTTGAGAATAGCTGTCGGAGCATCATGATTGAAGATCATCGTTCTTTTGAGGGGGGCATGTGATCATTCACAGAACGCGGGGCAGTGATACCCGTGAATGAAGGACGGTTGCTTAGCATATCGCTGACGTTCACATTCTGATGCTCTTTTGCGCCGTTTTGGAGGCGATAATGACACTTCTCAACATATGCTCGAAGTCACATTTTTGTGTCGCTATTCTAATCGAAAAGGCATCCTTTACCAGCCTAACATTTCTAAAGTTTCTGTAGTGGAAGTAGGTGTCAGTATTTAGATTAATACATTAACGTGAGAAGATATGTGTTTTGCAAAGTTTATCAACTGCTTGTTCGACATTGACGCAAAGTAAATTAATTTCACACAAACCCAATAGAGCACCGATTTGTGGAGCGTACAAAGGAGCAACAGGATCATGCTTTTGGTGGGTGTTTCACCCCAGCTGTTTTTGGCCATGCTTTTTTTTTTTAGTTTGGGTTCATCAAATGATTGTGTGATAACAAGCTGAAATGGCAGCATGGAGAGCAATGCGGAGGCCATTATTGGAATATGACATAATTGTGATGATTTGTATCATTACAGGGTGTCTCTAAAAAAAGTACACCCAACTTCAACGGCTCATTTTCAGAAAACTATAAAATATACACATCATTTTGTCATGGTTAGATAGTCCAATAGGTCCTCTGTCGAATGATACCCCTTAGGTTATGTAACTCTTAGGCATGACTGAGCATGATTCAACTTAGTGAATGGGTGTGAAATCATCACTGTGGCAAGTTATTTCTTGCTATTGTCATGCATTCACGGCCTATTTGAAGTTAAATGTTTGTCACATGTTAGGCCTATGATTAAATCATCACTGTGACAAGATACTAGTATTGCCATGCAGCCAGGTCATGTCGAGGGTACACATCCCTCATGCATGAGAGATAACCTAAGTACTATCATTGGACAGAGGACTTATTGGACTTTCTAACCATGAAAAAAAAATATGTAAATATGTTATATTTTTTTTTCAAAATTTGCCGTTGATGTTGGGTTTACTTTTTAGAGACACCCTCGAGAAGTCCCTCGACTGTCTCCATATCACCACGATTACACGGGAAAAAACATTTAGAAACGTACTAAATATTGCAACCATACCAATAGATAGCAAAGGTAAAAATATACTGTACAATTTAATTCCAGTTTACATGAATAACTTATTAAGCATGTCAAGCCTTCATATGTGCTCAAGTGGTTCCTTATTAGGCCATCAGGCGGATTGTATTTACAATTTCATATCCATAATGGTGTTCAATTCCACTTTGGGAAAAGGCCTTTGACAATGTTTAATACATCAATGAAGGAACTCGAACTTTCCAGGTCACGGTATAATCTATCAAGAGTGTGTGTTTGACTCCTTGAGTATCATGTGTCTTTAAAAAAATAAAAAGGTTTAAAGGTAAAGTTACCATGCTATGTTTAAGGAAAAAACACCAATCATAATGAATTCTGATCTTAATTAGCACACAGGAAAAATTACGGCTTTCAAGCACTTTTATAATCAACAATAATGGAAGATTATAATCACCATTTCAAAGAGATTGTTCACATCAATGACAGAGAGAAGCACCATAAAAACATCAGCTCACCAAAGGTGTGCTCAATTACTTGATTGTTTATTTTTAGAATGTGGAAATGTACCACAGGGGAATGTGCGGTCGGAGGATAAGCTCATGGACCGCAGATCTGCATGTTGCGAGGTAACAATACTGATGCAACATGCACAGTTTCCGTTGACCTGGCAAAGATAAACATGGTAAACTGTTGGCGGCGAAGGCAAGCTCGATCGACCAGAGTACAAATTACTTATTAAGACAGGGTGTTACGTTCACATTCCGTTACAAGACCTTGAAATTTCAGTGCGACGTATAAGTCAAAGATACAACATTAGCAAGGTCCTTCGATCCAAATGCAACAATATTCTCTCTGATTGACTGTTCCCAGAGGCATGATATTCATCTGCAAACAATGGGACAAAGGGTAGCTTTTTTCCAGTCTTCAGTTGGGGCAATTTTTGCGGCCAAGCTTTCCATATCTTGAATTACACCGAACAAAAGACTTCCGATGTGAGAAAAGGAAAGGAATTACACTTTTTTTCTCACAAGACTACGTATACTCCAGAGATTTGGATAAGGCCAGTGACCACTTCATTGTAGGACGCTACCATCGAATATTTAGGGTTTTTTCTTTCATTTTGTCACGAATCCTTGCAAAACTGACTTAAACTGCGTTCTTGCCATTCGAATCACCATTCATCACCTGTAGATTGTCATCTTCTTGACATGTGTTACGTCTCTGAAGGAGATTATTTAAACATCAAGTGTGGAAGAAAAGACATTTGGGGAAATACTATCATTATTGTAACCCCAAAGAATTACATTGGTGTCTGCGTTATGCACACATAGAAAATGTCATCATTTTGTAATATTGTTAATTTTCTCTTAGCGAGCTATTATCATCATAGAAGTTTTCCGCGTGGAGCAATAATTGTTGATAATTGATATGCGAAAAGTAATGAATTCCTTACGAAAATCAACATGCTCAATAAATTTTCCTCAAAAATACCATGCCTTTATAAGATGGCCCGTCTCTTTTTCAAACATCTGCAAACTTCATGAAAGTTTGCACATGTTTGGCACGTATCTTTGGGATACCAACTGTGAAATGTTATGGTCAGAGGTTCTATAACTCCCGTAGAATAAATGAAAATCTAAGTAGTTTTCACTATGATTTGACTAATTTCGTGGTACGAAAAAAGAACGCGCGATCAATTATCAAAGATATTTTCCTCAAAACCGAATATTATGCTTTGTAGATTTCAGGGAAAGGTTATATAGCCACATTCTCTATCTCACTCTCTCTCTTTCTCTCTCTCAAATGATGACGAAGTCAGGGAACTTTCAGAATTAGGTATGACAAAGGGACGGGCGAAAATCGTAGGAGAGATAGTGACCCATATGGATGACATAGGTACTTCGAGGTGCACTCTTACTCCTTTGTTTGCTTGGTTAAAGTACATTTTTGGATAAGCAACATATCTACACGATAAACTGAGAGCTGTGAAGCATGCTGTCGTATTTTACGGTTTAAATAAGACTGGCCTCAGTTTTCATTTGATTGTTCAGACCAAAGGCGCCAGCGCGCCATATTATACACACGAAACGGATGCAGCTGTTTTAAGTCTCAATATCTTACAATATCCATCACCGTTGCGATTCATCTTTTACGGATTGCTCATCCTCAAAAAACGGCTAGAGAGAATTGTGACCCAAGGAAAAAGAAATTACACAAATATTGACCCTCAGCGTAGCTCGGAATGAAGGGATATTTTTTCAGAGAGAAGAGCAATAAACGTAAGGCAAGGTTGAACCTATTCAAGAAGAGTTGATGCGATGAACGTGGGGAGGGACAGGCACAGTAGGAGTAGATGACTATAGGAAGAGGATGGGGTATGCATCGATGAACAGCCTTCTCTCACAAATATCTTCTTGCAACGCGAGGTTAACTCTAGTCTTGTTTCTTGTTTGTGTTATTCTTCCTTTCGCCAACACCAGCGTGAGGGTTGCGGCTCTCACAATTCCCCGAAAGTTCAATCACCACCGCCTATATCTGATGGAGTATTTTCAACTAATTCGTGAACTGTTCCAAACCAGTTTCTCCTGGAACTTTTCCTCTAAGGTACATATATCAAGCCGATCGTGTCGCTCCTGTCTCCTAACATAAATTACTACGTGTTGTTCATCTTATCGAAATGCTTTCATATATTCATTAATGAGAAGTATTATCCAGTATATGGCGGATAACGTATTCAAGCAAGGTATGAGGGAATGGGGTGGGGGTGTGTGGGCGGGAGGAGGGGGGGGGGGCGGGTTGTTCTCGTGTTCTTTTAAAATGTCATGAACCTTAATATGAATAAAGACCACTGTGTTTCCTAAACATTACATGACTATCATAATCACATATCCACAAACCCTATCAGGAAAAGTAAAATAACAAACATTGATTACGTTTGAAATACACCGTTACGCAGCGAGCCTAGTGCACATTCATATAACGTATTGCACTGGTCAAAAGCATCGGTCAGCGGTGCGGAGACCCGCGATCCATGTCCCAAATCAATTTACATTCTACTTGAACAAATTGGAATGGTTGCGATCGGGTAGACACACATATTTGCTTATCAGCACGAATCTCTGCGCATGACTGCGTATTCGTCACCAATGAGTTGGAAAGCGATGTTCATATGCACTGACGCGCCGGCTAATCTCGCTACTCGCACGTGACAACAGCAACGACGAATCAAAAAGGTCAACCTTCTACGCTTAAAGGGCATATACTGTACTGGGAAGGCAAAAAAATCTTCAAAATGTAATTGTTAGCAATCTTCTTGCCAATGGTCTTAAATTCATGTATTGTCTATTTCAGAAGCTTGCTGAATGTTATTTGTCCTCAAATGATCTACATTTGGAGTAATGAGTAATTAAATCACAAATCCTCAAAATGTTCGACCCAAACATTTTGAGGATTTAATCATTAATCATTGATTACTCCATATATGGATAATTTGAGGGCAAATAACTTTCAGCAAGCTTCTAAAATAGACAATACATGAATTTAAGACCATTGGCAAGAAGATTGCTAACAATTACATTTTGAAGGCTTTTTTGCCTTCCCAGTACAGTATATGCCCTTTAACCCCAGTGGCCGTAACCTGGGTTCCAGATTGTTAGAAAGAGAGAGATCATGGAGATTGAAGAAAGTGGCTAGTCTAAAAGAAGTTATATTCTATTAATTAATTTGGGGTTAGAAGCGTCCAACCTCCTTGAAGCCAGGCTAACGGTTTCTTGAACTAGCACGCTGGAGTAATCGTAATCCCTTTCAATTCAACTTTCAGCAAAAAAGAAACAAACAGAGTTTAAACTAAATGATTGGGTAGGTTTTAAGCCTGTGTGCACTAGATATACTGCTCATCTGTGGAAATTATGTGTATTACACGTAACAAGAGTCACATGTGACACTCAAAGAGTTAATGAGAAGAACGAAGCGTTTTGATATATGTACGCGGAGTGAACACAAGCCGTCGACTAAATATTATGGATGTATGTCTTGTCCGTGTCGAGAACATATTTCTATGTATGTTGCCACTGCCCCTTGAAACAGAAGAGTTCATTGAATATCATTAGGAATTTTTGTATGTACTTTTCCTAAAACAGATTTCATTAATGCATGATTAGGTAAAGTTGATTTTGTTCGTAACATAAGATTTGATAATGATATAAATGTTTCAAATTGAGATTAAATCTAATCAATTAATATATATATATATATATATATATATATATGGATCTATCATGTTACGTTCATACATTGTATTCCACACCTTCGACTGTGCGTGTGATACAAAGGACACTGAACCAGCCTAGTGCTTTTAGACATGTGGGGAAACGTTAGCGCAAACTTACCAAACCACGTTTCCTTTCTTTTCCTCAGAGCCCGGAGAGCATAAGACACATTTGGGTAATCAAAAGTGCGATTATGGTGTAAGTTGATGCAGGACCGTAAGCAAGGTAAGCCGAGATGAGATACCAGGCCTACTTTAAGTCGCCAGAGAAAGGAGATCTCCCTGCCCATAGGGAGGCCACGTAATGCCGGGGTTATCACGGCTTCTATTAGCGTATCGTCTTTCGATGGTAGATTGCTGAAATGCAAAGTGATGCAGCTTGATGTTGCGCACGCATCACAACCTGACGCGCACACGTCATCATATATAAGCGAGCATTCACCGTGGTCACACAAACTAAAATAAGTGAGATTTCGACATCAATGTTTCGACCTCCGTCAGATTCTTGCCAATTTTGTGTGCGATACCAACACGTTATAGTGAGATTTGTGGTGAATAGCTGCGATATGTGAGAGAAGGCATGCGCAATGCACGTTCTCATTAGCCAGTAAACGTAGCAGCGTCTGCCGGCTAGGGAGATTTGTGTGAATGTACGCAAGAGAGTGAGGTTTCGAAGTTGCGGTAGTCCTAAAAAGGATTGTTGGCATCTGTCTTGTGAAGGGTTGGTATTGGATAGTCCTAAAGACGACTGTTTGTATTTTCAGAATACATTAAACTTACCCCCCCCCCTCCCTCCACACACACACACGCCACACTCACACACACATAATTATATTGCCTTTTTGACTGCTCTGATAGGAAATGGAAACTGATGGGAAACTCCCCAAAAAGATCCTCTAGGTTCATGGGCTGTAGACAGTTATCAGTCAATTAACAGCAAGCTTCCGGTATCCTCAAGAGTGTGTGAGGTTAGTTTTAAAGACCATGCGGAGTAGTGTTCCTCCCAAAAACATGGACATGTATTAAAGGAATTTCTGTCAAATACTTATGAATAGTAGGTCGACTACTTTTGAGAGATGTTTCTGACTAGAAGAGGCACTTGTTATCCCAAAGATTATACCGATTATGAAGCGAGTTTTTACGTGATACATATCTAGGGCCGAGGTTTATATGATGTAAGTTAAGTACATAAAAAAGTGATGGATTCGGATGTTTGGCTATCGTGTCAAAGCTGTGTATACATTGTGTTCTTAAATAGGTGTCTATCGTGAACGGAACAGCAAATTTTTTGCTGCATTTGTTTAGTTCCACTGGTGCAAATTCACACCATTAATACAAATCAACCAATTTGGGACCAATTACCAGAATTAATTTGTATGTGGTTTGGTGTTAATACAGTTGATGTCAATAATTAAACAAAATAGAAGATGTATCACACGAAAGAGCATGATTTACAACAGGAGATGACCCTATTATTTCGTGTTAGTAGTTCCTTTTTATATTCATTTCATGGCAACACGCTGGAAATGGCACATCATGCTCTTACCGGGAAAGTTAGCAGAATTATTGTTTGAAAAAGTATGTTTTATTTGTTTTACTTTGCGTTGATACATGATGGAATGTACGTTCCAGTTTACGATAAAGATCTGATTTTAACGCAGTAGTATTGCCAATCTTAAAGCTAAATAGTTATCAGTTTTCCTCTGAAAATGCCTCGGTTCCGAATAATAATGCCATACAGCAGCAGTTTGTTGGTCAAATGGATATAGGAGCGTAAAGAGGGACAGACAAGGTCAACCAACCGGGAAACATGTGGAGGACTTCTTGACATCCAAACAGGCGTGAAGTGAGGTAGGAGTTTCCGTCTCAGCCAAAAAGAGTGAATGTGTGCCACATCATGAACCCCTCAGCTCACTTCGAAGGAAAACGGGTCAGTCTGAGAGGAGACAAGGGTGAACCATTTGACAGCCTGTCGACTCGTCGCTCTAGTCCCTTGTTACAACGTCGTGTGGACACTAAGTAAATCCAGATAAATATCCAACAGCTATGCTCAACATGTTATCCTCTTCAGAACAGATAAGCTGGAATCAGAATAATATTAGCTTCTATCTGATATTTACCCACGTCATAACATCCTACGCATTGTACTACAAGTTGTTTTTTTTTTCAAAGCCAGAAGCACGAATTCATATTTTAAAAGGCGACCTTGTTATTACATAGGCTTGCTCAACAAAATGTAAGTTTTCTTGAGGCATGGGTCGGGGCAGCTGTCTTAGCAAGTCCATTAAGGCCATCACTTATCCTGTCAGTAGTTATTAAAGGTAAGCTATTTGATGTGAGAAGGCTATCCATCATGATGATGGTACAAGTTGTCGTATATAATTAAGTGATTGCTTTCTCATCCGGAGATGGTGAGGTGGGGGCATTGAGGGAAAAGAAATCATGACCTGAGAACGAAAAAAAAAAAACACAGGAGTGATAGGTTGGAAGGACAAATTGTGTTATTTTACATTTGTCCAGTGGCTTGTGGAATTACTTTTTTTTTCCGAGGCGCGGCTACTTTCAATAGGACCGTAATAAACAACATTAGGGCGTGGTATGTCTTAAAGGTTGTATCCGCCAGCGATGCATTTTGGAGGAGTAAAAGATACAAATTTAATAGAGCAGTAGTTTATCTGGCACATAAAGCGTTAAAGGCGGATATTGCTCACAGGAAGAAGAAACTAGGCTGAAAGAAAATAACGTATAAGCGGATCAATGCGAGCCGCGCATGTAACAGGAGCCCGTGTTACACACGCAATCGGATTATCACCGGCTTGTAAAGGAGCTGCAGGGGGCGGTTTAATAGATCCAATGTTACCAAAACAAGGTAGATTGTGTTTACACAAGGCGCAATTTGAGGAGATCAATGACAGCCACCTGCTTCATCCTATCTCCTCTCTCTCACTCTCTCTCTCTCTCTCTATCTATCTCTCTATCTCTCTATCTCTCTCTCTCTCTCTCTCACACACACACACACATACACATACACACTCATACTCCACTCACCATGTTTTCGGAAAGCATGAGTGTCGATTTCGAGGGATCAGGTGATGATATGGGTGTATCCTCCAACAAATTTCAGGTTTGCGAGAAGGAAAGGGGGTGGACCCGTCACTGTTGAAATACAATCAATCATTATATAATCAAATTCTTCATCATTTAGAAAATAAAGCATTTACCATTGCTCTGGAACGAACATATCAGTTATGAGACATAAGTTAATTATCGCTATATCAAGCAAACGTTAGTAAGCATGGGTTATCATACGCGAATATCGTGATGCAAACATAAGCATTCTCTCTCTCTCTCTCTCTCTCTCTCTCTCTCTCTCTCTCTCTCTTTCTCTCTTTCCTATCTTTCACCCTTCCACTATTATCCCCTTTTCCCTAATCGTCGTGGACACTTGTTAAAGTAAATTGGATTTCGAGGTTGACATATCTAGTACGCTTAAATCTTTTGTTTGTATCATGTTTAAGATTGAAACCCCTGCATCTAGACTCTAAGTAAAATGCGTATTGACTGAAAACGGTATGGTTCTATAATGGAAAAATATATAATGCCATCATTTTCAAAAATATCCATATTCCAGCTAAAATTTAGCCAAGATTCCGACATCTGATTTAAATACAAAGACCAAATTTATGAAAGTTAGTAGACTCAGCTTCAACATAATAAAATTTCAGAGTAAAAAATCCAAACAATGAGCAAGATATAGTTCTTTGAAGACCGTCAAGTCATTTCGTGATTGGAAATAAATGCCCCTCCCATTGACACGTACATAGTCTGATTTAGACATTGATGCCTATAATTTGCACTATATTTTAAACTATGATGACCTGATCAAAATTAAAAATAAAGGCAATTTCTTCCATAGAGCAAGGTCTTAGCTACAACATACTGACATTTGGGAGAAAATACAGACTGGATTACTGAGATACGCTCACACAGGTAAAAAGTTCATGACGTCATGCATGAATATTATTTTTTTTTTCGATTCATATGACAATATGATGTCTCCACGATGTACTTAAGGTCTAAATCAGACATAAAATCACATCTACACGTCATACTCTTAGAATATTAAAAAAATCGCGAGGGTCACCAGGCATTCTGAGGAGATATGGCCGATTAGAGGTAGTCATGTTGTTTACAATATTTGTACACAAAAACGTATTGACGCACGCGCAGACTTTCAACTTTGACGTACCGCACGACCTTTTTATTTTTTCATTGAAATTGATTGTCTTGTCATAAACTTTATGCATATCAAGTTTCATTAGCTATAGATGATCGGTTCTAGAGCTACATTCAGTAATAGCTTTTTATTAAATTGCTCTGAGATTGTGAAAACACTTTGCACTGACAAGTTTACAGGACATACTGAAAATTTGATAAAACTTGACACATGTTTTATCATTTTTTTTTTCTAAATATATAGATGACACAAAAAGTACGGTGCTCTAAATAAAAGAAACAAAGAATAAAGAAAGACAATTCTAACGAAGTTAAGAGGTGATCTGTCAGTCATGACAGACCATCTAATCAAGCAGTGCTTTGTGGCGAGCGCGAATGCAGATTGGTCACATACTTTTGTGTTAAATTGCAGATAGAGTATTGATTGTAAATTGATAAGGAAGCAAAATTGAATCAGGGGATGCTTCACCAAGCTGTTCGTAAGATGCGAACGACTTAAAGCACGACTGGTGACCCTTTCGTGCGCTAAATCAGATACTCTAGGCCTGTCTTAACATAGTGGGAGTTAATTTCAAACCATCCTTATCAAATTTGACAAATCAGAAACTTTGCATTTATTTTTACCTTTTAAGAACAAGAATTTTGATCCATGAAGTTCAAATTTTAACTTAAGCTAATAGGTCTTAAAATCATTGATATTCTGATTTGGCGCAAGAAAGGGTCACCAGTTGTGCGTAAAATCGTTCTTAGCTTAAGAACAGCTTTAATAGCCCCAGGCTTATAACTCTTTTTTTTTTCTCCTGCCCGCCTAGTCAGAAAAGGCCTTTTGGGGGGTGGGGAGGGCGGGTGGATGAAAGTAAAACTGGAATGTAAAAATGGCAGTGTCGAGTGGGATGTGCATGAGCATTAATTCGATAAAGTTTCATTTTGCAAAGTCATATTAACGAAATGCGTGCATATGTGTATGCGTATGTGCGTGTATATGTGTGTTTGTGTATGTGCGCGCGCGTGTGTGTGTGTGTATGTATGTGTGTGTGTGTGTGTGTGAGGGGGGGGATGTGTTAAAAACAAGTTAGTTGGGGTGGCCTGTAGAACCATCTCCAAATACCTCAAGGTCATAAACTAAAAAATGTTGTTATATCTGCAGAAAAAAACAACTATTGAATTATGAATAAAGATGAAGAAATCGGGAAAAAATAGTACAAAAAGATCTCAATGCTTGCTCCCTAAACTAATTAATATGAATCATTTTTCTTTGATTGGCATTTTTTCTCTTCAAACCACAATCATTTGCAAAAACAAATATATGATAACCTTTGCAAAAGTGAATTTTCCGCTGCATGTTGGCTATACAAATTATACTGACCGTATTTATTTGGAGATTTTACCGATGAAATTGAGAGATTTAGATGAGTGAAAAAGGTCAATATTTATTGTGAGAGTACCGGGAATATCAGGCCATCAAATATTCTTCTGCTATTCTAGAGGCTTGGAATATTCAGTAGGTAATTGAGTGACATTTCCAATTTACCAGGTATCTGTAACAATCTGTAAAATATCTATATAGCTTCATTAATTCATTAAAAACATGAGTTTTGTCGTCATGGTGAACAAGTGAATATCTTTTTGTAACTACAGGCACCAAAAATTGTTAATATACACTGTGTCCCAGAAAAAAGGAAACCCGTTTTTCGAGGTCAATAACGTAATCATCAAATATCACATTATTATAAAAATAACAGCAATATTGAGAGTACAGTATCTTCTTTCGTTTGGTACCAAATTCATGATGAATTGTTCACGCATGACTGATTTCAAGCAATTACAAGTGCTCAATGTCAGAAACGTTTTGCACAGAATAATGAATGTTGTTTGCACTACGTCGATGCTTCCTTACAAATTTTGACCATTTGTCCTGCGTAAATTGATTTTGACCATTATTTTTTAAGCACCTGTTGCTCCTCAACGCATGACTCTTATCTATCATGTGAGTTGTCAAATGAAAGAAGAAACACTGTGCTTTCTAATGATGTGTATAATATTCCATGATTTTTTTCAGTCAACTAGAGAAATAACACAGAATCTCGGTTTCCTTTTTTCTGGGACACACTGTATATTTCATTTATTTAACTTGTTTATTCTTTTTCTTTCAATCACTTTTTGAATGAGTAATGTTTGACCTTTTAATTTGCCAGAGGATTGCCCTTTATCAGTATTCAAATATTCTTGTTTCAGTTAGAATGTGGATTGTCTTCAAGAATGATCAAAACAAATCCGTAAATCATCATGATCATGTAACCTTTAGATTTAAGGACTTCGAAAAGGATTTAGCCTGACCTAAATTTCACACATATGTATGTGCCTCGTAAATCATCTGAAACGAACGATGTTATAGTAAATTTTACATTTTGCTTTTATCATGTTTACGTCACGATCTTACATCAGATATAAATGACATATGACATTACATGCGGCTGCTCATCCAATTAACCCATGTCATGGATATCCCAAATTAGAACTTTGCCAATGTATTGTTGTTTTAAGTGGTAGATAATTCATTGCGTACCAAGTACCTTTGTACAAAAATATGAGAGATCAAATATGAAGTTATGAGCTTTTCTTGTTGGTGAAATAAATCAATGTGCGAACTTAAAAATTGTAATGTAATTTTGTATGTTATCTTTAAGAACAACGTTTGATGACCCAGCAATTCATTTAAGTGTGCTCTAACACGTCTAAAATGTAACTTGAATGCACACGTTTTTGAAAAGACCCAACTGTGACGGGGATAGGGGGGAAGGTGGCACGAGAGGGTGTGGTGGCGGGGCATCCCCTCGCATCCCTCCTTCACTCGGTCACTGTCCTCTCTGTTGGATACTCCCAACACCAACCATCCCCCAATCACCATATAACGCTTACGGCGTAAAGCAGGATTGGGCGATGTGAATACATCGTTACCCACAGTATCACATTCTTACGTGCAGACTGTATTTTAACAACAGGTTTAATGTAATGTGTTTAAGCTTGACAATTACCCTCTTTTTTACAAATAGCTTAGTATTATAGAAATTGGCTCCATATTTTCCCCTTTCCTTACAAAATTGTGTGTTTGTTTTTCATCGTGTGAACTGCCCAAAAGAAATGCCATTTACTTTCGTTCTCTCTCTCTCTCTCTCTCTCTCTCTCTTGCTCTCTTTCTCTCTCTCTTTCTCTCTCTCTCTTGCTCTATCTCTCCCTCCCCCCCCTCTCTCTCTCTCTCTCACACACACACACACACACACACGTACACACATGTTCCCACATACACACACACACACACACACACACACACACACACACACGATCACGCACAATTTCCCCCCCCCCCCCCCCCCCACCAGTGGCCTGTCTTGATGTTTCCAACTCGCTGCGCTAGCGATTTTCCGACTCTAACGCGGCAGGAAAAACACCAGCGGCAAACTGGAGACGGGAAACGACAACGGCAGCGGCACTTCCGTATGAATGGCCGTCGAAGGGGTGAGTGTCCGATAAGAGCGAACATAAGCTAGTGTCATATCATGAGTGGATGGTTTCGAAGTAGAGGGTAATTGTGGATTTTGGGTAATGGGCTAGAGAAGGTCGAGGAAGCAATAGTATAGCTAGAGCTTAACTTCGATAGTACGCAAAGTATACGTGTTACGAAATAACTAAGCAGTATACACAGTCATGACATGAATTAAAATTAACCATTTGTAAGCTCCTAATCTATGCTGCTGTACTCTAACAAAGGAAGCAACAAACAAAAGAGACTTTTCTTGTAAATAAGCAAAATGTGTCTTTAAATTGCATTGGTATCAGTACAACACAACATCATGTCAGATTGAATATTTCACAGTAAGTTTACTATTTCTTGTCTAAAATTTGCATGTATGCAGGGAATGCTGGGTATAATATAAAAATACCAATAACCCAGATTTGAGTGATTTGTCACTTGCTTCCTTTTGTCAGAGTAGGGCAGTATGGGACGTGTGGGCATTGCTTGTGCCAAAATGCCTTAAAATTTCCCCAAGTATGTTTAATTTACATCGCTACTCACAGGGAGGCGGTGCAAGAAAGTATTAGTGTGTCTTCAAGATAATGGAAAATTTACACCATCGAAGGGTTGTATGAAAGTATTACTGTGTGTTCGAGAGAATGGTAAATTCATGCTGCCACCCATTATGAAAGAATGGAGTGTATTATATGACGGGCAAGTCACACCGCTACCCTTTAACAATGGGGCGGGAGGTGTATTTGTATGAGAGTTCACGATTATTGCGAAATATAAACAGATTTGACACCTCTCTTTATAAAATAAGATAGCAACAAAACAAAACGAAGGCATTCTTCACGTATAAAACAGCATTCACAATATGCATATGGGTATACTACTTAAGGTGGTGGTATATTCTGAAGAGTGGTGTTGAATATGTTTGAAAGAAGAGCTTGACAAGAAAATAAACCGGTGGCCCACTTTGCCTGCATGTAGGTCGAGATTTCTTGACGACTACCAGGCACCTCGCAACCGACAAGCCCGTCCGTACGGGAGTCAACATAACGGCGCCATTTGCGGACGGGACTAAACAAGATCATTCGCTAATGACATCTCGTTGTTTGCTTCACGTCCTAGAAAACGTAGAGGGGAAAGTTGCATTAGGTTTGCAAATTATTGAAAGCTGGAACAGCGATTAAGGAAATGTTATACACATTACGACCAGAAGCTGCGCTTATGATGGTTATAAATGTTAAAAGTTCAATAGTATTTACCATACTTTATACAAAAATCAGCATACAGAAAATAAAGTCATGATAAGCAGTCAAGTCCTTTCGCCCGAAACGGCGAATCCATCATGTGTCCATTATTAGCCATATTCGGAGAACGCTCGGTGATGCGCGAATAATTCGATGCGAACTGCTCCCGCTGAGCCGTTAGATCGTATTCTCCTTCCAGGCTGCCTGTACTATTCGAAATTGAAAACTATGTGTGGGCGCTGCGAGTTTCAAGCCGAAATCCCTATCACAACACGTCTGAAATGCTTGCAGCAAGCCTCACATACAAAATAGCGCATCCATGCATTAACCGCTACGGTAAATGCGTATGTGCATTGTATGTTTTGACGAATAATAATCCCGACGTATTGAATTAGGCTATATCTGCATCACAATTTGAAAATTGAATGCTCGGGTACGGATTCATTTTGCCAATAACAAAAGTTCCACTGGATAGATCATCTTTTAATTTTTCGTGATGAAACCTTAATACTGTTTAGTTAACATAATTTCTTTACACGATGATCTAACCGGTGGCATTTTTAATATGAATTTTTAAAATCATTTAATTGGATAACGGTCGCGGTTTGCCATTCACTTTGCACGCGTAGGCGAAAGTAGGTGAACCGACGGAGGCTCGATGAATGCGACATATTCTCCGTTTTCGGAGAACGTGTTCATTCTCCGTTATCGGAGAACGGCTCTGACTGATAAGTCTTACATCATTTCAAAACTATATACAAACATACCTATCGCATATGAGTTTCGATTATCACATAGAATCACAACGAATAAAAAAACGAACAAGAAATTGAATACATCAATCAACATAAATATTAGTGTCCACGAAAAGGAGTGAGTAGCCATTACTTTGATTAAGAATTGTTGTGGTATGCCAAATCCTAAATATTAATTTTGGCGCCAACCACATTTCCTGTCTCTCTCTCACTCTCTTTCTATCTCTCTCTCTCTCTCTCTCCCCATCTCTATAGCCCCTTTCCATTTCTCTCTTCTTGTCTTCCTCTCTCTCACTCACTCTCTTTATTCATTATCGTTTTAACTTCCATTGCCTTCGTTTCTGCCTGTGTCTATGTGCCTATCAATCTTTTTTTTTTCCTCTCTTACACTAAAATGTTACTTTACTCACGCAAATCTCTCTTTACGCTTCGTTTCCTCTCTCCCCTCTCATCTCTATCTCTCTCTCTCTCCCTCTCTCTCTCTACTATGTGTTAAACTCACCCCACTCACGCTCACATACAGTACACGCGCAAATACTCATCTTCTTTCCTCTCGTTCTTTCTTTGACTTTTTATGTATGTCTGTATCTCCCCCTTCTCCCTTTCGATTTACTCTCTCTCCCTTTCGATTCACTCTCCCTCTCCCCACCCTAAATCTTGATACAAATTCCTGTTCATGCCTTTCTCCCTCTCTCATCATCCCTCTCTCTCTCTCTCTGTCTATCTCGCTCGCTCTCTCCTTCTCTCTCTCTCTGTCTTTCTCTTGTTCTCTCTCTCTCTCTCTCTCTCTCCCCCTCTCTCTCTTCCTCTTGTTCTCGTTTCTTGATCTGCACGGTGAACATACGTACATGTGTAAATATATTAGAGAACCCATGGTAGTTGTCGCCCATCTCTCATTTAAATCAGAATGTGCCCTCGTTTTCTAGAGTATCTAATCCTTTAGACCCTAATCAAAGAAACATAGTGCCTTGCATATGTCTCAAGTGATTTCCCAATTTGCTTTATGATGTTACAATGAATACACATAATATGTCTCCGGTTGCATCGCGGTCTCCTTCCATAAATCTTCCTACAGACTAACTAAAGCATTAAAGTAGGTTATTGTGCAACCGCGCGATCGTCATGAATTTTTAAAGCAGGTGAATAATGTTAATATCTTGAGTTGGCATGAACGGGTTTTTTTCTAGCCTTTTTGGGCAGACATAAGAAGATACAATTTTACATTCGTCCCATAACAAGCATCACACATTCCCTCTTGTATCTGCTTTTATTTTATATACTTCGTATTTGTATCTTAACAACCCGTATTATTATCACACTGAGGATAAAAACGAAATGTGGAATAAACAGTAATATCTATACCAGGTTTATGTTTTGGACATTGAATTCCTATAAGTCATATATTAATCAATACCATATCCAATTTTAAAGCTAATGCTAGGTTCACACTGCCGATCAGATCAAGTCGATCAAGTTCGATCAAGCCCGATCACCCATTTTACCCAGACCAATCTCGACTAAATGATTGATCGTCTTTCAACACGATCCCTTCCGGACCGCTATTCGATCGTTTACGACCTACACCCGACCATTTACGATTCCTCTAGTTCATCTCCTCGACCAGCATATCGATCTCCACTCGAACATACCGATCTCTTCTCAATCAATACACGATCGATACATGGTAAGTACTCGATCTGTACCAGACCGCGTAGACCAACTCGACGTCTACACGATTTCTACACGATTTTAATTCGAGCAGATCGGCATATTCGCACAGTGAGCGAAGAATTGGTTGGCGACAGCTATTCATTTTGTTGTAGGCGACAGAGCTACGTACTGTAGGTGTTTTTACACATTGACGTAGGGTGTGTGTATGGGGGGGGGGGGTGCCTTTGATATTGCGCCACTTGAACGTTTGTAACATGTACATACCACGAACTCATCATCGACAAGTCGTGTCTGATTTTGGAGTATGGAATTTGGAACAGAGTTGAGAGGTTTTCATGAAAAAGGAAATCAACCATATTGACAGACGCTCTTAAAATATTTGCAAGACTCGGGAAATTCTTACCCCTGCCCCGCCCCCTCCACAATTGTCCATGATGTAGGCTATATAATGAAACTGTTCATACTAAAAAGAGCGCAAGTTCAGCTCCATACGATCATTTGTATGAGCTGTAATTTCGTAATTATCAATGTTATTACACTTGTTATGTAACCGTTATGGGCAATAGTACTTGCAGTAACTGTATAGTAAAATTTGTAGTAGACATCATAGTTGTATAAGTAGTAGTAGTAGTAGTAATAGTAGTAGTCCCAGGACGAAAAACTAGTAGAAACCAGTAGAGAAAAACGATTAGAATTTCTACTGGTTTCTACTGGAAAATTTTTACTGGTTTGAATATGGAAAGTGAAATGATTTCCAGTAGAAACCATTAGAACATTCAAGTAGAATACCTACTGGGACCATTAGGAGACCTGTAGGAATCAAAATTAGAATATTGATGTAATACATGTATTGATTTAAAAGTATATTAGGGTTATCCAAATTTCCAAAGTAAGGCACATATTGTTTAAGACTAACTCTATCCTATCCTATACTTATCCCTATCTTATATCTATCCTAATTCCTCTCATTATTTCACACACTTTTATAGTAGTACGGTTATTAGGCACATAATATATTGGTTACTACAATCTTAAGAAAAGCATTTTTTGTTGTTATCATTCTTGTCTTCACTTAAGTAGGTGGCATTCACTATTCTATTTTTAAACTTGAAATCATTAATTTGTAAAATTCCTTTTATCTGGTTATGTGGAGGTTATCCATATAAAAGTACAAAATTATGACTCATGAATACATTCATGAATATTCATGAGCATCTCTATTTCTATTGGTTTCTTTTGGTTTCTACTGGTCTCCAATACCAGTAGAATTCACTGGTCTCTAATGGTTTCTACTGGATTGACTTTGTATTTTTCACACTCCTTTTCAAACCATTAGATCTTACTGGTTTATATTGGTTTCTACTGGTCTCCAATACCAATAGAATTCACTGACCCAATCTCTAATTGTTTCTACTGGTTTGACTTTGTATTTTTCACACTCCATTTGAAACCATTAGATCTCACTGGTTTATATTGGTTTCTACTGTTTTGACTTTGATTTTTCCACACTCCTTTTCAAACCATTACATCTCACTGGTTTCTGCTGGTCTTCAATACCATTAAACTTTACTTTTTCTACTGGTTTTTACTGGTTTCTACTGGTTTGATTCTGCAGTTCTTCATCAGACCAGTAGACTCTACTGGTTTATGAAAAACCAGTAGAAACCAGTAGGCGCTCTCTACTGGTTTCTATAGGAATTTCGACATGGGGTAGTAGTAGGAGTAGTAGGGGAGAGCGAGGTAAATACGGACATAACATTTCAAACTTCTGTATTAGCACAACGAGTAGTCCCATCATCAAATAGACATCGTATCATGTACCTGGGCGGTATTCCCTCATTATGGCATAGATAATGGCAAACAGCGTTAATTCTTTTGCAAGTTATTTAAAAAAAAAAAAGTACTGTCATAGATGTCCGCTATTCCCCGACCAAAAGTGGGGAATTACGGACATGTGGTGAGGTAAATACGGACGGAGGATAAGGTTTACTGTTTCGAGCCTTGCCTTATTAAGCTACCCCCTCCCAACGCTTAAGCAATCAAAGCAGACACTAACTATTCTCTTATCTTGCCTTCAGTGAAGTTTCTTTGTCCAAACTTATGCATTGAGATTATGTACAATAGGTTTATTATTTCATCTGGATATTATTGATCCATTTGTACAAGTTTAAATTGCCCCTGTCATCAAAATATATGTTGACTTCTGTTGATGAAACTTAATGTATATAACAAAATCACTAACTGTTCAATGGAAATATGTGTCCTATATTTTAAAATAATTTTTCTATATTTTTTCTCAGCACTGACAAGCCCCGCCTCCAAAATATCCTCAAACTCAAGATTCCCCCTGTGACATCCCCAAAGGTAGAAATTAGCAGGATAATAGACATAATTTATGCACAAACTAAACATTGCAATGACCACTTGTGCTTATAATAGCATCACATACATGACATAGCAAGCACATGACATAACTGCATAAGGAAACGATTATTCCCATATGAAAGGTTGTTAGATGGTATTGTGTGAAGACATGTGATGATCTTGTGGGCAGGTGGAGGTAGTCATTACAATGTTAGTTTGTGCATAAATTCTGCTTATTATCCTGCTAATTTCTACCTTTGATGATGTCACAGGGGGAATCTTGAGTTGGAGGATATTTTGGAGGCGGGGCTAATCAGTGCTGAGAAAAAGTAAGGAAAAATCATTTTAAAATATAGGACACATATTTCCACTGAACAGACGTGTGCTCGACGAGTTGCGTTTGGATCGATCGACTGCGGTCGAAAAGTACTCGGGATGTGATCGAGTGTGGTCTGGTGTCGGTCGAAACGTAATCGAGTTCAGTCGAGTAGAGATCGATAGCAGTCGTGTAGCGTTGACGCAACAGTCGAGTCATTCATGAAACGGACAATTCCTGGATCGAAATGATCGGGAACCAATCGTGTAGTATTCGAGCATAAATCGAGATGATCGGGAACTAACTGGTTGGAAAATTCCATCCCGACCGAACAAGATTTCTATACGACCGTTTCCCGATCAACTCGACCTCTTCTCGATCGCTACCCGAACTGTTGGCGCTCGGGCTTCCTACTCGATAATTTTTGACTGTCAAAAATTATCGAGAAGGAAGCAGGAGCGATGCCGATCAAGGTAGACTAACCCCGAATACCCTTGCCGAGCGAACGCGATCAGGCCAAAATAGCTTGATCGGGATTGATCGAGTTGATCTGATCGGCAGTGTGAACCTAGCATAACTTGCTTTAGATATTTATCAAAACCAATGCAATATCAAATAAATGAATTATGATCCTGTATGGCTAAAGCATAAACTAAAAAAGGAAGTGATAAACAGTCTTATCTACTTCATACTTGTATTTGATGTGAGGTCATTCAAATTTTTTTCTATTTAATCACAATATGGACAAGAGCTGTCCCTGATTGCGTTCTGGATCTGCTTGATTCCCTCAGATTACGTTTGCACATGACAATGCTGTCAGTGTACAGGTCTACATGTACTAGACTATAGAATTAGACACCCGACCAAAATCACAATGAAAATTTTAGTTTCCATATTATTAGATGAGTTGTTTAGGTTTTATGTGCCATGGGTGGTTTATTCCACAAATAACATACGGACAACCCATATAACATGTATAATGTGGCTTTGTGTATAGTGAATTCTTTCCCTCACTCTCGATCAAAACATAGCTGCTCCGTACCTATGCGTGAAACAGGGGCCGGTAGGATCATATAATGCAGGCTACCCCGAGGCTACCAAGAGTAAATGAGATAATATTTTCATTCTTATCATCATAGCAATATTTTATCTGGAACAGAGAGATTTACAGATAGATATTGAGTTTCGTTTCCCATTATCTGGTATAATATTCTCTTTTCCAAGAGGTATCCCAGATTTACAAGAATGAAATAGCAACACGCCACTTGCATTTACACGATGAACGCAATCTCCAAGGTGAGGTGGCCTTTTAATTTGTAATTATGTTGTGTTTTTTAAATGAACTTTTAACTTAAAATATAATACATTACTTATATTGTATTTCATTTCATATAACGAAGATCACAAAATCTAACATAAAGCATGAAACAATGCATTAATGCAGAAACGCATAAATGCAGAGGGCAGGTTTTGGATCAGCATTCAACAAGAATGCAAATTTCACGCTTAACCTTTTCAGATATGCCCCAAATTCATTAGGATTCAGAAGAGAAGCTTTGTAAACATAAAGAAAGAAAGATGATACTGGAATGCAAACAAATGTGGAAGGCTCTGGGGCTCACGTACATACAAAGTAATGGAGAAGACCAATTCTTGAAAGGTCCTTTTGTATTCTCCCTACAAATTCAAGTGTTAACAGATTTGCCTTTGTTTTAGCTAGATATAGCGGAACACCGTGTTCATACGCCTTGTTTCTCTAGTGCTATTCTCATTAGGCTTAAAATATCGAGAAGTTGGGGTGAAAGTTACCTAGCAACCGTACCAAAAGCTGAATGGTCCTATTGGACCTGCCCCCTAACTTCGCGATTTTTCTAACTTTACTACGTTTTTAAGCCCAATGAGAATGGCACTTCTGTTCCAGTTGAACTCAACAATTTTATACGTAAATTTGAGGAAATTTGCGCCACTAGTAAAGTGAATGCTATTTCGTCTTCTGGCTCTTTCCGGAACCAGCCACCGTTCAATCGCTAACACACCCACATACAAACGTTCTCTAGCATGTCCTTTCGTTTATCACGTGAACGTTGTTTTTTTTCATATTCTCTTTCAACTTTCTGTTTTACACCCGATCGTCCCCGCCCCACCCCTCTGTCTCCCTCTCTTTCTCTCTCATGCTTTCATCTCTACAACGATCCAAGAGAGAGGGAGAGGGGGTGGGGAAACACGGTAGTGAACGACTAGAGATATGAAGCGTACTTGTGTATTCCACTTTAGATCTTCCGAAATGGCATTCCCATTTAAGAAAATATTGGGAATAACTGAAAAGGCCAGCGCTTTTTAATGACCTTTGAGACGTATACGTGTATAATGTCCGCCTTGACAGTGAAATACTCCAAATGTCCTAGCATTAGCCTTCTTTTCCTAATACCAATAAATGTCGCTTCTCGTAAGTATTTTCGTCAAAGGCTATTATACCAACCCAAGCTCCCTCCCTTCATTAACCTTTAAGGGAATTCATACAAGCGTAGTTAGCTACTTGCCGCTTGTTGCTTGCCGCTTACCGCTTGACACTTGTACTGAGACGCCAGTACACTACCGCCGCGGCATTTTCCAATAAACTGATATTTGCAAAGCCTGTGCCATGTTTCATAAAGAATGAGTTGTTTAAAGGGCATACAATTATACTGTAATGGGAAGGCAAAAAACCCTTCAAAATAAATTGTTAGCAATCTTCTTGCCAATGGTCTTAAATTCATTTTCTATTTTAGAAGCTTACTGAAAGTTATTTGCCCTCAAATGATCCACATATGGAGTAATTAATGATTAATGATTAAATCTTGACAGGAAATATTCGGCCAAACCTTTTTAGGATTTGTGATTTAATCACTCATTACTCCAAATGTAGATCATTTGAGGGCAAATAACTTTCAGCAAGCTTCTAAAATAGACAATACATGAATTTAAGACCATTGGCAAGAAGATTGCTAACATTTACATTTTGAAAGCTTTTTTGCCTTCCCAGTACAGCCCTTTAAGCTATTTTACAAGCAATTGCAAAGTTGTTATATATTGCAGCTCACGGTGTCAAAAACCATAATTATCACTGCCTTCCATTGCGAGTCAAAGCCTATGCATGATTTTGCAATCAATCTTATAGTTACGATCGATCCCCAGAATCTACGATCAATATCTATAGCAAGTTACGATCGATATTAATTGGATGTTCTTTGTGATGCGGATTTACTATCAATATCAATCGTCCGATCAATACATTAGTCGTATATTTGATCTTTATCGATCGTACGATTAATCGTAACTCTTTATGATACGGGCCCCTGCCATAGCATTTCGATGAGAGTACCCGTGTGAATGACAAGATAAAAGCGGTTTTATCGCAAGCGTAAGCTCTAATAAAATAACTATCATGAGCATGAACCATTTGCTCCCGCCACGCCAACATAACACCAATACTTCTACGAAGGCCTTGGACGAGGCATGCCATTTGTTTAATATCATATAGTTCCAGACTGCAACTAATAGCGAATTTCACTAAATGTTTAAAAAAAAAAGACAGTTTATATTAAACTTGACTACAGGACTTCCACCTCTATTTACACTGGCATATGTATCGACACTGGTTGCATCTGGCACGTGTCGAGGTTGATCACTCAGCACGTATATATGAGTGCTGATTGTACGAAGTATGACAAATTTGATTAGGGTTTCCATTTGGTAACTTGTGTGCAAATGACTAAGAGCCATGATGGCTTTTCCTGCCAGTCTCAATCTGACGTCTTTACATTGTGTTTGTTTTTTCTTGTTACTTCTTTCCCTTCTGTGATACTAAGAGCACAGTATCGGGGAGGAATGATCACGATTACGGAACATATTCATGACAGAGTCGGTTTGCTGCCATCACCTAGATATGTCAAATTCCACAATGTCATATACTGAGACACATGATATAACAGAGAAATTTTACGTTTTCCTAAATACACGTAGAACTTATCAATGATGAGATTTTTCTCTTTATCGTAAAATCAGTAACTTTATCATAAAATCAATAACTCCACTGGCTTCCGGTTCAATTTCACATCCGTTTCAAAATGTTTATTCATGTCTTAAAAGCTATCAATGGTGTCCCAACGAACTATTTGTCTAATCTTTTGTCTATCTACACCCCAGCAAGATCCCTCCAATCATCTAATCGGCAGTTTCTTCATGTACCACCTCAAAAAACTAAACATTACGGTGCATGCTCATTCTCTTGTATCGGCCAAACTTTCTGGAACCTACTACCTTACTAGTTCCCAATGGAACCCCAATATCTTTGAAGAACAACTTTAAACATATTTATTTAAAGAGTCATATGTGTGACTATAAACGGCATAACCTGCCATTATTGTACTGATACCGATGGAGTGTATAAAATATGTTAAACGTGTAGCTGTATCTTTTGATCTCTTTTTTTTTTGTTGTTCATTTGTCTCTTATTTTTGCAAGTTAAGATGAAATTTCATCTTTGTTCCATTGAATTATATTTTCTAATGCGCATGGTATGTAGACATAGGAGTAAGTGTAAAATGTACATTTAAGTCTTTTGCATGTAAAGCGCATTGTGAATTCCTTAGGCTCTGAATTGCGCTATAAAAGAAACATGTACATGTATTGTTATTATCGTTATGGTCGCAGCAGTATGGAACACTATTCATGCGGGTCCCACCGTCTTCCCCGCTACTTCACTTCACCTTTAGCACTGTTTTACAGGCATACACTTTGCTGGTTCTTTACTTGTTTGACTTGTATTGCTTTTGGACGTCCCCCCCCCCTCCCCCCCCCCCCCCCTTAACCCCCTGCTACGTCCTTCCCAGGCCCCCTTCCATTACCTGTTTTTTTTTTTTTTCAAATTTGTATTCACTTCACCTCAATTTACATTCGCCTTTCGTTTTTTTTTAAAAAAGGAACTAACTATTGGAAGGAATCTATCTAGGCTATGACGATTCCTCGTACAGAATGAATCACTTGGTATCGCCCGTTCTCAAAAGAATGTCCTCCCAATCGCTGATGTTAATTAAAAGCATGTTTGAACAAAATCTAATTTCCGCGTCTTTAGACTGTTACAAGGATCTGCGCTGTGGAAAGAGGACCGCGCATTGTCCGATTCGCGAAATTAAAAGTCGGGACGAAACATTCAAGGGAATGCGTGGAGAATGTACGTGTACGGCTCCAACGGTCTAAGGATAGGCAGAACCATTTCATCCCCAGACCCCCCCCCCCCCCCCCCTTCCTCCTTCCCTTGCCTTTCCCTCCCGGCCAAGCTTTCTTCTTTTCCATGTAAATAGTTCATCTCGTAAAGTGTTGTAAGAAAAACATTCTGGTTTATTAAGTGAATAGTTACATCGAATACTAGTAGGTTAATTAGGCATCGGTAAAATGAGCATTTAAGCCAAAATCAATGCGAAGAAAGATATTTTCATCCACCGTATGATTCTTTAGAAGTATACATACAATCTTAAAAGATTACTTATAAATCATATCATTTCATGCAAAGAGAATGATTTAAAGATAGGTGATAGGAATTGTAAGCTTGGAATTAACATCAGCCTTAACAATGTCAATTAAACATAATCATGTATGATTTTACTGGAAGTAATTTATCAATATAATGTTGTGAAAAGGGAAAATAAAGATTAAAAAAGCGACATGAATTTTAAAGTGCATGCACTGCTCGTATAGACATCATTTTGTTTTCGGCATTTCAGCCGAAATACATGCGATGAAATAAAGTTAGCAAAAAAGAGTGATGGAAAGTTTGTGGTAATTACATATGATAAAATTAACTAAAAAGGGGGGAAATATTTGTTATATTCAGGCAAAAACCACGACTTCACTGAATACAATGCAAAGCATGTTGAAGAAATCACTATTTTACCTGCATGTGCCAGTGTTAAAATGCCATGCACCTATAAATCCTGTGTGTTCCAGAGAAAATTATGCTCTATGTCATTTGTGTGTATTACAAGTGAAAGAATGCACACCTGGCACACACAGAGTTAACCTGTTATATTGGTGTTTTTTATTGGTGTTTTCATATATATATATATATATATATATATATATATATATATATATATATATATATACATATATATATATTGCAAACTACACCCTTGATAATTGTAAAAGAAAACAATGGCATGCATGTGACAATAGAGCGAACTACATGAAATTGAAATACATAGCAACAGTCAATGGACACAAATCGTTTATATGTTGTCAGCCTCATGATTCTCCAACATCCATCAAAGGATAGGGCTTATTGCCATGGGGCAATATGATTGATGAAAAATGCGATTCTCCCGTCTTTCCCGCCGTCCCCGAAGCCATAACGCGGACTGACAATAAACACTATCCATTAGCAGGGGGGAAATATCCAGACATCTCTGTTCGCCGACAAGTTTCCCTTCGGCATCCCAGGGAGATGACGCCCGTAATTACATCACGCCTTCTGTCTCCTATTTCAGTGAGCTCGTCTTCATTTCCCGGCAAGTCGGTGCCATGCCACTTTTGTTCAATCTCTTCAAAATATTATTTTAACGTTTGCGTGCCCCGTTATTCCATTTCCATCACGTTCTTCATGTAATTTCTTTGATTTTCTTTCAAAATTGTATTTATTAGGTTCCCGGCGGCACAATACGTAATGTATTTCTCCTGTGCGTGATACGGATCGGTTGACGAGTTTGAGAAAGTGTGAGCAGTCTTTCTCAAAGCTGTCGGGGAAATATAACGTTCGTTACACTTTCAAGTATAAACTGACTAAAAGCGACTACTGTGAGAGAGGGCGCTCTTTTGTTTGCATATTTTGTCAAATTCATCACCAGGAGGCTGAGAAAATAGTTACAAGACCATTTACTGTGCAATAAAAGTATATGTCATATATTTTAAAATTATTTTTCTACATTTTTTTTTCAGCACTGCTAAGCCCCGCCTCAAAAAATTTCCTTCAGCTCAAGATTCATATCGTATCATATCATATCATCAAATGTAGAAATAAACTGAACAATAGACAGAGTTATGCACATAGCTATTCATTGCAATGCATACATGCAATTGCTTGTAATAGCATCAAGTGTTTAATATACAATGCAAACTTATTGCTTTTTCTTTGGCATAGCTGGTAAAGTTGAGACATAGCAAACGGTTATTCCCATATGAAAGGTTGTTAGATGGTATTGTGTGAATACTACATGTGGTGCTCTTGTGAGCAGGTGGAGGTATTCATTGAAATAGCTAGTTATGTGCACAAATTATTTGTATTGTACTGCTCATTTATACCTTTGATAATGTCACGATGGGAATCTTGAGCTGGAGGATTTTTTTGGAGGCGGGGCTTAGCAGTGCTGAGAAAGAATGTAAAAAAAATATTTTAAAATACATGACATTATTTTCATTGCAGAGCAAGTAATTTTGTAATGTACAAGTTATTATATACCAGCAGAAGTCGACATACATTTTGATGTGAGGGGACTTTTTTAATGCTGATTAGTTGCATTGTCTTTCTAGACACAAAATAATGGTTTACAAATATTTCCTCTTTGATCCCATATAATCAATGCCGCCGATTGTCTCGATACGTTTAGTCTGGATTTGATGTATAAACAAATACAATTCACATAGGAATTAGGGAAATTGTCCTCAGCTCATTAACTTGCGCAGTTGTGGCATGTAATACCTACAATGCATCTATAAAGATTTAATCGATATCGTTATAATAAAGTTAAAAAGCTTTAAACGTGATATCAAGTTACATAAAAAATGTCTCGATTTTAAATTGTTCCTTATCAAATTTCACGAAAAAAAGTTGCTGAAAGCGATACTTCAAGATATTGGCCTTTTAAACAGGTGCCATGAAAAACGTACGCAGGCGCGCTCAAGCTATTACTTTCATCTAAAAAATAGTATCGAATTTCGTATTCGCTTATTCTTCCTAAATACATAACAAACATTTTGTGACAAAATAAAGAGTTCGTCGGCAAAAGCTGAAATGCATGCATGCTTAGGAATACGCGTGACCTATTGTAAAATCCAGGTAGACATGACGCAATGGTGTGTGCATCGTCTTGCTACCAGTCATGAATATTGAGTGGCAGGTTCAAACCCTGTTCAAAAGGGTGGATAACTATTTCTTCAAACATCAGTGGCATAAGAGTGGTATTGTTAAAGAAATAATTACATAAACTAATAAGTAGCTGCATTCCTTCAACCGTGTTTGGACATGGCTCAAGTGAAACTCGCAAATCAATAAGGCTACAATTATCACAATTGCGCTTATTTTCAATAATGGTTTGACTATACGCGTACACGGATTAACTCTATAGGGTTAAAAAAAAAAGAAAAAAGGTTTGCTTCCGTCACAAGAAATAATTTTTGATACCACTCACACAGAAACAGCGTTAGGCAATTCTTTGTGGACCTTTAAATTGCAAATGGTTTTCAATCAATGCCAATTTCCACACCATGATTATACTTAATCGTGCATACAAATAGCAAACATTCACCGATACGTGGTAAGTGGTCGTTGGTTACTGTTAACTAGTTCCAATTACATCACATGACGTAAGTGGTTTCAAAGCCACGTTTCTAAGCTTCGGTGTGTTGGAACAGACAATATCCCGCACTCTGTTAATTTCCACATAATTAAACTACGTAATGTCTATTTTCTACTAGGATAAAACGTACACCATCTCGATGAAAAGTATGAATAAACATAGTCGAAAGCGTTTTAACTCACGGAACCACGCCATTTTGCAGTGTTTGTCAGACGAGCCAACTGTACAAGCCGACTTCGAAATGTGGCTTTACAAAAAAAGTGTAGGGAAATAGCCTATATTTGACATGTACCACTCCTGCGAAAGGCAGCTTGCGGTTCCTAAGTACGGGCCTTTTTATCGGAGATATTTACAAGGATTCTGCGACGTAGTCCTCTGTCGAAAGTATTTTCCCGTTGAAACGTGAAAAGTCGGCATCATGTCCATATAGACAACCAATTATGGCTAAAACATAACCACTGAATCCACAACTCAATACAATCATCTTCAGAATCAAAACTGTTATAAAGATCGGCGGGGTGGGAAATGTTTAAGTTCCAAATGACAATTAGCAGTATAACAGCGCCACCATTCTTTTCAACATGCTAATAGAAACAATACATTTTCTGTCGTCAAATGTAAAAGGATATTTAGTTCCCAATTGTAAAATGCATTGGGGATAAATCGTCAAATGGAGCACTAATACAGTATTCATGGATTGATCTACACGAAAAACATCCTAAATAAATGACGAAACTTAAAGGTGATATTCATAGGAAATAAAATCAAATAAATATAGTTTATTTTATAATTGAATGAGTTATTAAAGCAATGTATGCAGCTAACATGCCATGAAAGTGTTCAGTTTTGTGTTTAATGAAAGTCAAATTTTTACTAAATTGACTCTCTTCCTGACCTACGAAATCGCCTCAGGGAAAGTGGCGTTGTGTGTACGTCACAGCCGGGATACCCTTCACAATGGCCATTGTGTATCACACCTGTTAATCCACGAGCAACTGACATCACAATTTCATTAACAATGCATGATGCTTATGGCGGAAAAGAAGCTGCAGATTGGCATGTTTGATGCACAATAACGCCTCCCGTTTCTTACGTCAGACCTAAAGGCCGTTTCGGATGACAGTAGGGCAAATTTGTCCCCGAGAATACGGTGATTGTTTTCACCCTAATTTCGCTTTTTGGAAAGTGATATATTGTTTGAATGTCATCCGAGCTCATTGTGTGGCTTATAAGCTTTCTGTAGATGAATATCTTCATATTTTTGGATTTTCTATGAATATCACCTTTAAACAAACGAAAAGTTGAGCCCGCTTGTCCAATATGTCCAATGGAAGGCAAATCTGTGAGGTGAAAGCGGAGGTCGCACTATCGTTGAGCATGTGGCCAATGACGAAGATTGTTTCCTGAACCCTGCTACGAAACCTGAACATGATGAAAAACACGAGAGATTTCGATAAAATGGTACTCATGCATATGTAGACAGATACAATCTGAAAGTCGCGATAGACCCATGACGTCGGTAGAACCTCGATAATGGAGTATGGTATCCATGACGTGAAGAAGGAACCTGCGATGGAGGTTAATAGAATCAGATTCTTCTTCCTTTGTGATACAGCTCTCGGGGGCTTCGGTCGGGTGATTATTTAACCATTTATGTGCCAGATAAAATGCTGTTCTATGAGATTTGTGTGTATCAATGGTGACATAATCCACATGTGGCATGCCAAAGGTTAATAATCCAGATTGTTTCCTGAATTCACTCACGAATGCTGACCACAACATCCCTTTAATACAGGAGTCGACGAAGATGTCTCCAGAAGATAAGCTGTTTCGTGTAATCCTTATTTATAATGAAGAACACGATAAAAATGATAGATTAGGCCAAGTGGTACTCACACGCTCTCCTTGTGCGTGTATTCAATGGCTCAGATGGTTCTCTGAATCTTTTCATGAAACCTGATCACATAAATCCCCAAAGGCGTCGACATTTCGTCTCCAGAAGAAGAAAAGCTATTCGCTGTATTCTATATTCATGATGGAGAACACAGAAGAACTGGATTAAATGGTGCTCATTCATATGTAGACAAATGCAATCTGCATGTCGTGGGAGACCTAGGAAGTCGGTAGGACCTCGATGATGGAATACGGCATCCAGGACATGAAAAGGACACCTGTAATTGAGGTAATTAGAATCAGGTTCATCTTGCTCTGAGATACTGTACAGCTCTTGGAAGCTTCGGTCCTGCGATAAGCCAATGATCCAGATTAATTTTCTCAATCCTCACGAAACAAAACACAACAAATTCTCTAATAGACGTAGACATTGTGTCTCCAGAAGAACAGAAACTGTTCTCTGTCCTTGTAATACATGATGAAGGACGCTTAGAGTTAGTCAAAGTGGCACTTTGTCCGGATTTGTTCCCTCAATCCTCACGTAAACTGACTAAATATACCCTTTAAGGCGTCGACATTATGTTTCCAGAAGAAAAGAAAATGTTCCCTGTACTCCTTATTCATGACGAAGAACACAATAGAGTTGGATACAATGGTGCTCAAGCCTACGTAGACGGATGCAATCTGCACATCGCGGGAGACCCATGAAGTCGGTAGAACCTCGATAATGGAGTATGGTATCCATGAGGTGAAGAAGGAACCTGTGATAGAGGTTAATAGAATCAGGTTCTTCTTGCTTTGGGATACAGCTGATGGAGGCTTCGGTCCACCGATTAGCGGTTGGGGATTGGGGTTCTCAGATGTGCTAATGGCTCTTATCTGGGATGCAATTGCTCTTTCTTGGACAGCTACTGTCCGGGCGTGTCTCATCACAGTGCGGATGAGAATTGCGTATACAACGACAAGAACTAGCGCGTTTAGCCAGACAATAAGGCCCACATTGATCAACCCTAATATCAGATATTCATCGTTTTGGAAAAGCATACAGGTGCCGTATTGACGGAATCGAATGAACGCTTCCCCAGCGAGTGCTTTCTCAGAAATGAGGACGACCAGAAACCCGACCAAGGTTACGACGACGGCTACGCCACATCGACGAGGGGTGACTAGGTTCGGATACTGGAGTGGTCTGACGATAAAGAGAAGGCGATCCACGGCGACAAACGTCATGAGTTGAGACGAGAAGCTCGCAGCGAACGAGTTCAGAAAGCCGATCACCTGGCATCCAAGGTCCATGTATACCCACGCCCCAACAAGGGAAGGTTTGATCATGAGGGTCGTTAACACTGTAAGGCACAAGTCGGAAATGGCTAAACACGAATAGAACACTTTCGTCGACTCGGGTAACTGCTTAAGCCTCGGATAAATAATGAGATTAGTGATGTTGCACAATACTGAAACAATAATGAGTGGCACGATCAGCCATGCCGCTGGTATAGGGAAAATGCTGTTTGACGTGGTCGCTCCAGTCATGTTAATAAACACAGGCATGATTCTACAAGTTGAGAAGTTGATATCAGCTTTCGTTGGCTCTCCTCTGGAGATGGCTGGAACACACTTCGAACTGTTGTGGTGAGAACGAGTACCCTACATCGAAGGGAAGTGTGGAGGCGCGATTACCTCGTCGTATAGACAGCCTCCTTGCTCCTTTATGGCAACATCTTCGTGGGAAGTTCACATACAACTTATCTCTTGGCACAAATGATGCACAAATCATACATGAGCACACAATGTGTTGAACGTGTTTAATCTGCACAAACGCGAGAGCGCTCTACATTATTAACCACATATTGTTGACGTGACTGTAGAACTGCGGATGAGTCAAAATAACGTACTCGTTGACATAAACGGTTTTATGACGGACAGAAAATATCCTCGATCATTTCGAGCACGTGAGTTTTTTTTGAAAGGCTGTTTACTCTTGTGTATGCTTTCCCTGTCATGCGCTTAAATGATTTGACAGGAAGTGATTATTGCCCTCGCTCGATAGCTATTCCTTCCCTTATCATTAAGATATCATTAAGATGTTGCATTATTAGCGCGAAAGTTATTGTGATATTGTTAGTTTATTATGTATGACCCAGTTTGAGCCGAGGATCGTTTCAAATATACGACGTATTCGTTTGGACGTAACAAATCCTGGTAGTGTGTGTGCCTGCATTGCGTATGGGTTCGTAGTTGCGTGCGTATGTGTGTGTGTGTGTCTATGTGTGTGTCGTTTTTGTCCGTTTTGATGAGAATGTAATGGCTTTCGCCATAATATTTAATTCCGTAACCCTGCCAACCGAAATGCCCCATTCGAGGAGGTTTAATGAAGTATGTGAATGCTTGACAATGTGAATTCGTGTAGAGTATTAATCAACCACCGTCATAACCGTATAATATGGTTCATCTCATTTCAATTAATGTTAGAAATGCATGTGTACATCAATTTCAAAGCTGTTCGTGTCTTAGCATTACCAATGCAATTTACTGGTTACTGCTACTGTCTCATACTGTTTGTTTTTTTGTTTGTTTATTTATTTTTACCATGCATAATAAACAATCACATTGACAAGAACAGCGTATTACATCAAAATAGAACACATAGTAGGAACAAAGCATAAACATAAATGTTTGAAGCGCAGATTCCCTAGAATAACATAGTAAGTAATAAATTCGTTTCGTAAAACATGGCTTGAAATAAAACATTCATGATTTCGTTTAATCGACAGAAATAAAAACAAATAAAATAAGAAAAAAAGAATTGTTAATCGTGCCCTTATATCGTACTATACCTCCTGTGTCATGGTGCTATCTATAAATCACAATAATACTCATCATTTAATGATAATATCTCCTTAATGATCAACTATATATGAATACACTGATGATAAACACATTTTGGTTTCAGGCAAGTGTGGTTTTTAATCTGCTTACCCCAGAAAAAAAATGTTCAATCGTCAAATTATGTTCATCCATACATCCACCTTTTGTTCGTTGATGTTCAACTCGTCCTGACTCCCCTTTTGTTCATCATCATTATTTTTGTTAACACCTGAGCATCGTCTTGTAAAGAGTTACGATTAATCTGAGTCGATCGCAAGTCCAATTCCCAATCTTCAATATACAGGGTTACGATCAATCGCAATTCTTTATAAGATAGCGCTCTGACTGAGTAGGAAGGTAAAAAGGTCGTAAAGCGCTTATGGCTTATCACAGCTGTCTCAAATTTAGGGTAAAATTCTTGTAGTTTATGAAATACTACTTGTACAATTCTAAGAAAAATAACTTAGCCAAATATCCTACATCTGTCTTAGACAAGCTAAAAACCTTAGTCAAATTTTAAGAAAAAATGTTCTTCGCCAAATTTGTATGGAATACGCGTTTTGGCTAAGAATTTTGTCTTAGACAGGAGACAAATTGCTTAGATTTTTTTTACTTAAGCATGCTTATCTTGTGCTCCACCATTATCAGGAAGCTTTAGATATTCCATGTTGCGGAATCTAATGAGAATGGTATCCTGACTGCGCATGCGCGAGGTAGTCTATCCTTCGTCGCTTCTCATTTCACAACTGTTCACAGGCAATTTTACGTCATAATTCGCGGCAACTGATGGCGCTATTGTACTCTAATTGCTCTGCCAGGTTGCGATACATGTATATTTGTATGCCTCATACAGGGCGCCGATGTAAAACAGGTTTTCAACTGAACGGTCTACCCTGTATTTTACGCTGAGTAAAAGATCCAAACATAGGCAACATACAGCTCATGGGAGATCGTCATGTCATTTCATGACTGGAAAAAAATACCCCTTCCCTTAATATACATGTACTACGAACATGTACATAGGTTTGGTTTTATATAATTAATGCCTTCAATCAAAGATTACATCATGAAGACATGATCTAAATTAAAAATAATGGAGCCACTACCACAGAGCAATGTTCTCAGCGACAACATACTGAAATTTGGGAGAAAATTGATACAGGATTACTAAGATACGCTGAAACGGGTAAAAAAAAGGTTCATGACGTCATACATGAAATTCATTTTTTCCATTCGTATGGCAAATCGATGACGTCACGATGTACTTAACGAAAAATTGAGACACGAAATAACATATTACACTTTTTCAGAATATTAAAAAAAAAATGGGGGTCACTAGCCATTCTGAGGAGCTATGGCCGATTGAAGATAGTCATGTTTTTTTTTTACAATATTTGCTCACAAAAATGCATAGACGCACGCGCAGACTTTCAAAATTGACACACACGCGGCACGACCTTGTTATTGCATGAACATAAGTCAAAATGACAGGATACGATGCATGTAGTGTTAGAAACATTAATCCAGTGAAAAAAAACAGTATTCTGACGTTGTGTTAGACTGATGCATGTAAAAACGGAAGAACGTGCGCGCACGCGCGGAAATTTTTGAAATGCTTGAAATTCCCATTAAAAACTTAACTAAAATGGCAAAGGAAAATCACTTCTTTTTGAAAAGGGGTTAGATTCATTTCAGTTTATTTGCAAAAGGGACTAGATCCACAAAGGTAATTTTTGGAAAAAAAAAATATTTTAAAAATTTGAAGACAGGTAGATTTCTTTTATACCCAATTTTATGTTCACATTGGAAAGTATATCATGACAATTTTGTTTCGCATAAGAATTTTGCAATGTGGGAGGAAAATAGTAGATTTTCCTCAGAATGATCTAAACTGCATCTAACCCCTATTGCAAAAGAATTAAGAGCTCATTTGCAAAAGGAGCTAGATCCATTTCTCATCAAATTTAATTTTGTTTGTCTCAATGGTTGAAGTAGCTTTATGATGTGATACGAAAGAAAAGTTTAAATTCCCATAAAAAATGAACAAAATTGGCAAAGAAAAATCACTTGTTTCTTCAAAATGGGTTACATTCATTTTAGTTTGTTTGCAGAAGGCGCTAGATCCATAAAGGTAATTTTTGGAAAAAAAAAACATTTTAAAAATATGAAGACAGGTAGATTTATTCTATACCCAATTTTATGTTCACATGTTAGGGTAGTATATCATGACAATTTAGTTTCGCACAAGGATATTTCAAGTTAGGAGAATAAAAAGTAGATTTTCTCATAATTCTATAAAGTGGATCTAACCCCTTTTGCAAACAAGCTCTTCATATATATCTATGCATGAAAAAAATGATAAAACACCACAAATGCATGTTCGAGATATAGATGCCACGAAAAAGTGGGGGGGGGGGGTCAGTAAATAAAAATAAAGAAAGATAAAGAAAGAAAATTCTAACGAAATCAAGAGGTGATCTATCGAATACGATCACCTAATAGAATAAGTAAATACATTTTTAAAAGAATTCCCGCGTCATGGGCGTCAAGGTTGTGAAATCTAAAGCTCCCTATTAGTAACGGTCGCGGCAAACGCTTCCTTCCTCATGCTATAATTGAACTTATTTCGATTATATATTAGCACAATAAAGGCAATCAAATCAGGTAACATCAAAAAAATTAAAAAGCAGATTGGATTTCTCTTCTTTTTTTCTTTTTTTTTTTTGCGGAACGAATTTCTCACTCGGGTATAAATTGCTTGCATACAATACTCTTTACGGTTACTATGGCTAGGTTTCAAGGTAAGTCTTTTCGTACACATGTTGGTAAGCGCTCTATATAGGCCCTGCGCATGCTTTAGCCAAGTGTTGGAAACGAAGGCAGCCCTGAAACGTGTCGTAAAAGGAAAATTCTCGATATAGTAAATTACTTTAAAACAACACCGTACGCGGCACTATCAACTTTTTTCAGCCAGGTGTGTTAACCTTTATACTTTCGTTCTTGTAGTCCAGCACGTAGTGGTTTGCGTCGGTGCAAGGAACCCCTCGTTCAGTCCAGAAAGTTCTGGACGGCGTTTCATGAACATTTTTCGTCTGACAAGCTGTCTTTCTCCGACGGTTACGATAGTAACAGTCAGTGGCTAGTGCCTCTCAGCCAATCAAAACCGATGATTTCACTGATGTTGTCAGCACTGACCATTTAGTCAGTGCTGACAACGTTCATGAAACGCCCTACAGTTCTACTACAGTCATCTTCTGAAACATCTCGTACGCGCTCGTCATTTTAAAGTATAGTAGCACATGAAGAAGGAATTTCTGTGGAAACGTTGGTCCAACCCTCCCCACCACCCCCCCCCCCTCCCCCTCCGCCATCCTCATTCCCACTCCAACAAAACCACCACCGAGAACTGCAGTCACTCGTCTTTTGTGTAACTTTGAAGGATGCTTAGCATTTACTATTTCGTCTACCAGGGTAACCTTTAAAAGTAAACGAAACACCCACGCGATCCCGATCTAATAGTTTTCACCCCCTTTTGAGCAGTACTTGATCTTCATAGCGACCACGAATGCATGAAAAAAGTCAAACTATATTAATGAAATTAGAGAGAAAATGTAATACTATCACGTCTCCTTTCATATCCTCTTCGTGTTTTTAACAGTATCACTTTATCGGAGCTGTATCATTGGTATTGAGTTTCAATTTACTCCTTTAGACATGAACATCACTGTTTTAGCATGTTGACATGCTAGCGTAATTGGCAGTCCCGAATAAACTGGGAGCTGTGATTAATTTGGGCGAAGTGTACATGGCGCAACGAATCAAGCGATCCCGCAGAATTGCCAACGAGGAAAAACTTTGTATAGGCAACGTGATAAGATCTCCGTGACATTTGGATGGAGAAAGTTTTTTATATTAATATATTTTTCCTTCCTCTATCTCTATTCGCTCTCTTGCTCTCTCCCTCTCTCTCTCTCTCTCTCTCTCTCTCTCTTCCCCATTTCCTCTCTCTCCTTCACTGCAATATCTCTCACTGATTTGCTATCCTCAAAGTTCGGCCTTGATGCTACTTTCTTTCTTTTGTTCCTTTTCATCTCAACTTTCTCACCCCCCCCCCCTCTCTCTCTCTCTCTCTCTCACTCTCTCTCTCTCTCTCGTTATCTGTCTCTCTCCCGGGGTCCTCCTTACCTTAATAACATACTTTATCATTTAATCTTTATTAATTTTATCCCGAGCAACTGCCAGTCAGTGTCTATTTTAAATAAACACTTGATCAATCATGTCATTTGTCTTGTTTACTGATGGCGCTTATGCGATCAGTGCATGAATAGAACTGTATCAGCCTAGTGTACTGCGTAATTTCTTGCCAAACCTCACATTTATACGTATTTCATCCCTACCTCTCTTCTACTACACACTAATATTCCCTCACATGTATCTTCATATCCATGGCAACGAAACAAAACAACTGTACGATGGCGGAGATGTTCCAAATTCGATGTGAACACTTTTGCGGAGTCGCACTTGATTCTTAAAGAGCTAGATGTGAATTATTTTACGACGGAAATTGCGCATGTTTTTATCGTCTTGAGACAAGTAAATGTGAAAGATGTATTGATATCGGAGAGAAATTCCATGATAAAGTAGACATGACCATCAAAATTAAAATATTTTAAGCTTTCAAACTATAGTCATTTTAGTCACATTGAAGCTTTAATATTGAAATTTTGGTAGATTCCCATCATAGTTCATAATGCAACAGGTAAATAGATTATGCAAATCTAATTATCATACCAAAAATAACATATTCTATGAAATACCTTTAAGTATTTTTATAATATAAATCAGCTATAAACAAGCCTTGAAATGAAGACATAGCACAGTGGGGTTTTTTTTATCAATATACTTCTATTAAACATATACATGTATCTACTGAAAATTTGATTTTGATTAATGCGTTTTCCTTCACTAGCAATTTGATAAATGTAAAATAAAGTGTCACGGTATCATATTTATTGTGATGTTTTTAAGATATGTCTTTTAAATACAAATGCACACTTCATGATTCTTATGGTGCACATCACACTCCCATAGGTCTATCATATGCATATACCTGCAACAATAATTATTCTTGTTAATTAATCAAACTTTTTATAATTATGGCAGGGCGTTGAAGTAGATTTCACACAGTCTTATGATATATTCCCAATCGATTGATAACAAATTGATTTGCTTATTTGTTACATTAAAACATATTTGATGTATTAGAACATTGATACAGCACCCTTCCATGTATTCTTGTTTTCTTAATTGAAGCGAAATGTAGGCTAATTTCTTGTTGGATTTACAATGTATAGTCAAATGTTGTTTCAAAGGGTTTATTTACATACACTATTAAAGGCTCCAATACAGGGGCCTATGAAACAACTGACACCGTGCGGCCCGCGTATCTCATAGAACGGTGTACCTTCAAGAAACTCTTGATAATCATTATTTACAACAATTATTGAGAAGTCATGAATAAAACTTTGAATATAAAATAACATTTTTTCAATCAACTTGACTTCAAGAACAGTTCTCAGTGGGTTCATTGCTTCTCTACCCCCTTCGCAGTCCGTTTGTGTCAAGTTCAGATGTGGCAAACAGGAAAAAAGGAATGTGCTGGAAATGTTTGTTGCATGTGAACTGGAATTGATGACCGACTTCCCCACGTCTCAACCGCCTACTTAGTAGGATGGTGGTACGGCAATGCGGCGTCTCAAGTACGTTTTTAGTTTGTCTAACTGAGGAACGGGATGGCTGCCTGAAAATTGTAAACATTGCCAAAGTTCTGGAGCACCTTTCCGCCCGGGTACGTTCATGAAGTTCGTAGAAAGACCGTAAAAAGTGCAACGTCCACTCCGTTTGCATACAATGGGAGTCCGTACGGCAACATTCTTGAAAATGTAGTGAGAACTAGTTTTCTGTGACTAGACTACTGTCACTCTAATGGTAGCACTAATAATTTAGCCTTTCCTTGCTGGGGCGTGGATGTACGAGGAATTTAAATGACAGGTGATGAGCTTTCGAAACGCTTTCTCAACTTATGTCGATCGCCGTCTCTTCAACGTCGTCATCCTTCTCCGATGCTTCGTGGCCGTTATCACTTCCCTCTCTCTCATGGTCGTCAGTTTCATCGAGAAGGTGCTGGCTTGCGAAGCGATCATATTATGGTAGAATGGCACTCCGTTGGATACGGGACTTGAAATTGCAGTTGGTATTCTCAAAGCATAATAAATCGAAAAAAATGTATATAGTACTATAGCAGCATACACAAGCAACATATGCTTCAGGGCGTCGGTAGGAATCCTGTACACAAATTACCTCTGCATTGTTCGAACACACGAGGCGCAGCCGAATAGGTTCAATATTACTTTGCGCCATCTTGGACTGGTTGGTGAGTAAAACTTTGTTGTGAATCTGAACTGGCCAGATGAGGTTTATACACCGTCTAGCTTTATTTTTAAACGATCCGAGGGCATGCTTTCCAACAGCGCCGTACATTATTTAGTTTTATTTACTGAACTTCTTTGCTTTTGTCAAATCTTGCAGATTCAACTTAACTTTCGTTTTCGTCAAAAAGTGGTGCATTTGTGCGATTCGCAGAAGTGAAGATTCCCTTTATGGCATTGCGGAACTGGGGGTAACGTGCGGTGTAGATGATGGGATTGGCGCAGGAGTTGCAGAAACCTAAAACGGTTAGCGCGCGATTGAGCGGACTATACAGGTAGCTGTCTGATATGATTCGAAGGTTATAACCCAAGTAGGAGAGTTGCACTGGGCCCCAGCAGACGATGAAGAACAGAACAACGAGAAAGAGCGTCTGAAGAACGCGCTTTTTGGCTAGAAGGTGGAGCGCGGTCGGGTTGGATTGCTCCGAGTAGGCGCTCATTGTGAAACTCTGGGATTGGACATGAAGAACTCGAGCTGATAACGCTTGAAAGATGACAGTCGTAAATACTGGTATGAGGAACTGCATAAAGAAAAGGAAAACACCTACTAGAAGCTGCGTCGAGTAGGATGGAAACGTCTCGACGCATCGCGACGTTGCTGGTTCTACGTGCCCGACGAAGAACAAAAAGATAGCTGCTACGAAACCAATCATCCAATTGAGAACAATGCAGGCGTTTATTTTGCGTCCCGTCACCCACCGCTTGAAGTGCAACGGGTAGGCAATGGCGAGGTATCTCTCGACGGGAATAATGGTGAGTGTCATGATGGATGCATCGACAGAGACCCACATAAACATCGACGTGAACACCACCTTGCAGTACGCTTCTCCCAGAATCGTCGATGGAACGCGCACCAGAGACGGCAGCGGAATCATAAAGATGGACGTCATGAAATCGGCCGCCGCGAGGGCTCCAATAAGCGCATCGCAGGAGCGAGACTCGTTGCTACGACACTGGTGGAGGACTACGATCACGAGCAGGTTTCCCACGATGCCAATCGATGCTGTCGTCATCTGAAGAATCAGCCACCACGACCACTCAACCGGCTGCCATTGCCACGCACCTGCTTTGGACGGGATCGAGCCGGTGCTACCGGCCGTGACTACCCCGTCGGCAAACATCATCGTCTGTTCAACAATGTCAACAACCGCTGCATCGCTAGTCACATCTTGACTCGTGGCCATAGTTCTTGGGTTCTGGCAATGCGATTCGCTCAACAAAATCAAGAGCAACACGCAGAGACAGATCTCTTTAATGTGGATCGCCATTGTTAAGACCTTGGAAAAAAAAAATAAAAACAAACATATTTTGAAGACTATGAACAACACATATGGGCTGTGAAGTACAAGCACTTCTTTCGGTATCGTCCGATAATATGTGTTCATAAGGCGACATTTTTCCCCGATATAGGCACCTAGTTCAAGAGACGTTGTTTGAACGAATCATTAATTTCGTCTTTCATTGTGTCATTTGCGTACATCTAAAATAAAGAACAATAGTAGCAATCACCATGTAGGATGGTAATACATACATCTGTGCAACATAAAACCCCAATGTGTTAATAAGGTTTCTTCTTCAAAATTACGGCCAATAACATGTTTCGATTTCGTTCTGTTTAATCGCTTATTAAATGTATCTGTGTACCACTGGTATACAGGAACATATTCCATGCATATTCACGTTTGAACAGCATTTACATAACAAGAAGAAAAATTATTTGAAAGTTGTTTTGCTTCGTTCCGCAGTTGCACCATTTCTGGAACATGGAGCCACATCGACATATCTAAGGTGTGTGTTTTCCATTCACAATACGTTTTGATGATTATATCAGTAATTAATCAACACCTAAAACTCAGCCTAATGTACTCTGAAACAGCGTACTTACCTTTTGTGTGAGAAGTGTAGCTGAAGGTCTATAACATTCATAAGCTTGGGCGTCGGAAAATCTACAGAGGTTCAGTTATCTGAAAGATGGTTCAACGTGTACAATGCCACTTGTAGTTGAATTATTAAATCGACTCCTGCTGTAAGAGAAGCGATGCAGAATACCAACATCTTCACATGAGAATGATTATGTAGCTCTATAGTACTGGATGGATGATAACGATGAGCAAGAATAACACTGCGCATGCGTAAATATTCATGATATGTATATCATTAAATGGTATCTGATTTGAAAGTGAGTTTCATTTCTTTTGACAATGTGTAGAATAGATCATACAATTTTAAATTGCGTGGGTATTAAGTAATAGCTTTGTTTCAATGTTTTGTCACATTTGTTTTGCCCTGTTTGTCTCGTGTGTGACTTTTCAACGAAAAGTACTTCTCAAAATACAAGTATAATATTACTACACAGGAATCATCTAAACAGTACCATGGCCTTTGAATAGTCTCCGTACGAAATTAAAAGAAATAATTTGTGACAATGAAACAATTATCACTCGAATTAAAATATTGGAGTGTTGTGTCCTCATCTAAGATATTGATCATCATTAGTTTATGGCAGATACGAGCTTGGGAGGAGAATATACAAACAGATAATTTAGATAATTAGATTAAATTAGATTAAAGCAGAAGAAACAATATCTTTACCTCTTATAACATACCGGATGAGAATGAATGTGTAACCTCGTCCCTTACCCCTTTCAGTAAAACTCAATAGAAGTTAATCTCTTCGTAAGTAATAATAATAATCCTCTTGAGCGCATAACTTGGAAAGATATGAAAGGGGATGGAAACTTACTCGGGGAATACAGACAATTTTTTTACAAAGTAATTAAGCTTTTGATGTTGTATTCCTTTCAGGATATTTGACCCACGTATGGTATAAAAAAAATAGTAGAAAAGAGTGAAAATAAAGGAGATAATAGTCTTTTTTTCAATTTGTAATACAGTTGCTGAAAGCTGTTTTAGCTTCAGATTTCATTCTTTAAACCGAAAATGAATTAGATGAAATCAAAATAGTAGAGGTGGGTAAGAAGAGTTTTGAAGTAGTCATAAAGTAGTTATAGAGAAAAGGAAGAAAGAAAGAAATGGGTTAAAGTATGGGTAAAATAGTGTTTTTTCTCCGGATGACAAACATTTTCACTACACTTTTCTCTTTCCTTTCCCTTGTCGGCAACTCTTATTACCACTCTCTGTTTTCATTTCATCTGATTTTTTTTTTGGTTTAAACTCTGACTTTCGTTTCATTGCTTCACCCCACAAGTGGGCCAAATAGCCAGAAAAAAAAAGCACATGGTGTTACCGACAGTTTTAATGTGTTGTTTTTTTCTAAATGATATTTAGAAATAATTGTTAAGAATTGTGTTTATTTATCCTCACAGTTTTCATTCACGTTCTATATACATTGAAGAACAAAATTCAAATGAATTCTCCGATAGAGCGTCAGTTTGTTAAAGGCCGGATGGCGGGGTGGGTGACAATGTTTGGGTAAGTTTTAAATGAGCAGGTAGCAGGTGACATATGGCTTTGTTGTATTTTGTAAGTGTCCCGTCTCCAAACCTCTTCCCCTATTGCACAATTAAAGAAATGTGGAAGTTATGTTATGTTACGTAAGAAAATGTGTTCTTTTAAGTAGGACTGTTGCATGGTGAGAAATGTACAATGAGTTTCAAGGTGAATGTGGGTGTATTTTTGCAATGATGTTGTTTCTCCATTTGTCTATATGTATGTGTGTGCGTGCTTGTTATGTATCTGGGTCATCATGTACCATCAATAGTACCATTCCTGCCGCCGAGGAATCCATAATTTCATCTGGTACTTCGAAAATTGTAGATGGTATATTTGATTTATATCCTACAATTATTACAAGAGATAAAATGAGATGTCAACTTACCACAATCGCTCGTTTATGTTAACATGCAGAGCTGATCGACGACCTTTCACCGCGGCGGCTGCTCGAGCTCAGTACAAAAATTAAGCGATCGATCGAAGGATATCGATAGCAAAATATCCGGAATATTGGTATAGTGAAAAATATTTCGAGGTCTGACGTCATGCAACATCATAGTTAAAATATGTTAGGTCACATGATGCTGTTTGAACCAATCACTATACAAGATTCAATTTATGTTAAATATAATTCTGTTTTCATCTGTTCAACTTGTCCTGACCACGGCCTGACTCCACGTTTGTTTATCATTATCACTTTGGCTTACACCAGGGCATCGTCTTGTAAAGAGCTGCCATTGATCTGATTCCATCGCCAGTCCAATACTCAATCTGTAAAATGCAGGGTTACGATTGATATTGATTACAAGTAAAGCTACAATAAATTGCAATTCTTTATAAGATAGCGCCCTGACTGAGAAGGAAGGTACTGAGATCGTAGGTCGCTTATGGCTTCTTTGGGCCTCGGTCAGATGGAATAAATTCAATCCACTCCTTCTTATTGCTTATCGTCATCCTCATCCTCATCTTTTATCAATGGAATGGGAGAGAAAATGTCGGTCTCCTTTTATATCCTTTTCATGCATTCAACAGTGTCACTCGTTCTCTCTTTCTCTCTCTTTCTATTTCCCTCTTTCTCTCTCCTTCAATACCCATCAACATTTTCACATTTTAAGTTAAACTATAAACATTTTGGTATTACATTGAAGCTGTAATATTGAAGTCTTGGTAGATACCATTTTTAGTTCATAATGCTACAGATTTATGAATTATGCATCTAATTGTCATAATAGAAAATACATATTTTATGAAACATTATTTCATACTTAACTCTTTACATGCCAGATAAAATTAAACTCTATGGGCTTAGTGTATATTGAAGGTGCAAAAATCTGCCAGTGGCACATTAAAGGTTAAAAGTAACTAGAAATTAACTTTGAAATGAAGACAAAGCACAAGGTTTTTAGCGATATACTTCTATTAAACAGATATGTGCTGACATTTTTAATAATGCGTTTTTCTTCACTAACCATTTGACAAATGTAGAGTATCACGATATTGCAGTTAAACGTGATGTTTAGCAGATATCTGTTTCAAATACATATACACGTGGAATGATTTTCATGGCAAACATATACGCATATTCTATAACAACAATAATCATTCATGTTAATTAATCAAACTATTCATTATTATGTCAGTGCGCTAATGTAGATTTCACACAGTCATATGACATATGCCCAATCGATTCAGAAATTAATTTCCTACTTTGTTACATTACAATACATTTCATATAGTACAAGATTGATACAGTGCCCTTCCATTTATTCGTATTTTCTGAAATAAAGTGAAATGTAGGCTAATTTGTAATGGAATTTACAATGTATTGTCAATTGTTGTGTCAAAGGGTTAATTTTGTTTAGAATATAAGGATCCAATACAGAGTCCTATGGATCAAATGACACCGTGTTGTTCGGGTGTCTCATAGAACGGTATACCTTCAATAAACTGTTTATAATTCTCATGGTGAGAATAAATTTATATAGTTTTGAATATATATTAACATTTGTTCAACCATTCTCTTAGTGAGAATTAATTTATATAGTTTTGAATATATATTAACATTTTTTCAACCATTTCGACTTTTGAAAGGCTTCGTACATTAAATGTGAAATGTCCATACAATTTTTCTTGTTTAAATGTATGGTCATTTTAGTATTTAGATTTGTTTATACTGTGATATTTATATGCATATCATTTTTTATCAAATATTCATGCAGTTGAAATATAAAACTGATTTCATGTCTATAAAAAAAATAACTTCGATAGGTTTATTTTGAAACAAAATCGACATCACGGCGTTACAGTCACGGCTTTTCGATGCAAAGAGATTCTTTTAGTGACACATTTGTCCCTAATTTCGTTTATATATTATTATACATCATAGTGTACTTCATCTGATCAAAGTAAAAAAGACGTTCATATCTTTATTGAGTTCAGAGAGTTCTTACTTTTCATTCAGGATGTAAAGAAAATGATTTCTTTTTTTGGCGTCACGGCGTTACGGTCAGCATCTATTACCTCTAACTTGTAAGTTCGAATGTATGGGGGTGCTTTTTTTTTTGGAAACTATATATTATGAAAGTTCTAAAAGATTTACATATGTGTCATCTTTGTTTGAAAGATTTTCTCAAAAGGTTTTGTCAAAACTTCTCAAAAATTTCTCAAAAAGTGTCATGGCGTAGTTGTAAATTTCCCAGAGGATTAAACTCGAGAATCTGGGCAGCCCTACAACGTCTCAATGCTACGGTCGCAGCAGAAAATGATGATTCTCACTATCCCAGCGGCCTGGATTTTAGTGCCGTTCGGCAGAGCCTGAGTTGTGTGTAACACATTAGCATCATCCCCAGATTTAAGGATCTCTCTGAATGAACTAAAATCTTTTACATATCCGGAGCATATTTGCACCTCTTAAAGATAACTCACATTAGAGTAGTCCTCAAAACGTCCTACTCATAAAAAATGAAAAACGCAGTGTGTTTTGTATGGATTAGTAATGTGATCATGATCAAAATACCGTTTGGTTTAAGCTCAGTCAGAGTTTAAATGAGTATGGCCATTGATATAGCTGGATTCAGGTGGTGTGAAGGAATAAACACAGGAGAGCCCAAAATTCAAATACAAATATTGGCTTCTATGAGTGAAACGTTCATTTCATTGTGGTAATTTTTATGGACCATAATCGTGGTATAGATTTCAGAATTGTTCTGCCATCATTTCCACGGTCGTTTGATATCAACGATCGTTATCATCTTGACGTGATTTTGACGAGTAGAACGAGAATTGGTCCATGGGTACTATGGTGGAATGGCACTCCATTAGATACGAGACTAATGTTTTGTAGGTACTACCACCATGTATACCACTTAGCTTTGAACGAACTTGCAATTGCAGTTGGTAGTCTCAAAGCGTAAATAGCTCAAATAAATTCATAGTACTCTAACAGCGTACAAACGTGACAAATTATGCACATGCTTCAGCGCGTCGGTAGGAATTATGTACACAAGTAATCACTGCATTGTCCAAACCCACGAGTCGCAGCCGAGTGGGTTCAATATCACTTTGGGGCACCTTGGACTGGTGTGTGATTACAATTTTTTGGGAATCTTAATCGGTCAAATGATACTATTTTTCAAATGAGGATTATACACCGTGATGTTTTTAAAGCGCATTATCCAGATAATAATAATAATAATTATATTCAATTCTTAGAGACGCATAATACCATTCAAATAGTCTCTATGCGTGACAAAGTAAAAATTGATTATGTGAGAATTTGAAAATTTGAAAATAACTAATAATTATCAAACAGATGCGTCTTTAGTTTTGATTTGAGTTGATCGAAGTCTGTCAATGATCTAATGCCTTGGGGGAGGTTATTCCATAATTTGGGTGCCGTATTTGCAAAAGTTCTATCACCGAATGTCTTAGATTTTACACGAATTTCAGAAAGAAGATTTTTTGATTGAGAAGATTACGAGTAGGCTGGAATGGTTTGATGAGTTCAGTAAGATAGACAGGAACATTTCCACATAAGCATTTGAATACAAGAGTGAGGATTTTAAACTGAACACGAGCCCTTATCGGGAGCCAGTGGAGACTACGTAGGATCGGAGTTATATGTCTAATGGCCTACTTTCTAATGGCCTACTTTCCAACAGAGCCATACATTACTTTTACACTTTTTAGTTTTGTTTACTCCACATCTTTACCATTGACAAGTGTCACAGAATGAACTTTACTTTCGTTTTCATCAAAAAGTGGTGCATTTGTGCGATTCGCAGAAGTGAAGATTCCCTTTATGGCATTGCGGAACTGTGGGTAGCGTGCAGTGTAGATGATGGGATTGGCGCAGGAGTTGCAGAAACCTAAAACGGTTAACCCGCGATTGAGTGGGCTGTACAGAAAGGTGTCTGGTATTATTTGAAGGTTGTAAGCAAAGTAGGTGAGTTGCTCTGGACACCAGCATACGATGAAGATCAGAACAACAAGAATGAGCGTCTGGAGAACGCGCGTTTTGGCTAGAAGGTGGAGTGTGGTCGGGTTGGATTGCTCCGAGTAGGCGCTCATTATAAAACTCTGAGATTGGACGTGGAGAACACGAGCTGATAACGCTTGAAAGATGAGAGTAACAAACACAGGTATGAGGAACTGCAGAAAGAAAAGGACAACGCCAACTAGAAGCTGCGTCGAGTAGGATGGAAACATCACGACGCATCGCGACGTTACTGGTTCTACGCGCCCGATGAAGAACAAAAAGAGAGCTGCAACGAAACTAATCATCCAAATGAGAACGATGCAGGCGTTTACCTTGCGTCGCGTCACCCACCGCTTGAAGTGCAACGGGTAGGCAATGGCGAGGTATCTCTCGACGGGAATAATGGTGAGTGTCATGATGGATGCGTCGACAGAGACCCACATAAACATGGACGTGAACACCACCTTGCAGTACACCTCTCCCAGAATCGTCGACGGAACGCGCACCGGATACGGCAGCGGAATCATAAAGATGGACGTCAATAAATCGGCCGCCGCAAGGGCTCCGATTAGCGCATCGCAGGAGCGAGCCTCGTTGCTACGTCGCTGGTGGAGGACCACGATCACGAGCAGGTTTCCCACGATGCCAATCGATGCCGTCGTCATCTGCAGAATCAGCCACCACGACCACTCGACCGGCTGCCATTGCCACGCACCTGCTATGGACGGGATCGAGCCGGTGCTACCAGCCGTGATTACCCCGTTGGCAAACATAAGCGCTGTGGAAATCGCCGGTTCCACATCAGAGAAGGCTGATGTCGTTTCTCCGACAAAGGTTTTGGTTTTCATATTGCGCCAGTTTGTTGTAAAACTTTTCATCGTCTGTTCAACATTGTCAACAACCGCTGCACCGCTAGTCACATCTTGACTTGTTGTCATAGTACTTGGGTTCTGACTATGCGATTCGCTCAACAAAATCAAGAGCAACACGTAGAGACAGATCTCTTTAATGCGGATTGCCATTGTGTAGACCTTGAAAAAAAGAATAAATACAAACATATTTTGAAGACTAGGAACAACACATATGGGCTGTGAACTGAAAGCACTTCTTTCGGTACCGTCCGATAATATGTGTTTTTACTACAACATTTCACGCCAATATATGCACCTCATTCATGATAAGTTGTGTGAACAAATAATCAATTTTGTCATCACGTCTGTCGTCTGTGTACATCTAAAATAAAGAATCCCATCTCTGAACCTCACATCGAAGCTTAAGAATGATGAAGTGTCATGATAACGTGCTTGAGCAATATTTGCACCCTTCTTATCATCACTGCAGATGATACCAAAGCAGCTTCAACGAGTAGTCTGCTATAACTATGATTACAGAAAATTCGATCGGCTATAGTCTCCAGGGGTGAAACAGTTACGGGCTTATCATGCGCATTTATGAAAAGAAACAATCCAACATATATATGATTTCTGCATTCGGTTTTGAAACAAAGAAAATAGTAGCAATCATCATGTAAAATGTTAATATGTATAATATATCTTTGCATCATAAAACCCTAATATGTTACTAAGGTTCCTTCTTCAAATTACGCTAATAACATGTTTCTATTTCAACACAGTGAATAGTAACGTTCAAGCTCTTGCTTTGTTTTAGTTCTTATTCAAGCTACCTGTGTCTCACTAGTATATAGAAATCTGTTTGTCCTCATTCTCCGTGCATTTTCACTTTTGTTCAACATTTACATGACAAGAAGAAGTCGGCAAAAATGATTTGAAAGTTATTTTGTTTCTGTTTCGCAGTTGCACCATTTATTGAACATATCCAACATTATCCAATGACATCTAAGATGTGTGTTTTCCGTGAACAACATATTTCCAGAAAAATATATTTGACAAAAACTAACGAGCCTATAGAACTCTGACAAATACACTCGAAAATCAGCGTTCTTACCTTTAGTGTGAGTAGTATAGCTGAGGGTCATAAGCTCTGCGTCGGAAAATCTACAGTAGTTCAGTTATCTCCAGATCTTAAAGATGGCTCAAGATGTACAATGCTACTTGTAATAGAATTATCTAATCGACTCCTGCTGTAAGTGAAGCGATACAGAATTCCAATTTCTTTCACCTGAGAACGAATATATAAGGCAGATAGTATTGGGTGCATTATTGCAATGAGCGAAATGCGCATGCGTAAATATTCATATCATTAAATGGTACCTGATTTTAAAGGGAATATACTGTACTGGGAAGACAAAAATGCCTTAAAAAGGTGATCGTGATCAATCTTCTTGCCAATGGTCGTAAATGTGTGTATTGTTCACTTTAGAAACTCGCTGAATGTTCGGGCCGAACATGTTGAGGATTGGTGATTTAATCACTAATTACACAAAATGTGGATCATTTGAGGGCGAATAACTTTCAGCAAGTTTCTCAAATGGACAGTACATGAATTTAGACCATTGGCAAGAAGATTCCTCACGATTAAGTTTTGAAGGCATTTTTGCCTTCCCAGTATAGTATATTCTCTTTAAAGTGAGTTTCATTCCTTATGACAATCACGTAGGATAGGACATAAAATTTCAAATTGTGTGGAAATTTGTTCCCAAGTTTTGTCACAAGCGCTATTGCTGTGTTTGTGTCGTGGGTGACCTTCAGCGAAAAGTACATATCAAAATACATGTAAATTATTATTGCCAAGGAGTTTCAACCATCTAAACAGTACGCTGACATTTGAATAGACTCCGTTCGGAAGTATAATAAATACTTTGCGACAATGAAACGTTTGTAACTCGAATTAAAATATTGCAGTATTGTATCCTCATCTTAGATATTGATCATCATACGGCAGATAAGAGTTTGGGTGGAGAATATAAAAACAGATAAGTATCATTTTTAAAGGAGTTGAAAGCAGGAAAAACGATATCCTAACCTTTCAAAAGATATCGGATGAGAATGAACAAATAATCTTGGCCCTAACCTCTTTCAGCAACACTCAATGTAAGTTGTTTTCTTCCTAAGTAATAATCCTCTTGAGCGTATAACTGGAAAAGATGGGAAAAAGAATGGGGACTTACTCGGGAAATACAAAGAAATAGGCAACGTCGACATAGAGCATGCACAACGATGGAAATAGAGATAAAACGAGAAAATAAACGAAAGAGAGGGAGGGAGAGAGAGAGAGAGAGAGAGAGAGAGAGAGAGAGAGAGAGAGGGAGAAACTGAGGTTGGTAGAAAATGGGGAGAGTAAGAGATGTCAACCAAATAGAATTCTGTTCTGATTTTTCTTATAAATCACTTTCAAGTGGCTACACAATAGGAGATCCTACGATCAATATGAATCTAAACATTAGAAGAAAGGTTAAGACTTTATCGATTAGATAATGGTTCCAATTGTCATGAATCTTTTGGTGAAGAAAGAAAAGAAGTCGATATTTCTTATACAACCATGTCTCAGTAAATGACATATACTCTTGCAATATCATAAATTCGCGCATATTTCTTGATTTCTAGCCATTTCCATTTTGGCGGACTTAGGCGATACTATAAGTAATGTTTGGAGGTGAACATGGAGGTGAACTAATAACAGCTATTTTTGTTTCCATGAAGGTAATATAGAGCGTCGCGTTTATCAAAATATGATATTGAAGTAACGCAATATGAAAACATAATTGTATTTAAATGTTCTTTCATTGCTTCCATGCTGAGAGTGTATTAATAACAACTGATTACAAAACAAATACAATTTTGTGGTTGTATTCTTCCAGGCTATTTGACCCACTTATGGGATAAAGAAAATTAAAAAAAGAGTAAAAACAAGAGAGATAATTGTATTTTTTCAATTTGTAAAACATTTACATATTTAGCTTCAGTTTCAATGTTAAAAAGAAAAATAAATTCGATGAAATGAAACTAGAAGGAGAGCGTGGTGATGCGACTTTTCAACTAGTCACAAAGTACTTAGACATAAAAGGAAGAAAGAAAGAACAGGATAGAATTGGATAAAATAGTATGTAGACGGGTGCAATCTCCGCGCTACGGGAGACCCATGCAGTCGGTAGAACCTCGGTAATGGAGTATGGTAGCCATGAGTAAAGAATGAACCTGTGATAAAGGTTAATAGAATCAGATTCTTCTTGCTTTGAGGTGCAGCTGATTGAGGATTGGGTTCAGCGATTAGTGGATAGGGGTTGGGGTTCTTAAATGTCCTAATAGTTCTTCATCGGGTGCAATTGCTTTTTCGTAGACTGCTACTGTTCGGGTGTATCTCATTACAGAGACTCGATAAGAAGGCTTAAAAAGAATCAACACTAAGTCAACGCATTAAATGTGTTGACTTAGTGTTGCTTGACTACCTTTCTTAGTCAAGAAACTTACGAAACTAGGCACGTGGACTGGAATTATGGAGGTGTTTGTTTACGTGTGTTTATTTTTTTTGTGTGTGTATGTGAAAAAGAGAGAGAGAGAGAGAGAGAGAGAGAGAGAGAGAGAGAGGGGGAGAGCGAGGGAGAGAGAGGGGGAAAATGAACGAGAAGGAGGGAAAGAAGTAATAGAAGCTAGGAACACATTAGAACTACACTAGGCTTTAACAAAAATGTTGAATCTTTTGAAAAATAATTAATGATAAGATTAAACTTTTATCACACTGGCATTTGCACATCAAAACGTCAAGTGATATCACTTTTTTGAGAAGCAATTTGTTTGATATTTCATCGATTACTTTTCTTAGATTAATCATCTAAATATTTGATCACATTTTCAATTTCGGACAAAATTAGAGCTATACATTTATGTGTATCAGGTAATTAATTCAGAACACAACAATGGCCATTGTGCATTACGTAACAACTTCTCTTCTGCCAGATGCATCATGCACTATTAATGAAACAATAGTGCCATTCTCATTGGGCTTAAAATCGAGAAGTTAGAAATATCTCGAAGTTAGGGTGAAAGTTGCCTAGCAACCGTACCAACAGCCGAATGGTCCTATTGTCCCGCCTGTCCACTAACTGTTTCCACAAAATGGCTTTTTTTTTTGTTCCATTATGAAGGGGTACAATCTTTTCATAGCGATATATGTGTAAAAAGACGTGTCTAAATATATATCAAATGCAAAGGGGAAATGGAAAATATCATTTTGAGAAAATTGACGTTTTCTAAAAAAAAAATATTGTACACAACATATGGGAGAGCACCTCGAACGTGACTTCACAAAATCATGGAAATCGACACTATAAAAACTAATATCTTTCTTTTTCCTTTGACCGAAATGCGTCAAACCTTAATTATGTTTCTTTCATGTATCCCCTTTTATTGAAACCAAATTAATTTCAGGGTGAACTATCCCTTTAAAGTATTTTGGCATAATAGTGTCCTCAATCTGTAATATACAGGGTTACGATTGATATGACTTACAAGTCAAATTACGAACAATCGCAAGTCTTTATGAGATTGCGCTCTGCGCCCTGAGTAGGAAGGTAAAAAGGTCGTAGGTCGCTTATGGCTTCTTTGGGCCTCCGTCAGATGGAATAAATTCAATCCACTCCTTCTTATTGCTTTTCCTCATCCTCATCCTGAGATAGAAGCATGCATACCCCAACCAATCAGGGTCAACATGACAACAGAAGCTCTTGCTGGCCAGTGCTCCACCATTATTAGGGGGGTTTAGATTTCTCATCCACGACGCGGAATCTTCTGAGTTGGGTAAATCAGCCTGCGCGTGGTAGTCCATTCCCCCGTCGCTTACATTTCACAACTGCTCGCATGATTCGCCGAGTGGCAAATGATGGCGCTCTTTTACTTTAACTGCTCTGTCAAGTTGTGGCTCATCGCAACGTAAACAAAAAAGAAATCTGAAACAAGATTATGCATCATGATCCATGACGTGGAATGAGAAGGAGAACGCGGCGCAAGGGATGAGAAGATTCCGCGTTATGGGCGTTAGGGTTGTGAAATCTAAAGCTCCCTATCAATAACGGTTGCGGAAAAACGCTTCGCTCCTGTCCTCATGCTATAATTGAACTTAACCCTTAGATTATAAACAAGCACAATGAATGTCAATCAAATCAGGGAATCAGGACGTTGTTTTTTTTTTTTTCGTTTTTTTTTTTTGCGGAATGAATTTCTCACACGTGTAACTGCTTGCAAACGATGCTCTTTAGGGTTTCCATGGTTTTGTTCCAAGCTAAGATTTTTCGATGGCAGCCCTGAAACGTGTCGCAAAAGGAAAATTCTCGATATCATAAAGTACTATAAAACAACTATAAAACAACTGCGGATGCGCGATATAGTCCATCCCCCGTCTCCTATCATTTCACAACCGTTCTCAGATAATTTTACGTCTTCGCATGATTCGTGGCGCGGCAAATGGTGGCGCTCTTTTACTTTAATTGCTCTGTCAAGTTGCAAAATTAAAAAAAAAAATTGAAGCAAGATTCATGACGTGGAATGAGCAGGAGAACGCAACGTAATGGGTGAGAAGATTCCGCGTCAAGGGCGACCGCCGCCTCATGGAAATTCAAGACATTCAGGTGTTTCAAGCAATACGCTGTATTTCTAATTAGACAGTGCCTTTCTCTGAATAACAAAAGAAAATCTGGCGTGAGAAATATGTCAACCATTCAGCCTTCGCTGGGAGTTCATATCTGATCTTATTATACACACTGGAAATTTGGTTGGGGCTGAGCGAAGGGAAATTTTGATAAATTTGTTGAAAGAATTTGGTCCGTAACATTTTCGGGCATCTCCGCACATGAAATCGACGTTGTTTCCATGGAAGGTGAAACACTCATTACAAAATTTACAAGATATTTGTATTGAAATATGATTGCCCAATGTGCGATATGGAGGCATTTCTCTGACATGTTTTCGACAGTATTCTCGATTTATATAAAAAAAAAGCAACAATATAATCTGAAATTCACAGAATCCCATCATTATACGATTTTCTACTATAGCACATGCACTTCAGTACATGAAGTGGTTCTGAAATCTTCTGCGCATACAGAATATATATTCTTCAAAATGCATCCTACATTTGTCTTGCTTGTTTGGAGGCGGATCTCCCTTGATCAAAGTGTCAAATACGTTAAATATTCGATTGTGATATCAATGCACGCGACTGCTGTAGGAATGAATTACACTTCGTGTTGACTCCATTCCTTGCACCTCTCTGATTAAAATTTAACCCTTACATTATGAACAAGCACAATAATGTCAAGCAAATCAGGGAATATAATGAAAATACACAACAAAGCGGAACGGATTTTCTCACGCGGGTAATTGCTTGCAAACGATACTCTTTTCGCTTACCATGGTTACGTGTTAAGGTAAGATTCTCGTGCACTGGCTGGCAATGCGTTCCTGATTGTCGCCTTGTGCTTACTTTAGCTAAGCGCGGGAAACGAGGACAGCTCTGGAACGTGTCGTGCGAGGAAAATTTTCGATTTCGCAATTTACTACAAAACATCACCGTGAGCGGCACAATCAGTCTTTCAGCCAGAATAATTAACCTGTGCAATTCCGGTCTTGTAGTCCGGTGCATGGTGCTTTGCGTCGGTGCAAGAACCCTCTTTTAGTCAAGAAAGTTCTCAGTTGCTTTTTAATAATATTCTAAAACACCTCATACGAACCCTTCATCTTAAAGTATAGTACCAAATAAAGGCCGAATTTAGGGCGGACGTGGTCTGTATTACTTCTTACCACTCTCTCATATATACGTATACCACTTCTGCCCCTCTCCCACTACACACCAATATTCCCTCACATGAATCCTTATCTCCATGGCAACGAAATTGAATAAATATATGATGGCGTAGATGTTCCAAATTAGATGTGTATATTTTTTACGGAAACACACTTGGTTCTTCGAAAACTAGATAAATGTGAATTTAAGAACATCTTGAGACAAGTAAATGTGAGAGGTCTATTTGATATATGAGGGAAATTCCACGACAAACTGGACATGACAGTCATCCCGAGACATACGGATATCTCTGAATCGACTAAAAACTTTTAAATATCTTGGGCACATTTGCACCTTTTAAAACTTCCTACTCCTAACAAAAATTGTAAAATGGAGTGTGTTTTGAAGGGATTAGTAATGTGAGCATGATCGAAATACCGTGTGTTTTCAGCTCAATCAGAGTTTAAATGGGTATGGCCATTGATATAGCTGGATTCAGGTGATATGAAGGAATGAAAACAGGAGAGCCTAAAATTCAAATACAAATATTGGCTTCTATGAGAGAAACATTCATTTCATCGTGCGATAGCAATCAAGCAGACAATCAAACAAACAATCAAACAAACAAACAATCAAATGAATATTAGTGGCAATGATTATGGACCATAATCGTGGTTTAAATATCAAAATTGTTCTGCCGTCATTTCCACGGTCATTTGATTTCAACGATCGTTGTCATCTTGACGTGATTTCTTCGTGTTATCCTGGAGTAGAACAGGAATTGATCCATGGCTATCATGGTGAATAGCACGATACGAGACATATGTTTTTAGATACTACTACCATGTCTACCACTTATCTTTAAACAAACTTGCAATTGCAGTTGGTAGTCTCAAAGCATAATAGCTCGAATAAATGTATAGTACGCTAACAGTGTACAAATAATGCACATGCTTCAGCGCGTCGGTAGGAATTATGTACACAAGTAACCTCTGCATTGTCCAAATCCACGAGGCGCAGCCGAGTGTGTTCAATATCACTTAAGGACACCGTGGATCTAAGAGCTTATTTTTCAGCAGAGCCATACCTAACTTTTATACTTTTTAGTTATATTTACTTCACCGCTTCACTTTTGACAAATGTCGCAGAGTGACCTTTACTTTCGTTTTCATCAAAAAGTGGTGCATTTGTGCGATTCGCAGAAGTGAAGATTCCCTTTACGGCATTACGGAACTGTGGGTAACGTGCGGTGTAGATGATGGGATTCGCGCAGGAGTTGCAGAAACCTAGAACGGCTAACGCGCGATTGAGCGGGCTATACAGGTAGGTGTCTGATATGATTCGAAGGTTATAAGCGAAATAGGCGAGCTGCACTGGGCCCCAGCATACGATGAATATCAGAACAACAAGAAAGAGCATCTGAAGAACGCGCTTTTTAGCTAGAAGGTGGAGCGTGGTCGGGTTGGATTGCTCCGAGTAGGCGCTCATTATGAAACTCTGGGATTGGACATGGAGAACACGAGCTGACAACGCTTGAAAGATGAGAGTCACAAACACTGGTATGAGGAACTGAAGAAAAAATAGGACAACACCTACTAGAAGCTGCGTCGAGTAGGATGGAAACATCACGACGCATCGCGACGTTACTGGTTCTACGCGCCCGATGAAAAATAAAAAGATTGCTGCCACGAAACTAATCATCCAAATAAGAGCGATGCACGTGTTTACCTTGCGTCGCGTCACCCACCGCTTGAAATGTAACGGGTAGGCAATGGCGAGGTATCTCTCGACGGGAATAATGGTGAGTGTCATGATAGATGCGTCGACAGAGACCCACATAAACATGGACGTGAACACCACCTTGCAGTACACCTCTCCCAGAATCGTCGACGGGACGCGCTCGGCAGACGGCAGCGGGATCATAAAGATGGATGTCATGCAATCCGCCGCCGCGAGAGCTCCAATCAGCACATCGCAGGAGCGAGCTTCGTTGCCGCTACGTTGGAGTAGGACCACGATCACGAGCAGGTTTCCCACGATACCAATTGATGCCGTCGTCATCTGCAGAATCAGCCACCATGACCACTCGACCGGCTGCCATTGCCACGTGCCTGCTATGGACGGGATCGAGCCGGTGCTACCAGCCGGGATTACCCCGTTGGAAAGCATAAGCGCTGTGGAAATCGCCGGTTCCACATCAGAGAATGCTGATGTCGTTTCTCCAACAAAGATTTTGGTTTCCATATTGCGCAAGTTTGTTGTAAAACTGTTCATCGTCTGTTCAACGTTGTCAACAGCCGCTGCACCGATAGTCACATCTTGACTCGTTGTCATAGTACTTGGGTTCTGACTATGCGATTCGCTCAACAAAATCAAGAGCAACACGCAGAGACAGATCTCTTTAATGCGGATCGCCATTGTGTTGACCTTGAAAAAAAGAATAAATACAAACATATTTTGAAGACTAGGAACAACACATACGGGCTGTGAACTAAAAGCACTTCTTTCGGTACCGTCCGATAATATGTGTTTTTACTACAACATTTCACGCCGATATATGCACCTCATTCATGATAAGTTGTGTGAACAAATAATCAATTTCGTCATCACGTCTGTCGTATGTGTACATCTAAAATAAAGAATCCCATCTGTGAACCTCACATCGAAGCTTAAGAATGATGAAGTGTCATGATAACGTGCTTGAGCAATATTTGCACCCTTCTTATCATCACTGCAGATGATACCAAAGCAGCTTCAACGTGTAGTCTGCTATAACTATGATTACAGAAAATTCGATCGGCTATAGTCTCCAGGGGTGAAACATTTACGGGCTTATGATGCGCATTTATAAAACGAAACATTCCAACATATGTATATGATTTGTGCATTCGGTTTTGAAACAAAGAAATTAGTAACAATCACCATGTAGAATTTCAATACATATAATATATCATAAAACCCTAATATGTTAATAAGGTTCCTTCTTCAAAATTACGCCAATAACATGTTTCGATTTCAACACAGTGAATAGTGACGTTCAAGTTCTTGCTTTGTTTTAGTTCTTATTCAAGTTACCTGTGTGTCACTAGTATATAGAAATCCGTTTGTCCTCATGCTCCGTGCATTTTCGCTTTGTTCAACATTTACATGACAAGAAGCCGGCAAAAATGATTTGAAAGTTATTTTTGTTTCTGTTTCGCAGTTGCACCATTTATTTAACATATCCAACATTATCCAACGATATCTAAGATGTGTGTTCTCCGTTAACAAAAAAATATATTTGACAAAAACTAATTAGCCCATAGAACTCTGGCTAATGCACTCGAAAATCAGCGTTCTTACCTTTAGCGTGAGTAGTATAACTGAGGGTCATAAACTCGGCGTCGGAAAATCTACGATAGTTCAGTTATCTCCAGATCTTAAAGATGGCTCAAGATGTACAATGCTACTTGTATTAGAATTATCTAATCGACTCCTGCTGTAAGTGAAACGAAGCAGAATACCAATTTCTTTCACCTGAGAACGAATATATAGGCAGATAGTATTGGGTGCATTAGTGCAATGAGCAAAATGCGCATGCGTAAATATTCATATCATTAAATGGTACCTGATTTTAAAGGGAATATACTGTACTGGGAAGACAAAAATGCCTTAAAAAGGTGATCGTGATCAATCTTCTTGCCAATGGTTGTAAATTAATGTATTGTTCATTTCATAAACTCCACATGCCGAACATGTTGAGGATTGGTGATTTCATCACTAATTACTCGAAATGTGGATCATTTGAGGGCAAATAACTTTCAGCAAGTTTCTCAAATGAACAGTACATCAATTTAGACCATTGGCAAGAAGATTGCTCACGATTAACTTTTGAAGGCATTTTTGTCTTCCCAGTATAGTATATTCTCTTTAAAGTGAGTTTCATTCCTTATGACAATACGTAGGATAGGTCATAACATTTCAAATTGTGTGGAAATTTGTTCCTAAGTTTTGTCGCAATCGCTATTGCTGTGTTTGTGACGTGGGTGACTTTCAGCGAAAAGTAGATATCAAAATACATGTAAATTATTATTGCAAAGGAATTCCAATCATCTAAACAGTACGCTGATCTCTGAATAGACTCCGTACGAAAGTATAAGAAATACTTTGTGACAATGAGAAGTTCGTAACTCGAGTTAAAATATTGCAGTATTGTATCCTCATCTTAGATATTGATCATCATAAAAACAGACGAGTATGATTTTTAAAGGACTTGAAAGCAGGAGAAACGATATCCTAACCTTTCAAAAGATACCGGATGAGAATGAACATGTAATCTTGGCCCTAACCTCTTTCAGTAACACTCAATGGAAGTTGTTTTCTTCCTAAGTAATAATCTTCTTGAACGTATAACTAGAAAAGATGGGAAAAGAAATGGGGACTTACTCGGGAAATACAAAGAAATAGGTACCGTCAACATAGAGAATGGACAACGATGGAAATAGAGATAAAGCGAGAAAATAAACGAAAGAGAGGGAGAGAGAGAGAGAGACAGCGAGAGAGAGAGATAGAGAGAGAGAGAGAGAGAGAGAGAGAGAGAGAGAGAGAGAAAAAAAAAAAACTGAGGCACGTAGAAAATGGGGAGAGTAAGAGATGTCAACCAAATAGAATTATGTTCTGATTTTTCTTAAATCACTTTCAAGTGGCTTCATAATAGGAGATCCTACGATCAATATGAATCCAAACATTAGAAGAAAGGTTAAGACTTTATCGATTAGATAATGGTTCCAATTGTCATGAATCTTTTGGTGAAGAAAGAAAAGAAGTCGATACTTCTTATACAACCATGTCTCAGTAAATGAAATATACTCTTGCAATATCATAAATTTGCGCATATTTCTTGATTTCCAGCCATTTCCATTTTGGCGGACTAAGGCGATACTATAAATAATGTTTGGAGGTGAACATGGAGGTGAACTAATAACAGCTATTTTTGTTTTCATGAAGGTAATATAGAGCGTCGCGTTTATCAAAATATGATATTGAAGTATAAACACAATATGAAAACATAATTGTATTTAAATGTTCTTTCATTGTTTCCATGCTGAGAGTGTATTAATAACAACTGATTACAAAACAAATACAATTTTGTGGTTGTATTATTTTAGGCTATTTGACCCACTTATGGGATAAAGAAAATAAAAGAAAGAGTAAAAAAAGAGAGATAATTGTATTTTTTCAATCATATTTAGCTTCAGTTTCAATGTTAAAACGAAAAATAAATTAGATGAAATGAAACTAGAAAAAGGGGTTGGTGATAAGACTTTCAACTAGTCACAAAGTGCTTAGACATAAAAGGAAGAAAGAACAGGATAAAATTGGATAAAATAGTATGTAGACGGATGCAATCTGCACATCACGGGAGACCCATGCCTTCGGTAGAACCTCGATAATAGAGTATAGAATCCATGAGGTGAAGAAGGAACCTGTGATAGAGGTTAATAGAATCAGGTTCTTCTTGCTTTGAAATGCAGCTGATTGAGGATTGGGTTCAGCGATTAGCGGATAGGGGTTGGGGCTCTTAAATGTGCTAATGGTTCTTAATTGCTACCGTTCGGGCGTGTCTCATTACAGAGATTCAATGAGAAGGCTTAACAAGAATCAACACTAAGTCAACGCATTAAATGTGTTGACTTAGTGTTGGTTGTTGTTAAGCTTTCATATCGATGGTCAAGAAATTCTCTTGACTACCTTTCTTAGTCAAGAATCTTACGAAACTAGACACGTGGACTGGAATTATGCGGGTGTGTGTTTACGTGCGTTATGTTTGTGTGTGTGTATGTTAATAAGAGAGAGGTAGAGAGAGAGAGGGAGAGCGAGGGAGAGAGAGGGGGGAAATGAACAAGAAGGAGGGAAAGAAGGAATAGCAGCTAGGAACACATTAGAACTACACTAGGCTTTAACAAAAATGTTCAAACATTTGAAAAATAGTTAATAATAAGATACAACTTTTATCAGACTGGCATTTGCACATCAAAACGTCAAGTGGTATCACTTTTTTTGAGAAGCAAGGTTTGTGATATTTCATCGATTACTTTTCTTAAATTAATCATCTAAATATTTGATTAGATTTTCAATTTCGAACAAAATTGGAGCTATACATTTATGTGTATCACGTAATTAATTCAGAACACAACAATGGCCATTGTGCATTACGTAACAACTTCTCTTCTGCCAGATGCATCATGCATTATTAATGAAACAATAGTGCCATTCTCATTGGGCTTAAAATCGAGAAGTTAGAAATATCTCGAAGTTAGGTTGAAAGTTGCCTAGCAACCATACCAACCGCCGAATGGTCCTATTGTCCCGCCTGTCCCCTAACTTCGAGATTTTTCTAATCTCATTTCAGTCACCTATCTTCACACAGAAACAAAGGCAAACAACATTGTTTCTTATATTTATAATCGATTTGTTTAATAACGGGTTTACACTTGGGAGAGTGTGGTCACCGACACCTCTACAACAAATCATTCTCAACAAAAAATAATGACACCTTGAAGACATACAAAATAACAGCTGGCATCTTCAGCGTGCTCTAGCTGGCATACTGACATGAATAACTGAGTCTAGTCATAGTCATTCTGAAGAACATTACTCTCATGTATACACGTGTAATTCTTGCGTATTCAAGAAACACCGACATTGAAGGCTTTAGTCGCATGTCAAATGCACTGACTGATCACGTGTGAATTCCTTTGTAATTAGAATTGTGATACGATAACCAGAATAATATTGATTTAATGATTTTTTTTTTTTGAAGTTACCATTCAATCTTGGTAAATAAACGATTTTGCTTGCATAAACAAGCAGAATCCCGGACCTTGAGATAGGCGAAAACAGAGCTAAACCTATCAAGGAAAATTCTCTGAAATTCCTATCTGACCCCGTTAAGGTGATCGAGCGGACCAAGAAAGTAGCTCCAAGGTCAACCTACAACGTATACTAACCCCGTCATCTGAACGGAAAATAACTGTTTGACACCATAACAAAAAGAGTTTATAAACCTCTGTGATCATAAGAAGGTTGCAGGGAAGAAAAAATATGCTAGTGTTCTGTATGGTGTGGTGACCGCGAATGAAAACTAACCCGCAAGCTCCCTTCCAGCTCGCGTAGCAACAATTACTTGTTGCGTAATCACATGCAAATCAACATTCCACCTCAAATGAGATAACAATTCTCTTTCTATACAATGCTAAGAGAATTTTACATTCCCAATGAAAATGGCACTTATGATGGCAGTTGCTAATGGATTGACAGGTCTCAAGTGTGACACAGAATGGCCACTATTGTATTCTGAAATAAGTTTCTGATGCACACAAATGTTTAGGTCCAAATTTGTTAAAAATTGAAAATGTAATTAAATATTCAAAATTGATTGATAAGAAGGCTTAACATATAATGGTCAATAATTTGTTCAGAATGTATTATCTGATAAGTCTACCTGTCATGAACCCGGCCGGAACGTGAAGATAATTTTGATGAAAGCACTAGTTAAAACCTCAAATCTGAAACAATACCATTTCATATAAAACACAACCCAAACGACCATTCACTAGGAAATCCAGAGCCTAAATGAATTGATAAAAAAGCTTAACTGACATGACAAAACCTCAGACTTCGTCATTACTTGACTAAATTTCTTTTTAGAGTGTGAGTCAAGAATCTAACGAAGCTATGGGAATTTGGACGGAAATTGTAGAAGTGTGTGTTTACGTGTTTGTGTGTTTGTGTGTGTGGCTAGGAGGAAGATTAAAACAGGAGAAAAGGAGGGATACACCTGCAAAGGACAATCAATGTGTGTGTATGTGTGTGTATGTGTGTGTGTGTGTGTTTGAGAGAGAGAGAGAGAGAGTTTGCGCATGTGTGTGTGCCTGCGTCTGTGTATTAATGGGAAATTACAAAAGGAGAAAGTGAGGGATACACCGAAAAAAACCGTACTCAAAATATGGTTTATATCATAAAATACATATATCACACAATCTAGCGATCAATATAATCGTTCGCGGTGTCTTTTCTCTCCTGCAACTTACTTTCTTTCAGCACCCTTAACTCTCTCTCTCTCTCTCTCTCTCTCTCTTTCTCTCTTTCTCTCTCTCTCTCTCTCATCCTATTTAAAAAAAAATGTGTGCACCTATGTTGACATATTGAGAGCATTACCTTCAAGTCCAAGATCGTAAATAGACTACTCAAACGACTTTCAGCTGACAAGGCGACAGGACCAGATGACATTCCTTCCAGGGTCCTGAAGATATGTAGTGCAGAACTTGCAAATCCTATGTGCAGACAAGGGTGAGGAAGTAAGTGTGGAGGCCTTGGACATAACGTGAGCTTTCGACAACGGACTTCTTACCAAACTAATGTCCAAATTCGTCCAAGGAAAGCTGTTATTGTGGTTACAGAGCTACCTTTCTGATAGATCATGAAAGGTTACAATACCAGGCCAAACCTCAGCAGCTTCCTCCATCAATGTCTCTGTCCCCCAAGGCTCAATCCTCAGACCACTCTTGTTCACGATCTTTATTATCTCTACTTTTTCCATAAAATGGCTTTTTTTTTGTTCTGTTATGAAGGGGTACATTCTTTTCATAGGGAACTATGTGTAAAAAGACGTGTCTAAATATGTATCAAACGCACAGGTGAAATGGAAAATATAAATTTTTTTTTAGAAAATTGACATTTTCTGAGAAATATTGTTCACAACATATGGAAGAGCACCTAGAACGTGACTTCCAAAATGAACACTTTAAAAACTAATATCTTTCTTTTTCCTTTGACCGAAATGCGTCAAATCTTAACTTATGTTTCTTTCATGTATCCCCTTTTATTGAAACCAAATTAATTTCCGGATGAATTATCCTTTAAACTATTTTGGCATAATAGTGTCCTCAATCTGTAATATACAGGGTTACGATTGAAATGACTTACAAGTCAAACTACGAACAATCGCAAGTCTTTATATGATTGCGCCCTGACTGAGTAGGGAGATGGGAAGGTCGTAGATCGCTTATGGCTTTTTTGGGCCTCCGTCAGATGGAATAAATTCAATCCACTCCTTCTTATTGCTCACCCTCATCCTCATCCTGAGATAGAAGCATGCATACCCCAACCAATCAGGGTCAACATGACAATAGAAGCCCTTGCTGGCCAGTGCTCCACCATTATTAGGGAGTTTAAGATTTCTCATCCACGACGCGGAATCTTCCGAGTTGGGCAAATCAGCCTGAATGCGCATGCGCGAGGTAGTCCATTTCCCCCCCCCCCCCCCCCCATCGCTTACATTTCACAATTGCTCGCATGATTCGCCGTGTGGCAAATGATGGCGCTCTTTTACTTTAACTGCTCTGTCAAGTTGTGGCTCATCGCAACGTAAACAAAACAAAAAAATCTGAAGCACGATTATGCATCATGATCCATGACGTGGAATGAGAAGGAGAACGCGGCGCAAGGGGTGAGAAGATTCCGCGTTATGGGCGTTAGGGTTGTGAAATCTAAAGCTCCCTATCAATAACGGTTACAGAAAAACGCTTCCCTCCTCATGCTATAATTGAACTTTACCCTTAGATAATAAACAAGCACAATGAATGTCAATCAAATCAGGGAATCAGGACGATGCTCTTTAGGGTTACCATGGTTACGTTCCAAGCTAAGATTTTTGGAAGGCAGCCCTGAAACGTGTCGCAAAAGGAAAATTCTCGATATCATAAAGTACTATAAAACAACTATAAAACAACTGCGGATGCGCGATATAGTCCATCCCCCGTCACCTATCATTTCACAACCGTTCTCAGATAATTTTACGTCTTCGCATGATTCGTGGCGTGGCAAATGGTGGCGCTCTTTTACTTTAATTGCTCTGTCAAGTTGCAAAATTTTAATCATGATTCATGACGTGGAATGAGCAGGAGAACGCAACGTCATGGGTGAGAAGAATCCGCGTCAAGGGCGACCGCCGCCTCATGGAAATTCAAGACATTCAGGTGTTTCAAGCAATACGCTGTATTTCTAATTAGACAGTGCTTTCCTCTGAATAACAAAAGAAAATCTTGCTTGAGAAATATGTTAACCATTCAGCCTTCGCTGGGAGTTCATATCTGATCTTATTAAACACACTGGAAATTTCGTTGGTTGGGGCTGAGCGAAGGGAAATTTCGATAAATTTGTTGAAAGAATTTGGTCCGTAACATCTCCGCACATGAAATCGACGTTGTTTCCATGGAAGGTGAAACACTCATTACAAAATTTGCAAGATATTTGTATGGAAATATGATTGCCCAATGTGCGATATGGAGGCATTTCTCTGACATGTTTTCGACAGTATTCTTGATTTGTCAAAAAAAAGAAGCAACAATATAATCTGAAATTCCCAGAATCCCATCATTATACGATTTTCTACTATAGCACATGCACTTCATGAAGTGGTTCTGAAATCATCTGTGCATACAGAATATATTTTCTTCAACATGCATCCTACATTTGTCTTGCTTGTTTGGCGGCGGATCGCCCTTGATCAAAGTGTCAAACGCGTAAAATATTCGATTGTGATATCAATGCACGCGACTGCTGTAGGAATAAATTACACTTCGTGTTGACTCCATTCCTTAAGCCCCTTTCACAATTGTTGCCAAACAGACTACAACGGCTTGCGACTCGAAATTTTTCCCGTTGTACGACTCGTTGTAGCCGTTGTACCACTTATTGTACGATCCAGATGCGACAAAATGGTCGCATCTCGGTCGGGAAAAAAAACCGTGCTGCTCCGATATTTTGAGCGACTGACGCGATGAAAAATAATTGCACGACAGGCAGTACGAGTGTTGTGCGACTTTGCACGCACTCGTAAGACCCCGAACGAGTGTTGCACGAGTATTTTCATGTCGTACGATGATGCATCCTGTCGTACAAGTCCGTTGTACCACCCTAAGACTATTGGAAGACCTGTCTTGCCCCCTTTGCAACGTTGTACGATTATTTTTCACCCCCAATATAAGCTCGAGAACTCCTGAGCTTTCATCCAAAATGTCTGGACCATCCATACTGTAAACATGGCTGCTGCTCGACCAATAGCTCCTGGGAGGCTCTTGCATTTATTAAGTCTGAGAAGGCAAATCCAAAACGTTCAAGACAGACATGTCATATTGATGGCCTTACTCATCCGTAGACGTCAAAGACATGCAAGGCAAAGAAGAAGGTGGTGGGTCAAACCCTGGATTGAGAGACGTGTGCTGTTTGGGCAGTATGATAATCTGATGACGGAGTTGCAGAGAGAATGTCAGGGTGACTTCCTGAACTACATGAGGATGCCACCAGAAACGTTCCTTGAACTGTTGCAGCGCATCACTCCGAGGATAGAGAAGTCCTATCGCTACCGGCAGCCACTGGATCCTGGGCTCAAACTGGCCATCACCTTGAGATATCTTGCGACCGGCAACAGCTACAAAACCCTGCAGTATGCCTTCCGTGTTGCCCATAATACCATCTCTCTGTTTATACCAGAGGTGTGCCAGGCCATCATCAGTGAATACCAAGATGAAGTATTTTCCTGTCCAACTACCCCAGATGAATGGAGAGAAGTGGCCCGGACTTACGCTGACAGATGGAACTTTCATCATGTCTGCGGAGCCTTGGACGGAAAACACGTGGCCATCAGAAATCCACCAGGCTCTGGTACGATCTCTACAACTACAAGGGTTTCTACAGCCTCATCCTCTTGGCCCTAGTTGATGGCAATTACAAGTTCCTCTGGGCTGACGTTGGTAATCCCGGTTCATCATCGGATGCCCAGGTCTTCAACCACAGCCCGCTGAGACGTGGACTGTAGAATGGTACTCTTGGCCTGCCAGATCCAGAGCCCCTGCCAGATGACGACCGAGACACCCCTTACTTCTTAATTGAGGACGACGCCTTCCTTCTCAGGACATGGATGCAGAAGCCGTACTCCAACCGTGAGCAGACCGACGAGGAGAGAATCTTCAACTACCGTCTCTCGAGGGCTCGCCGTGTGGTGGAGAACAGCTTTGGCATCCTTGCCCATCGCTGGAGATGCTTGTTGAGTACCCTACAGCTTGATCCAGAAAAAGCCAGGACAGTCATTATGGCCTGCATGTGCCTCCACAACCTAATGAGAGATCGTTTTCCTGGGCTTCAGAACATTGACGTTGACCATGAAGATGAGTTGGGCAACCACATCCCTGGGGCATGGAGAAACGCAGCGGTTCTGCAGGATGTTGAACGAGTTGGCGGAGGCTACCAGGCAAACAAAGAGGGCAAGAAGCTGAGAACTTACCTGAAGCACTACTACAACAGTCCAGTTGGAAGCCTGCCCTGGCAACAACACATGATATAGACTGCCACTTGGCGCACTACTTGGGATACAGCACAGACTCTGCCATAAAAATGGCATGTAAACTTCGATCATGATTTTGTGGAATGAATCATTTCAAAGTAGAAATGAATGACCATGTCAACAGTTATTTTAAACATACATTACTTTTACATCGAAAGGTAGTTTGAAATTTTAAAAAGTTAACTCTCTTTAATAACATGTGTTTGAAATAAAAAAAAATTAAGGAGAACATGTTTGAAAAAATGTGATTTATGAGAATAAAAAAGATGTACAGATATAACATATTTTTTTTGTCATTAATCATGTTGTTTTAAACATGATATATATTTTTCAAAGACATTTTTATTAACGATAATTAATTTTATTGACCATGTTAATGTTTAAATTAAAGTTTGAAATAAATGTTCCAAAATGGGTCAGTTGTAAATTTAATTGAGAGAGTTCATCAAGTAACAATAACAATCCAAACAAAAGTTCACTGTTCATTTTCTTTATTTGACAAGTCTGACAAGTTCAAATGGATGATGATTGATGTGACGGCGCTGTTGTTGCCTCCTTGATTTAGTGGAATGAATCATTTCAAAGAAGAAATGAATGATCATGTCAACATTTATTTTAAACAAAAATTTCTTTGTCGCGTGTCGTATTTATAGGCCAACACCTCGCGCGTCAGGTGGTGCGGTGTGTCGCACAATGGGTCGTAGCCTTGTACGATCGGTTGTAGTATTCGTACAACGGGTCGCTAGGTCGCGCGACATATGGCGCTACAAAACGTATATGTCGTGCGACTTGGTCGCATCATCGTTTAACCGTTGCAGCCGTTGTACGACTGTTGCACCCGGAAACATGAAAATAATCGCACGATTACGTCTCACGACTGTTGTATCCTGGTGCAGTGGTCGTTCACCTCTCGTACGATCTTATATATTGCTTGCGACTCAAAGACAACACTTCTACAACAGGACGGAAAAAATATTTTCGAAAAAAAAAAGTATCGCACGAGTGAGGCGCCAATTGTGAAAGGGGCTTTACACCTGTCTGATTGAATCTAACCCTTAGATTATAAATAAGCACAATAATGTCAAGCAAATCAGGTAATAAAATGAAAACACACAACAAAGCAGAACGGATTTTCTCACGCGAGTAATTGCTTGCAAACGATACTCTTTTCGGTTACCATGGTTACGTGTTAAGGTAAGATTTTCGTGCACTGGCTGGCAATGCGTTCCTCATTGTCGCCTTGTGCTTACTTTAGCTAAGCGCGGGAAACGAGGACAGCTCTGGAACGTGTCGTGCGAGGAAAATTTTCGATTTCGCAATTTACTACAAAACATCACCGTGAGCGGCACAATCAGTCTTTCAGCCAGAATAATTAACCTGTGCAATTCCGGTCTTGTGGTCCGGTGCATGGTGCTTTGCGTCGGTGCAAGAACCCTCTTTTAGTCAAGAAAGTTCTCAGTTGCACTTTAATAATATTCAAAAACACCTCATACGAACCCTTCATCTTAAAGTATTGTACCAAATAAAGGCCGAATTTAGGGCGGACGTGGTCTGTGTGACGTCTTACCACTCTCTCATATATACGTATATCACTCCTGCCCCTCTCCCACTACACCCCAATATTCCCTCACATGAATCTTCATCTCCATGGCAACGAAATTAAATAAATATATGATGGCGTAGATGTTCCAAATTAGATGTGTATATTTTTTTACGGAAACGCACTTGGTTCTTCGAAAACTAGATAAATGTGAATTTAAGAACATCTTGAGACAAGTAAATGTGAGAGGTCTATTTGATATATGAGGGAAATTCCACGACAAACTGGACATGACCGTCATCCCGAGACATACGGATCTATCTGAATCGACTAAAAACTTTTACATATCTTGGACACATTTGCACCTTTTAAAACTTCCTACTCCTAACACAAATTGTAAAATGGAGTGTGTTTTGAAGGGATTAGTAATGTGATCATGATCGAAATACCGTTTGGTTTCAGCTCAATCAGAGTTTAAATGAGTATGGCCATTGATATAGCTGGATTCAGGTGGTGTGAAGGAATGAAAACAGGAGAGCCTAAAATTCAAATACAAATATTGGCTTCTATGAGTAAAACATTTATTTCATCGTGCGATAACTTTTAAGTTAATTCAATCAAAGGAATATTCGTGGTAATAAATATGGACCACAATCGTGGTATAAATTTCAAAATTATTCTGCCGTCATTTCCACGGTCATTTGATTTCAACGGTCGTTATCATCTTGACATGATTCCTTCGTGTTATCCTGGAGTAGAACAAGAATTGGTCCATGGGTACTATGGTGGAATGGCACTCCATTAGATACGAGACATATGTTTTGTAGCTATTACTGCCATGTCTACCACTCAGCTTTAAACGAACTTGCAATTGCAGTTGGTAGTCTCAAAGCGTAATAGCTCGAATACATTTATAGTACGCGAACAGCGTACAAACGTGACAAATAATGCACATTATTCAGCGCGTCGGTCCAAACACACGAGTCGCAGCCGAGTGGGTTCAATGTCACTTCGGGGCACCTTGGACTGGTGGGTGATTAAAACTATTTTGTGAATCGTAATCGGTCAGATGATACTATTTTTCAAATGAGGATTATACACCTTTAAGTTTTTTTAAGCTCATCATCCAGATCTAAGGTCCTTCTTTCCAACAGAGCCGTACATTACTTTTATACTATTTAGTTTTGTTTACTTCACCTCTTTACCATTGACAAGTGTCACAGAGTGAACTTTACTTTCGTTTTCATCAAAAAGTGGTGCATTTGCGCGATTCGCAGAAGTGAAGATTCCCTTTATGGCATTGCGGAACTGTGGGTAACGTGCGGTGTAGATAATGGGATTGGCGCAGGAGTTGCAGAAACCTAGAACGGTTAACGCGCGATTAAGCGGGCTGTACAGAAAGGTGCCTGGTATTATTTGAAGGTTATAAGCCAAGTAGGCGAGTTGCTCTGGGCCCCAGCATAGGATGAAGATCAGAACAACGAGAAAGAGCATCTGAAGAACGCGCTTTTTGGCTAGAAGGTGGAGCGCGGTTGGGGCGCTCATTGTGAAACTGGAGGATTGGACATGGAGAACACGAGCTGATAACGCGTGAAAGATGAGAGTCACAAACACTGGTATGAGGAACTGCAGAAAGAAAAGGACAACACCTACTAGAAGCTGCGTCGAGTAGGATGGAAATATCACGACGCACCGCGACGTTGCTGGTTCTACGCGCCCGATGAACAACAAAAACATAACTGCCACGAAACCAATCATCCAAATGAGAACGATGCATGTGTTTAATTTGCGTCGCGTCACCCACCGCTTGAAGTGTAGCGGGTAGGCGATTGCTAGGTATCTCTCGACTGGAATAATGGTGAGTGTCATGACGGATGCGTCAACAGAGACCCACATAAACATGGACGTGAACACCACCTTGCAGTACACCTCTCCCAGAATCGTCGACGGGACGCGCTCGGCAGACGGCAGCGGGATCATAAAGATGGATGTCATGCAATCCGCCGCCGCGAGAGCTCCAATCAGCACATCGCAGGAGCGAGCTTCGTTGCCGCTACGTTGGAGTAGGACCACGATTACGAGCAGGTTTCCCACAATACCAATTGATGCCGTCGTCATCTGTAGAATCAGCCACCACGACCACTCGATCGGCTGCCATTGCCACGTGCCCGCTATGGGCGGGATAGAGCCGGTGCTACCTGCCGTGACTACCCCGTTGGCAAACATCACAGCTATGGATGTTGTAAAACTGCCCATCGTCTGTTCAACATTGTCAACAATCGCTGCACCGCTTGTCATATCTTGACTCGTTGTCATAGTACTTGAGTTCTGACTATGCGATTCGCTCAACAAAATCAAGAGCAACACGCAGAGACAGATCTCTTTAATGCGGATCGCCATTGTGTAGACCTTGAAAAAAAAAGAATACAAACATATTTTGAAGACTACGAACAACAAAAGCTGTGATGTACAAGCACTTCTTTCGGTACCGTCCGATAATAATATGTGTTCACACTACGACATTTCACGCCGATATATGCACCTCTTTCATGACTCGTTCGAACAAATAATCAATTTCGTCATCACGTCTGTCGGCTGTGTACATCTAAGATAATGAATGCCATCTCATTCTGAACCTGGCAAATATACGATGACATTGAAGCGTTATCGTGTCACGATGAAATGTCTGAGCGATATTTGCACCCTGCCAATCATCACTGCAGATGATACCAACTTCAACGTGTAGTCTGCTATTACAGAAGTTTGAGTAGGCTATTGTTACCACGGTTGAAATAATAGTTACGGGCTTATCATACACGTTTATGAAACGAAATTTCCAGAGATGATTATGATATTTGCATTCGGTTTTGAAACAAAGAACAATAATTTCAATCACCACGTAGGATTGTAAACTTTACAACATCTGTGCCACTTTTTTATTATAATACCCTAATATGTTAATAAGGTGCTTCCTTCAATATTACGGCTAATAATATGTTTCTATATCAATTCAGTGAATAATGATGATCATGTTCTTGCTTTATTTTAGTTCTTATTTAAGTTACCTGTGTATCAATGGTATACAGAAACCTGTTTTCCCCATGCTCCATGCATTTTCAACATTTCATAAAAACAAGAAGGAGCCTGCAAAAATAATCTTAAAGTTAAATTGTTCTTTCTCCGCAGTTGCACCAATGATCAAAATCAAAGATATGTGTTTTTCCGTTCACAACCATTTTCAGGAATATATCTTGAGCAAAAATTAACTAACACCTGCGCAAATCAGCATTCTTACCTTTAGCGTGTGTAGCATATACAAAGGTTTTTAACGTTTACAAGCTACGGCATCGAACTTCTGTATTTGAAAGATAGTACAAAATGTGCGATGCCAAAAGTAGTTGAATTGTCAAATCGACTCCTGCTGTAAGAGCAACGATACAGAATACCAATATCGTTCACCGTTCACCCGAGAACGAATATATAGGTCTATAGTACTTGCGTGGATTATTGCAATGAGCAAGAGTAACACTACGCATGCGTAAATATTCACGATTTGTTTATCATAGAATGGTACCTGATTTAAAAGTTTGAAAGTGGGCTTAATTTCTTGTCACAAACGTTAAAAAGGGTAGATAGGCCATACAATTTCAGAGTTCGTGGGTATTCGCCAAGTGATATGTAAAATGTTTTGTCACAGTAGCTATAGCTGTTTTCGACGCATGCGTTATTTTTCAGTTAAAGTAGATTTCAAAATATAGCAAAGCAGTATAACAAAGGAATTCCAATCAGCTGGAGAATAACCTGATCTTTGACATGTTTGAAAAGAATCCGAATAAAAAGTAAAAGAAATACTTCGTGACATTGAAACGTTCCCCATTTGATATGAAATATTGGAGTATTGTTGTTTTTCCATATGTATTGATCGGCTTAAGGACATCACAGAATTTGGTTGGAGAATACACTGCAATATAGAGAAGTATAATTCGAAAGGAATTAAAAGCAGCCGAAACGATATCATAACCCTTCAAAAGACACGGGATGAGAGTAAATATTTGACATTATCCCTAACCTCTTTCAGTAAAAAAAAAAAAAAAACATTGGAGTTTATTCTCTTCGTCAATATCAATCTTCTTGATCGTATAATTGCGGAAGATTGAGAAGGGGGATGGGAACTTACTCGGGAAATACAAACATATAGGCAACATCGACTTAAAGCATGTAGAACGAAGGAGGTAGAGAAAGAACCAGAGAATAAACGAGACAGAGAGAGAGAGAGAGAGAAAAAAAACTTGGGTACGTAAAAAGAAAATGGGGAGAGAGAAAAGGAGTGAGTATTTAAGAAAGAGAGGAAGAAAAGGAGATTTCAACCAAGCAAATTTCTATTCTGAACTCAATTCAAGTGGCTGCCCTATAGGAAATGGTACGATAAATATAACTTCAAATATCAGAAAAAGCGTTGAGACTTTATCGATTAGATAATGGTTCCATTTGTCATGAATCCTTTTATGAAGACAGCAGAACGTGAGTTTGAAAAGGAAATCGATATTCCTAATACAACCATGTCTCGGTAAATGAAAGACTTGAACTTGGCTGGAATTCACAGCCATTCAATGATGAGCTGGCTTAAGAGATACAATATATAATATCTGACAAAGTAATATCACGAATCATAGGCGCCTGAAAATGGAGGTGAAATAATATATAAGTTATTTTTCATGGATATAGAGCGCCGCGTCTGTCAAAATATGATACTGAAGTAATGCGATATGAAGACATAATTATGTTTAAATGTTCTTATAATGTTTCGATGGTAAGAGTAAGTTAATAAATCAATACTATTTAGACAAATATTATTCGGTAACACCATGTGGTTGTATTCTCTCAGGATATTTAACCCAATTATGGGGTGAAGAAAGAAAGAAAGAGGTACACTTACATGCGACGGTTTTTAGCTTACCTTTTCAATGTTTAAACCGAAAACAAATGAGGAGAAATTAAAGTAAAAGGAGAGTGAGTGTAGTCATGGTAGTGATGTCAGCTTTGAACTAGTCAAAAGAAAGAAAGAAGGGAGGCAAAGTGTGGTGAAAATATAAGGTTTTTTCTCCGGATGTTGAACAGAGAACATCGCCCGAAACATCTCTCTCTCTCTCTCTCTCTCTCTCTCTCTGATGTTAAATGAAAAAGTAAGCTAGTTGCAAAACTTATCATGTTTTTACCACACTTTGCTTCTCTCCTCTATTTCTTCTTCTTCCGTATCGCTTCTTTGTGACTAGTTCACAGCTGCCATCACCACCCTATCCTTCTACTTCCTTTTCATGTCGTTTATGTTCAGTTGAAATACCTAAAACTCGAGCTAACAACAGTCTTGTGTAAGTGTCACTCTTTCTTTGCCTTACCCCCCCCCCCCCCTACACACACACACACACACACAAAGTGGGTCGAATATTCTAAAAGATGAGATGCTGAAGTGTTGGGGCCGAATGTGTAGAGGATTTGTGATATTATTACTAATTACTTCACACGTGGATCATTTGATGGCAAATAACTTTCAGCAAGTTTCTAAAATGGACAACATATGAATTTAAGACCATGGCAAGAAAATTGCTCACGATCACCTATTTGGAGGCTGTTTGTCTTCCCAGTACAGTATATTCCCTTTAACAAAGCTTCTGGCAGAAAATACCTTGTGGATTGACATTTATGGTGTAAAGTGGTATTCCTGTGTTTTGAAATGATTATCTGATACTTGCACACTTTAAACCCACATTTGTCCAAAATGAATATCACGAAACCTGCTTCGAAGAATGATTTGACTTGATGATGTGTACATGTCGGCTTCATTCGAAGTGTAACTTAACATTAATAATTCGTTAAAAGCGTCAAAAGTTGTTTTTTGACACCTAGCAGTATAAACATGATAAAACAGTAATGTTTATGTAGCACAGTGTACTCTAATCTGTCAAGGTTACGTCGTGATGGATACTATTTCTACACATACACATAAACAAGTGTGGTGGGGATTGGACTAAAGTACCATATATTAATGGACGCATTAAATATCAGTGTTTAACACAGGATATGTGATGCATTCATCAAATAGATTTTATTCCGCGACATAAAAAGGGTATCTCTTTCCGCTGACAGGTGTCATGAAGGCCCAGAGAGCCATAAGAGGCCATCGAGACTGGTTCTGCGCATGCGCTTTATAATCAGTCCGTCATCGTCACGTGAGACATTCATGATACCTGCCAGCCAAGAGTAATCGACAGGTTGAACAATTAATAAAAAAAACACACATTGGATTTGCGTAAAACCATGAAAACAGTGTACAATCATACGAAACACCATTCACATACATTCATAAATATTCGATAGGATTGTTAGAAATATACTAATAACTTAAATTACATGATATCAATTTAGGTAAATACATTATCATTGCATGGTTGTGGCATATCATAAAATATTATTTCCGTTTTGCGAGACACGGTAGGGTTTCATGTTTATTAAGAAAGCTCGTAGGCATGTCTTGCGTTTCAATGTCACCGCAATTTGACCGTAATCACTGGAACGCAATCATTTCATTCAGCCTATTTGGCTGACCGCTTGACCAATCATGACACAATTTTACTTAACTCCTTGTATGTCAGACAGCTGCTGCTCTTTAAAAATTGTGTGTATGGTTTGTACTCAAATGCATCAATGGTATATTAAAAGTTAATAGTCTTGCACATTTCATGTAACTAATATCCATACTGCGAACAATTATTCAGACAACGATTGACAACAACACGTTCTTACGAGAAGTAAAATACGTTGATAAAGACATGCACACTTTAAAGCATGAACGAATGAATAAATTCGTGAAAATTGGAACATCACATAATGTCAACTTAAACTCAGTCAAAGAATCATTGAGACACATAACTAACAATTTATGATAATACCGCTGGGTATGATGTCACCTGCTATAGGTCTGACCAGTCTGAGAATTTTTCATGATTTCCAATTTCATCCTGTTTAGGTCATCCATCACTGAAAATTCTCAATTTTCTGTTTACAAACAATGTGTTTGTTTTACTTCCTTGTGAAAGAAAAGCATTCCAGATAGCATCCCAGAATAGAATATATGAGCAAAAATACATAACTTGCATTACTTGAATTACACAATTTCTGAACGTTTGACAAAGGACCTACATATAATAAAGATGAAGGCGTTTACGCCGCTAAACGAAGCCATGTTCCACGCTATCCTTCACATGACAGTCAACCAACTGTAAACTTGCTCAAAATTGTAAACACACTACTGTTTAACGGCCCATGACCATAATTGTATGACAGCTTTTATCATTGATAAGCTTGTTCGTACGCTCTGTAGAGTGTTATATGTCTCCGAACATGTCATGTGTACCACAATTTGTCTATGAATTTTATTTACTTGTTTTTAAAAAAAAAACACGTATATTGCACTTTATTAAAATGATACTGTCAGAGGAAGGATTGTGATATGATGATGCTATTGACTTGGCGACCCTTCTAGCGTTTTGATCTTGTTAGCAGCATCGATGACGTCTTTGCTGTCGACTGAGTCACCAAAGGACTGGTTGGCGTACTCGAAGACGATGCCGGAATCTCCAGGACCGATGAGGAAGACCCCTCCCAGGGTCCAACCATCGCCTGAAAACACAGATGGAATAAACAATCGAAGAAATCATACAGAGGCCTCGATAAAGGTTGCTAGAGACATGCACCATTGAAAGAGGAACATGAGATTAGTGTCATGTACAATTCGCCAATTAAGCTCAAGTTTCGAGAACTCAACACTGTTATTAGGATGACTGACCATTTATTGCACGCCCCCGCGGCCCCTGGTGTTAACCGAGGCTACAGCTTTAAATACTGTCCCCAGTGTATGTTTTTACAGACTGCAAACGTGTATAACGTTAAATTTAAGCATAACAATCATGTATTACAACACACACCGAGGGATTTTCGAATTCTGCGTAAACCGTCATTAAACTGACGAGCGAACTGCTGGAAGGCAACCATTTCGAAATGGAAGCTCGTCAGTAAACCATCGCTCTATGGCAGTACTACCGCAGCTCTCTTGTACGTCACACTAACCATCGGTGCCTAACCGTTCTAAGTGGCCTGTAGCCATTTGAAAATAAAAGAAATGAAGTGACCAACCTTTAAGATTTAGCGGGATTCCCTGCTTTTTGAATTTCCATCCCATAGTGAAAGTGTCCTTTCTGAAGATCGAGAAAAAGCCCCTCTTTCTCGGTTTCGGTCCGTAAAATTTCATCTGTCGGGTATGATAAAGACAAGATGAAAAGGAAAAGGTTTAAAACCGACATCTTGATGCGGTTATAGAAAAAAAATCGTGGTTCCATCATAACCAATATGAATGAATGAATGAGGGACTTACTTAAACGTTCACAGTAAATATGTTGATGTTCCGCCAGCATTAAGAACATTACACGTGTGCACAAGGGTACGCACGTTTACATTCCAAAATTTACTTATTCTTTATCCAATTATAACAAATCCTCCTACATATAACCAATATATGAAATTGTTTACTCTAAACTGAATGACAATACCACTTAAGAAGCAAACGCAGACACATACACACACACACACACACGCACTCACACACACACTCACACACACACACACACACACACACACACACACACACACACACACACACACACAAACGAACACACATATCTCCAAACACACACACAAACGCGTTGCTATAAAAGAGTGCATGGTTGCATCAGTAATTATCGTCTCGTACTTCCAAGAAATAATGCCGTATATATTTGTATCTAACTGGAAGGTATTACATTCACTTCATCGCCATTTAAATCCACTGACCTCTGTGTCTAAGAAGATTTCGCCATCGAAGTACGGGACGAAGTCTTCGTAGCCGAGCGATTCTCGGAGCACCGCGTACAGCTTGATGCCCCGAGCTTCAAGCTCCGGCTTAATGGAGGAGATCTGGCGCGCCTCCTGGAGAGAGGTTATGGGGGTAAGGAGGGGGTAAAGAGGGGGTAAGAGAGGGGCAGAGAGGGGTAAGGGGAGCAGAGGGAGGTGTCATGGGTGTGTTGACGTTTGAGAGAGAGTAAAGGGGTAAAGAAGGTAAGATGATTTGTTAGGAGAGGAGCAAGTACGGAAAGACGACTTGTATGGATAGGAGGGGAATGAAGACAAAGGCGGAGAAGAATATGCCGAAAATAGAAAATATGAAAAGACGTGGGAAAGTAGAAAAAAAAACGAAAGAAAAGCGATTCGTATAGAAAAGAGGGAAATTGATGAACAAAGGCGGAGATGAATGAACCGTTAAGTGAAAAGAATTATGAAGAGACGTGGGAAAGTTGAGAGAAAGAGGGATGGCGACGAAGGAAATGGATCATTTAGAAGAGAGGGACGAGGTGAATGGATCAGAGAGAAAAGGTGGTCACGAGGGGGTGAAAGAGAAAAATGATTTAGCATCGCACTACGTTCTCAGACAATATAGAAACTTAAATTGTTAAATATTATGAATATACCGAACATTGTTTTCTTAAACAGAGAGATGGTGGCTCGGATATCCTCATAAACAAGGATCTATTTTCAGAAAAAAAATACGACTATCTACTTGTTTTTACTCTGGAGCCGTCACTGAAATCTGCACCAAACAAAGCAAAAACAGCATTAATAGTAATAATCATGTTAAAAGTACTTGTGCTTTTCCATTATTGTGGATTATTCTCAATTTGCACACAAACCGAAGAAATCTAAATCTAAGTTTAAGGATTATACTTAATGTCTAGTGTAAAATTTGGAGTGAGTTTTACTGAACTTATAAAACTATGTGAGACCAAATCAAAGGCCAATCAACCGCGCCTTGCAAGCCCCTACTTACCCCCTTGCACAAGGATCATCCTGGTCTTCTCACGGCCAGGACTAAGGCACCACTCTCCCTCCATAGGTCCTTGGCCCTGAAGGTGCCCCTCCCACCCCCACCTGTCGCCCCGCCCCCTTCCTCCAGTAGAGTCAGGTGGGTCAGCTTAGTGTCGCCTAGGAGGCGCAGAGGTGCTACTGCCAGGTACGGCTCGGTTGCCGTCTCGGGCTCCGTAGAAGCCGCGGCCATGGGCTCCTTCAAGAAACAGAAACACTGCTCGATATCAATGAAGATAAATATACATGTGCATGCCACAAGTTCTGTTTTCACCAGTAATACATGAACATCCCATTTTGTCTGGCAGACAAAGGGTCAACACTTTACGTATGCATCCTGGGTTGAGTGATCCGTTTTAAAACTTAGTTTTATCTCATTTATGTTTTATTTTGCTCATTACAAATCTTAAAAATATACACATGTTAATAATACATGTATTATAATTTACACACTCGCTTAAAGGGTAATACATAAGGTCCATATTTCATCTATAGAGGAACAAAGTAGCTACGTGGATTTAATGTGGAACTTTTCGATTATTATACTGTCTTATATGTGTCTAATGAAGAGGTATATACATGCACTGCGCTTTTTATGTTGGGGGTACTAAACCTTAAAATCTAACCCTGTGGATGGTTCAAAGTGAACTTGGTGCTAATTATCTAAACATGGACCATGACCTTACAATGGAGAGGTCATTATCATCACCTGATGGAAAGAGGTAATGGATCGAGGTCAATATGTTAATCATTTACCATACTGACGTCATTTTGTGGAGAACAAGGTGAGGCACGCTGTTGCTTACAGTAACAGGGCCAGTTACCGGCCATTAAAGGCTGATACATAGCTCGATTGTATTGCATAATCCGAGCAAACAAAAGTAATATTTCCCAAATATTGATTATCATAAGTGGCGTAAATGGAATGTACAAACAAACGGTGGGGGCGAGGGGAGGCTGGGGGAATGTTAAGGTGGGGGGTTAAGTCATTAACTGTGCAGCACAAGAAAAAAAATCGTTTAATAACTGATTACAGCTTGTACCAAAATCCTGAGAATTTCAAAATTCTCTTCTTGCTGTTAATGGTGTAAGCAGTTAGCGGTCTTGTCGGTTTATATTTTTCTTTTTTTATGTAGAATATTTCTTATATTGTTGCTACTTTCGACTACTACTACTACTACTACTATACTACTACTACTACTACTACTACTACTACTACTACTACTACTACTACTACTACTAATACTACTTCTAATACTATACTACTACTACTACTACTACTACTACTACTACTACTACTACTACTACTTCTATTAATACTACTATACTACTACTACTACTTCTCCTCACCTCTTGTTTCTACTTCATCATTGCGAAGCCTTCTCTGGTTACAACTGTTACAACTACTACATGTACTATCATACTTCTCCTATACCACTTAACTACGACCTCTTTTACTATACTACTAGTAGCACTAATACTACTACTAGTACTACTACTACTACTACTACTACTACTACTACTACTACTACTAATACTAATACTAATACTGATACTACTACTACTACTACTACTTCTACTACTACTACTACTACTACTACTACTACTACTACTACTACTACTCCTACTACTATTACAGTACTACTATTACTACTATTACAGTACTACTTCTACTACTATTACTACTACTACTACTACTACTTCTACTACTACTACTACTACTACTACTCTACTACTATTACATCTACTAACATAACACAGCTAACATATTATAGTAGTAAAAGTTGTAGTAGTAATATAGTCGTAGTAGTAGAAGTAGTACTTCTGGCTACGACTATTAATTCTATACATCCACTGTATTATGCCCGTGTTGTTGCTGCTGCTATAATAGTACTGAAGAGGAGTTTTTTATGTTACCTATCTTTGAAATAAAATAGTGCCTACCGGAAAAAACTCACCCTTTTTTCTTGCTAGTCTTTCCACTCTTGATAGAACGTCTCAAAGCTACCGTTTCACAAGCCAGTCTGCATGGTGAGACAAGATGTTCAACTCACCACACTATACGAATCTTATCACTCACTGTACACAGTGCCCGATTGTGGATCTATCCTTTGTTTGCTTCGTATTGTGTAGCTCTTTTGCCAGGTCTGCTAATCCAAGAAGAGGTAGTTATTCCAGAGTATTAAGTCATCAATACGTTACATAATTACGTTGACCTGGAAACGAAGGGGTAGATCCCTGGGGGGGGGGGGGGGGTAGATCGTATTTTGGGTGTGGGGAGAGGGGCATGGAGGGAATTCAGAAGAGAGATAATGAATTGTTACAGGTTTTTTATCACAGAAGCTACATATAGAGTGTTCTTCAATGTCATTCATATCGCTAACATTGTCCTAGATAGTGACGTAAACTTACAAATTTCAGCGGTGCCGAATTATCTACGGATCGGTTCCGAATTTAATAGCGGGAAAAGATGCCTTGCTGCGCGTGGAGTTGAAAAGGATCCGTACGAATGATAGCCTGTTTTCCAGGCTGTCAAATATTTCAAATTCAATTTGAAAATGAAGTCTGATAATCACTTAACCAGTAACTTCACATTTTTTTCTCTTTTTACATGGATGAGGTATAGCTTAGAATCTAAAATGATGATTTTTTTTCAACCAGACTCCTGCACGGAATAGTTTGGATTATAAATGGTCAAAAGTCTTAACGCGCAGCTAGCTAAACATAACCTATACGTACGGATATACTGTACAATGTCGGCGGTCCATGTAAATAACAAAAACATGAAAGCCGGTTCCTGAAATCTCAACTCTATATTGCGCGTGAGAGGTGTACATCAGCCCCATTGTTGTGGTGTAGAGAAGTCGATCTATTTATAAGTCATCTCAGGTAAATAAAATAAACATTGTCGTACTTATTCATTCATACTTAGCTAACTAACTCGTAAAGATTGATCACCGACTGAAGTTGAATGGGTGCTGTGTTTTGGCACTGATCCCAGCTCCCAGACCCCGGGTCGAGTCCCAGACTAGCCCCGGGCCGGGACTGCTCCCGCGCGTGAGCGGGCTGGTCGCAGCTCAGCAAGTCCCAGACATGCCTGCCAGACCCAGTGATTGCAGGAGGGCCGACCGCCGCGCCGAGGGTTAGGGTTGGTTGGGTGGTGGGGGGGGGGGGGGGGGGGGTTGTCATTCTCGTGCGCTGCTTTTCGTGTCAGGTGAATTTCATCAAATTTAATGGAAACGATGTTAAGGCCAAAGAAAAATGTATCATTGCAGGGTTTACTAGGCCTATTTATTTATTGTGCAATAGTTTCTCGGGAGCGACATCGAAGCGAAATGACATACGGATATTTATTGTGTACATAAATTTTGTAAATTATACATGAAAAATCAGTCTCGTTGGATATCCGCTGATATTGCATCTGGCTCCTCTGAACACTCTGTTCAGAACACTTAAAAGTTCTAAAATTTGATGTGTACACATGCACATTCACACTTATCATGGTTAGGCCTATACAATATACTGCAACCAGTCCACTCACGGCACGCAGTGAGTGGGCTGCAGAGCATGGAGTTCTGAAGCAATGAAGTCGAGATAAGCAGTGATTATATTAGTTGGTTTCAGCAATTTTGTAACTCAAAACTCAAATCTATTGCACACATAATACGTAAAAAAAAATATACACCTGAATAGGTCCGGGGTTGGCTTAAAGATGAATTTAATCCATGTTGCATTTTTAAAAATTGTTTTCGATCTAAAGTGGTTCAGAATTGCACGACGGCAGCTGCGATGCAAAGATTAAAGCGTATGCGCATGTGCCAGTTCCCCTAATGCAGTATACGTTTTTTGAGCAGCCAAGATGGCAGCCTCGATGGACCATATTTGTTACAAAGATTATGATCATGTGTGAAGAGGAAGTAGGCCCTATGTAACGTTGCTTAATATTTTATATTTTCAAATAATTTTATAGTTCAGGTATACATTCAATACATGCCATTTATATGCGATAAATGTAGTTAAAATGAGTAATTCATTCATGTGCACGGATTGATTTATCAGTAGTCGGACCCGACATGCAAGGAAATTGGTGGCGAGCCCTCAGGACGCGTCCCGGGGCTAGGTTTTGTAGACTCCACATTGTCATCATAACTTTTTGAAGTCCTTCCACTGATCAATTCCTCAATATCTTGGTCCGAGAGAAGCTGGAATTGTGGAACGTTCATGGAGGCAGCCATTTTTCTCGTGTAAGCAACACACTCAAGCGCATGCACGCAGCTAGCTTGCGAGCATACACTGCATGCTGGATCAATTGGCCCAGAGCAACCCAGCTTGCATCTAGTTTATACACAAAAGGGAAATGCTGCACAAAAAATGCACAGTGCTGGACAAAAAATGCAAAGTGCTGCACAAAAAAATGCATAATCAAATGACTCGCAAGTAGGATTCCTATTTGTTACATTCTTTAACCTGTCTTATAATGATTGTTACATGTACATGTAGGTCTTCTCTGGCCATGTCTAATGCAAAGTATAGCCGGCTGCCCATAGGGGACCCCAGTAGCCCAGCGAGGGAGTCTGTGGCCATCGACTTCAGCTCGGCATTCAACTTCAAGTCGGTCTTCACCTACAGCAAGTCTGTGCCTCCTTATCTCCATGAAGTCAAAGGTACGAAGATGTCAGGGAGGGGCTTAAAGCGTGATATCAGGGAGGTATTCCAAAAAGCTAACTTAGGATAAAAGATGAAATTTGTATTCAAATGAGCTAGAGATAACATTTTTATGTAAATAGGCCTCAGATATAACATTTTTATGCAAATGAGCTAAATCTGTTTTCTGAAATGCACTTAGGAAAAACAGTTAGGATAAAAGATAAAACTGCTCTTGAGCAATTTCATCTTCAAATGAACGCACCTACACTCCCGCTCAAAGGAATTGGCAAAGGGAAAGGGAAGAAAGGGAAGGAGCTGCAGTTTTATATCGCGGTATATTTTGCCCAGTTCAGCATGAAACATCAATGCTTTTTAGGCTAAAGCATTGGCTCCCTCCCTTTCCCTATGCCAATTCCTTTGAGCTGTAGTGTAGGCCCAAACCTTTCCATTGCATTACGTGCAAAAATAATTTGCACATTCAGCTTTTTGCATGTACATATAAGCGCACCAAATGTAATAAGGCACGCACATTGATGGCCAATATCACTGCCAGTTTCATGACATCACACCATTAGCTTGATGGTGTTAATGTACATGCAAAAGACATGAAAGGATGTTTATTAGTGGCTGCCTCTGGGATAGGAGCGCAAGTCATACACTCATTAATATTGGTTAAAATCTCCCTAAGATATTTCTTCGGAATACCAAAGATTAAATATTTTAGGGACATTTTATCTCAGAATACATCCCCCCCCCCCCCTCCTTTAAAATATTTTCATATACAACTGTATCATGCTTATAAAATGTATTCACACTCTTATTCATCACAAATATGATTTTTGGTATTTAACTTTCACCTTGACTTGAGTAGTAACTGTTCTTAGATTTTTTTTGTCAAACCTGTCTCAAATTTAACACCTAGTGATAATACTATAATAGTGTTTCATTCAGTGGATTGTTCGGTTGTGTTGTAAGTGTAACTATGAACTGGTCTATTTGAAAAGATCGTCTACAGTGCTCTCACTTCTTGCTCTTTCGACTCTTAGAATACAAGCCTGCGGTTGCTGTTCAGGTCTGCAGCTGGGTGGTGGTTTGCCTGACCTATCTCATCCTCTTTTTGACCTTCCCAATTTCAGGATGGTTCTCCGTGAAGGTAAGTTTCAAGGGGCATTGCATGCTGGACGTTGCTTGCTGCCTGTTTTTCAAAGTTATGTATTTTGTGATGCTCGCTATAAAGCTAAGGGGAAACACATGTCAGATTAGTATGGTGTTGAAAGGAAGGAGGGAAAAGTGGAAAAAACACATTATGTTTGAAATAGAGAGCTTTCTATTTCAATCTTCTTCTACTCTCAAGAACTCTTATCTACCAAAGTATTACCTGAATGTAAAATTGCCTCAAAATTATATTTCATCAAGTGCAGTCTAAAAAAATGATTGATCTGCAAAATCGCTCTCAGAGAAGTGAGAGTGGTTCGTATTTTAAAATCTAAAAGATGTTGCAAGATTGTTGCTCAGTTTCAGGTTATGAAATGGTTCTTTATTTTTTTTTTATTATACTGGATTCATGGACTTCTAACTAATTGCTCTTTGTGATTACCAAGGCTCTTTTAGCATAAAATTTGAATAAATCAGGACCTGCATTAACCGATGAACCTCATGGTTATTCTCTAGGTACGTTCTAGCAATTTTGGGAGATGTGAACTTCCCTTGCCACTATTTCCCTTTATTTTTTATCTCTGTGCATTAATATCTTTCTGTTCATTTTTGTCCTTTTCTTCATTCTTTCCATCTGCTCTTCATCTATTCTTTACATTCCCTCTTCCTCCATCTTTCTCTTCCTCTTCCTGGTTTCTGCCACAGATTGTTCAACAATTTGAGAGGCTCATAGTTTTCAGACTGGGCCGCATGAAAACCCCCCAAGGACCAGGTAATAGCACTTCCCATCTTCCAATTGCTTACAGTTCAATTTCCTGATTTTGTGAACTCTGGTCCGGCGTTATCAAAATTTGCCATGAAACTGCAGTAACAAAAAAAATGTTGCTTTGTTGCACCCTATAAGGACTTTGTAGTTTATTTATAGCCTGTCATTTGTTGTCTGTACAGCCGATTACACTGGAGCCGCACTGCTTAGTATCTGAGTGAAAATAGCCAGCCCGCAAATAACCAGGCTCAGTAAAGAACAGGATAAAGCAGAGTTGTTATCAGGATTTGTTTTGTACGTTGTAACACAGAATTAGACTTACTGTACTACCGATTGTAGTACAGATTATGCTTTAGTTTCTTTTCCGAAAACCTGCTAGGTCTAATGAACAGAATTAGTTTGGTTACAATTCACATCGATCGCAGGGCAAGTTGAGTTTGATTGATTTGAATTGACTCCAAGCCCATTCTCCTTTCTCTTTTGTACAGAATTAAGATTTGTACAAATTGCAACTTGATTTATCAGGCGGTACCCTAGACAAAAAATGTAGCATCTCCAAATCTCCATTCTCCAGTTAGTCATAATCTCGCGCCGTTAATGGCATAATCAGAAGCTACCTCCTTATCTAAATGTGTGTAACTATCTGTTTTTGCAATTCACTTGTTGTTACCAGGTATTGTCCTCATCAATCCAATCATTGATAAAGCTAGGAGAGTGGACGTCAGAACCAGGGCCTTCAATGTTCCCCCACAACAGGTCAGTACTAAATGTTGATTTTTTTCCCCATTTTCTAAATTCTTCCTCTCTCTTTTATCACATGAGAATTTTCAATTTCAATTTCAAATTTCAATTCAAATTTATTCAATCAGTCATAAAAAAAATACCATGAATATACAGACTTAGATAAAACATGGGATTAGGAGCCCCTGGAAGTTCAAAGGAACTTGTAGGTGGGGCACCACCATGACATACATATAGTACAAATCAATTTAAATCAAGGGAAAGAAAGAAAGAAAAAAAATAATAACACTAAAGTGCACTGCAAAACACGCTATCCAGATATTAAAACCACCGCTGCCCAGGCCCGCCACTGTAATAGCTATCGTTTTAAGCTGAACAACATTTTTTTTTTTTTTTTTTTTTAAGAAACAATAGCAGTCAGAGCCAAGGACATAGACAGCGCCGGTCAGAAACTCAGATAGCGCCCTCGCAGTGCAAAAAACAAGTATGGTATAGTAAAAAGATATTATAGGGACCTTCGGTATGCTATTCATTAGTTTATTTGGCAATTAAATATGGTTGTGTACAATGTGTATGTACTTGAGGGCTAGGTTTAATCATGACCCATCAGAGGGCATAGAGATTGGTCAATCAATCTAATTACTTACAGGGAGTAACAGCAAAATAAAGAATATAACATATATTGTCTCTCAACTATACCCTTAATTCTTTTAATATCATTATTATAAAATCCAGATCCTGACGTGTGATGGGTCAGCCATCTCTGCGGGCGCCGTTGTCTACCACCGGATCACCGACGTGGCCCTGTCTGTGACCTCCATCCAGGACCTCAACCACTCCCTGAGGAACCTGGGCCAGGCCATCCTGCTCAAGCTGCTCAGCTCTAGGGAGCTAGCCGACATTGAGAGGGACAAGGCCCTGATGAATACCACCATGCAGCAGGTCATGAATGAGGTCACTCAGAGCTGGGGAGTGGAGGTCAGCCGCACGGACATGTGAGTATCTGAGCCTGCCAAGTAGTATTTTGGGGGGTAAAAAATCTGTTATGGTAGTATGGTTTTGTGTGTGAAATGTGGTGATGAATACCACCATGCAGCAGGTCATGAACGAGGTCACTCAGAGCTGGGGAGTGGAGGTCAGCCGCACGGACATGTGAGTATCTGAGCCTGCCAAGTAATACATGTTTGCTGTATTAAGTATTTTGGGGGGTAAAAAATTTGTTATGGTAGTATGGTTTTGTGTGTGAAATGTGGTGATGAATGCCACCATGCAGCAGGTCATGAACGAGGTCATTCAGAGCTGGGGAGTGGAGGTCAGCCGCACGGATATGTGAGTATCTGAGGCTGCCAAGTAGTACATGTTTGCTGTATTAAGTATTTGGGGGGGGGGTAAAAATCTGTTATGGTAGTATGGTTTTGTGTGAGAGATGTGGTGATGAACTTTACCATGCAGCAGGTCATGAACGAGGTCACTCAGAGCTGGGGAGTGGAGGTCAGCCGCACGGACATGTGAGTATCTGAGCCTGCCAAGTAGTGCATGTTTGCTGTATGTATTAAGTATTTTGGGGGTAAAAATCTGTTATGGTCGTATGGTTTTGTGTGCGAAATGTGGTGATGAATGCCACCATGCAGCAAGTCATGAACGAGGTCACGCAGAGCTGGGGAGTGGAGGTCAGCCGCACAGACATGTGAGTATCTGAGCCTGCCAAGTAGTACTACATGTTTGCTGTATTAAGTATTTTTGGGGGTAAAAAATCTATTATGGTAGTATGGTTTTGTGTGTGCGAAATGTGGTGATGAATGCCACCTTGCAGCGGGTCATGAACGAGGTCACTCAGAGCTGGGGAGTTGAGGTCAGCCACACAGACATGTGAGTACCGGAATGGGCAATTGACTCTATTCTGACTGAGCATTTTGAGAACAAGTTCTGAACAATATCTTGGCCATGGAAAGTTAAGAGGAAGGCATGAAAAGGGGTGTCACGATGTGCAGCGATTAAATGTCAGTTCAACCGCAACTGTTCTCTCCACAGTGCATGCATTCAACTGAAGCCATGACCACCGCCTGGTTTTACCCTTTTAGCCCCAGTGATTGACCAAAGACCCCTGTTAAAGATTATTTTTTTTATCTTCTTCTATAATCCAAAGCAAAATTTGGAGTGTTGGTTTCATGACATTGGGAAGAATGGTTCTATCATGATTACGGCGCGCATTGACTAACACTACGGCCCCTTAGCTTTGATATTTTCATTTGTTTGTTTACTACAGATCAGAGATCACTGTCATCCAAGAAGCTTCCACGAACATTGACTTGCAGAAGATGACGAGCATGTTAGGGCAAGTGGCAGGACATATAGCAAGCACCAGTAAGTACATGTTAGGAAAGAAAAATGTAGATAGCGATCTAGATCGATTTTCTTCGGCCATATTCATGAAATCTTACAAGCCTAGTTAATACTTTAACTGTGCATAGCTGAACACATGTATTTAAGTAACTACTAGGCTTTTTAAGGTTTCATGTATATGGCCAAAGGTATTGGGAAATTTCTAATCGAAACTTTCAATAAACAGGTCTGGCTGCAGTAGACTAATCCTCCTCAATTTCTTCTCTGGCTTACCCAATAGCCCGTGTGGTGAATGTTTAGATTATGTAGAGGAACAATGCAGTTAAATCTAGTCACAAGCTGATAAACCTCTCAGTGAATACAATAACTGCAATACTTACTGCAATTGAATCCAATGAGTTCTGTGGATGTGTACATGTTGTTTGCAATCACTGAGTGTTTGTACACATATACCAAATTGGTTTTATTTTCTGGGCAATTCCACAGGTTTGGTTAAAGTCATGTAACCAAAGCTTCTTTATTTGATTGGAAAATAAATTTCTGTGATGAGGATATGGTTGCGTGTCATGGAAAGGTGGACTGCTTTGCTTCCTGAATAGTTATTTACACAATTTCTGCAAAACTATAACAGAATATGAAATAAAGAAGCTTTGGTTACTCATGTTACATGACTTTAACCATACCTGTGTAATTGCCCTTCTACTTACTAGTACTTTCTAAGCCTTTTTGTGTTTGACATTGAACTTGTGTGTATAGATATATCTATATATATAACTGAATAGATACATATGTGGCACAAAGAGAGCTAAAATATGTCTGTCATGAAGTTTATTCTTGACCACTCACACAGCAAGTGCCCCGAGACCCAAAAAAGAGCCACCCCCGAGCTTCACATCCTTCATGGCAATGGCTGCGGCTGCCCAACAATCCCAGATGGTGACACCGACCACGCCCGCCCCCCTCCACCAGGTCCGCCACCCCACCAGCCACCAAGAGGTCCCCGTCACGTCCACGCTGGTGGAGCTTGCGGGCGAGGGCGCTGTCTTAACTCCTGAGGAGCTGCTTCGCCGGGTCCAGCCGGTCCTGGACGAGACGTTGGTGCGTGAAGTGAGGGCGGTGTTTCAGTTCGTTGTGAAAGGTGGCAGCAGTGGGATTTACTTTCTGGATTTGTCTTCAGGTGAGTTTAATCCCTGCTATGTCAGGCAAACTAATGCTCTATAGAGTACCAAAGTGGTGTCATCATATCCATTGTAATGTAGGTTCATGATTCTAAACAACATCACTTGATTGAGAGTTCACTGGTCCGACATTGTCTAGCAGACGAGTATCGGGCAGTCCCACTTATCTCAACAAAAATTTAATATGACATCACACTCCGATACTCTATAAGATTTGTGTTTATGCTTGCAAAGAGTTTGTACATGCATTAACTATGATTATATCAACACCTGAAACAACAGTGTGGGTATTTGTAAAAGGCCACAATAGACAGGTTTCACTGAATGTTATTCTATTTCTCTGCACAGGTGACTGCGTAAGGCGTATTGACGGTATCAAAGTACATATGAAATATATATGACATTGTTTCTGGTCCTTATTTTGTTGTGACAGGTGCAGGATGTGCTGGTGTTGGCAGCGCTCCTCGTCCCCCTGATGTCACCCTCACCATGACCCTGGGGGACATGCAGGCCATGTTTGAGGGCCAGCTGAGCCCCACCATGGCCTACATGGGTGGGCGTCTGGAGATAGAGGGGGACAGGAACATCGCCCTTGGGCTGGAGAAGGTCATCAATAGGATCCAGGACATCCAGCGATAAAAAATACAGGTCTTCAGTCTTACCGGGAAACGGCCGGAGTTGGCTGAACCGGCGAGATGTATTGTGTCATGGTTACAGTAGATGTCTTCAGTCTTATTCTTGAATGATCAGAGTGAGCTGAGCCAGTCAGATATCTCATGTCACAGTAAACCTCGATGTCTTCAGTCAATGACCAGAGGTATCGGTAGCTGCCACATTGAGATGTCTGGTGTCGTGGTAAAAGTACATGTCTCCAGTTTTATAGCCTTGAATGATTGGAGTAAGCTGAACTGGTCAGATGTCTTGTGTGAAGAAGAAACTAAAGGTCATTAGTCTTCTAGAATGACCACAGGTAGCTGAGGTAGCAAGCTGTCTAGTGTCAAAGTAGAACTATAGGTCATCTGTCTTATCCCTAAATGGCATGAGTTAGCTGCACTGGCAAGATATCAAGTATCACAATAACACTAAAGGTCTTTAGTCTAATGTGCCTGCAAACTTGTGGTCTAATGATGAAGTAGAGATCTATTTTGATTGCACCCCATAGAGGTTTGGACTTGGCCGTCCCTGAAAGGCGAATGTCTTTTTTAACCATATTCTGAAGGGTTCATACTGGTAGTTAGCCATGCCCATCAAACATCTGGTTGTAACGGTAAAAGCAGACTGAGGATCTGAAGTTGTGCCCCGAAGCAGACCTGAAGAATTAAAACCTCAAAAGCTAGTGACGAGTATATCAGAAGATGTGCATGTGTGCATTAACATTAGCTTGTGCTTACTTACAGTAATTACTACCCTGATATCGACGAGTATCAAGAGGTTTGTTGTGCTGGGTAAGGCCTGCATGAAGCATTGTAGTTTGCTTCAAGAAGGGCACTGTTGTATAGTAGCATTAGCTCTTGACTATTGCAGAGAGATGCTAGGTTTGAGCCCAGCCATTGCATACACCCTTGGACAAGGTGTTTTGCTCATGTTTGTCCCTCTCAACTCCGGTGTATTAGGCCGTGTTCATCAACTTTTCAGAAATTTAAACGCGTTTCCAAACAAATTTTAAAAAACGGTGCGTTTATCAACTCCAAAGGCCTTTACGAGCGCGTTTCCAAACGTATTTAAAAAAGGGTGCGTTTATCAACTCGATCGCCCAAGTCGAAAACCGGCCTTGTCACTAAAAACACATGGTTTAAACGCGTTTCAAAACAGCTTTGCGTTTATCTCGCTTCTTTAAACGCGTTTCTGGTTTAAACGTCTTTAGGATCGTACAAAGTTGTGTGTTTCAAAACAGCTTTCCAAACCCCATAATCAAAACTCCTTTGCGTTTATCAACTCGTTGAAACGCGTTTAAAAAGATTTAATCACGTTTGGAAACCTTAATTCTACCAAAAAAAAAAGAGTTGATAAACACGCCCTTACATGGATACTTGGCAGGAATTACTCCTGATCTAATTAGATCAAGGAGCTTTGAGCGCTGAGTATGGCTACATAGCTCACTCTAGGGTAATAATGAAGTGCTTGGGTAGTACTTCGTACTAGGAAAGTGACATATAAAAGCTGATTATTAATACAATATGATCTGTAGGTGATCAATAAAATCTTCCACTTCCACGAGCGCCGAGTACTCAAACCACTAGTGGTGTCTTCAATTTATATCCTGAAGGATGTGATAAAAGGTGAAATATTTGCTTTGTCTACAATATGGTTTTATCATCAGTGCAATAGCATAATTTGCTTTTCTCTAACAGTGCAATGTACAGGTGATCCCAGAGGTATCCAAACTGAGTTAGAACATTGAGTACTTGCAAACAGCAGATCTGTCGTATTTCTTGAGGAGTATGGGGCCAATTATTCGCACTGAGTTCCAGTAAGAACTTATCAAAACTTACAGTACTGTTCTATATTTACACCCTGGTTATTTTATTTTTAATTGAATTGAATTGAATTGTTTTATTTCATTCATCATGAATTTCATCAATTCATATTCTTCAAATAATCCTTTGAAGTCTTACAATAAATTTCTACTATTTGAACATATTTGTACTATTAAAAGTGTGTGTATTAGATACTTAATTCAGGATGTAACCATTCTTTTGTATGCCATGCATACCAATCTGTTAGAAAACTCATTGAAATTGGTGAATTAATCTATACCTCAAAATTGCAAAGAAATTTGCTACAGCTGGTATGTCTGCTTTTGTAAAGTCTAGATATCTTTTTTCCATTCTTAAACAGCTCTCTGTCATAATGGTGAATACAATAATGCCAATGATTTTGCTTGTTATGATGTTAACATTATTTGTTTTTAGATATGTTGATCAGTTGATGCAAAGCATGTCATTGTGGTATACATTGTATATTCAACTCTGTATTGCTGTGATTAGTTGAGAGTAAATTTTTAGCTTGTATCAGACAAAATACTGTATCATATCAAATATATAGTGTGTAGGTGCAAGCCCTTGTCAGTCAATCAGCGGCCATGTTCAGACGCATGCCGTTTTGGTCGGAGTATGGTCAGAAGAAGGGTCGGCGGAAGCCTAGTCGGAGGAAGGTCGGAGGATATGTCCGAGGAGTGCCCGTCTGAACAGAGCTAGTGGTAAGTTCCTCCGACCTTCCTCCGACCTTCTTCCGACCAACATAGTTCTGTTCTTTTCCATATCTCCCTATCAGGAAAAGCCGGTTCAAGTAAATGGCTCGTGTGGATGTGGGTACTAACCGCACTCAGAGTATCTATGAATTTTAATTTTACTCCAACTAGGAATCCACGCCTGAACATGGCTATAGAGTGAGTCTGGAAATGTAGACAAATCATAGGCTATGTTTGTACACGCATGTTTTGAGACACAAATGGCTAGACGAGGTCTAGTCTGACCTCTTAGATGGATGTTGTAAGACAGTGTTGAAATATTAAGACCAATTCCATAATGCATTCCCAACGGTCCTGCATAGTAAGGCACTATAACATTTTCCTTTATCTAGCTATTCAGTTCCAATGGGTGGAATGCACTCTTGAGTCTTCAAGTTGTTGCTAGTCGTATCAGAGAGGTGTAAGGAATGGAGTCAGCACGAAGTGTAATTTATTCCTACAGCAGTCGTGTGCATTGATGTCACAATGGAATAGTTTACGCGTTTGGCTCTTTGATCGAGGGAGATCCGCCGCCAAACAAGCATGACAAATTTTGGATGCATTTAGAGGAATATATATTCTGTATGCGCAGAAGATTTCAGAACCACTACATGAACTGAAGTGCATGTGCAGTAGTATTACATCTTATAAAGATACGATTCTGTGAATTTCAGATTATATTGTTGCTTCGTTTTTGTGATAAAATGAGAACACTGTAGAAAACATGCCAGAGAAATGCCTCCATATCACACATTTCCAAATCATATTTCCTTAAAAATATCTTGTAAATCGTTTATTGAGTGTTTCATCTTTCATGGAAACAACCTCAATTTCGTGTGCGGAGGTGTCCGAAAAAGTTACGGACCAAATTCTTTCTATAATTTTTTCAAAGTTTCCCTTCGCTTACCCCAAAACTAATTCACAGTGTGTGTAAAAAGATCAGCAACGAGCTCCCAGCGAAGGCTGAACGGTTGGCATACTTCTCAAAACAGATTTTCTTTTGTTATTCATAGGAAGGCACTACCTAATTAGAAATACAGCTAGTTGTTTAAAACACCTGAATGTCTTGGATTTTTATGAGGCGGCGGACCTCATAGATCAAAGGAAGTCAATCCGAGCGCAGTCCATCCATGATAGGTCCATGGTCGTATAAACCTCAGGCAAGCTTTGGGGTTACCATTAGTAAGTCATATTGTGTGCATGATGTCCATAACATTTGCATACATTGCAAATGTGCCAGCAGGTATGTGCCAATGGCATGTCGAACATGTAGACCTTAGCAGTGAGTGGTGCTTTGTCAAAGAAAATTGATCTGTAACTTGAAACAATAATCACCCTTCTTTATCACAATGATTATCATTCTAGCGATTCCCGTTGAAAACGACTTGATCTCATGTGGTGCAAGAGAATACCAAGAGTGATTGTCCTATATATCATTGAAAATATATTACAATTTCCACATCTGAATTACTGCCAAAATGACATTAATAACAAGTTAACAATGTGTAAACAAATCAATAGGTCATGTCATATTATGACTATGTATGACAATGTATATATGTGTATAGTAATTTATTTGTATGCGATATACAGAGCTTTAATAAAGTGATATTTTCGATGGCAGTTATTTCCTGTTGATGTGTATTGTGTGTTTTAGTAGGAAATGGAAGTTAGAGAAGAGGTGAGAGGAAGAGAGGGTGGAAAAGGGGGAATAAGAGTAAGAGAGGGAGAGTGAAAGAGCTGGAGAAAAAAAAAGTTAGAGAGAAAGGTGCTATTTAGCTACGTTGTTACACAGGTACTATGCGATGTATGTTTTTAAACTAAAACGTGCAGTAGGTATCGAGATATAGAATTCAACTGGAAGAATAATGTAACTATTCCACAAGATGTGAATTGGAAATTCATTCATAGATATAAACTTTAGGTGTTCAATTAATACTCGTTTGGGCTCTTTTTATTTGAAAATTTGTCATAAATCTATCCCCTTCAATGATATTTTGTTTAAGATAAAGAGAAAAGATTCACCAAACTGTCATTTTTGTGGACTATCGCCAAAATCAGTTATTTGGTTTGTTACTCTAATACAATAATCCAACTCTGGCATGATTTGGTGCAAATAGTTCTCTTAAAACATGATATTGATTTTACTTATGATTTTAAGAAAATGTTGAAGTTACCTCTGACACATTTTCGTCTTCTTTGTGTGTACGAGTTTTGATGTGGCAGGATTTTGCAACTATGTGCCACTTTTGATTATTGCACTAGGTGGTATTGCTTCCTTTTACCCCTTTCTATTCTCAAATTTATTTCAGCTACTGTGATTATATTTTTGTGTTTTTCTATACATACATGTACTGTAATTATTTTCATTTTGTTTGGTATGAATCATAAACATAAATAGGAAATCTCTCTTGGTACGGTTCCATCATGGCCGACAGGTCGTGACTTTTGTGATGATGCGCCACCTACGTCGATCTTCTGCAGCCCGCGGTAGAGGGATGTGATCGGTTGTCCAACCAGGGTTTTCACGCGGTCGATCCATCGGGTTTTCGGTCTTCCAGGTAACTGAATTAAAAAAAAAAAAAAAAAAAAAAAAAAAGACTTGTTCACACATGTCAGTCCATTACACTTAAACCTGCAGTATAGTAATTAAGATCCAAGATTCAATTCATCTAAAGTTGTTTTTGGTCATTGAATTTGTGGCAGTGTGCAAGAACGTGGCGTCACATTGCCAGTCCTATGCAATTGCGACTGCAGATTCGTGACAAAGTCATACCGTCTGCGGTATCCTTCATAATATGGTTGGTGATACAGGCACACCGCATCGCAGTCACTTTACATAAAATGTGTTATTGCCATGACTAGAGGTGGGGTGTGAGTTGTATGTTAAACTGTGAGCTGTTACGGTATATTGCACTCACGTGGTTTGAAACACGTACCAGCAACTTAAGCAGCACACTTTATCTATAATTCAGATCAAGCTTGTTTATTAGAGTTCGAGGTATGTATAGAGGGTTTATAAGGCCAACAGTGTAGGGGCTTCTTTTCACTATTTGTGTGCAACGTGTACTTCTTTCAAGCTATACACAAAGCTGAAATAGGGCTTAAAAATATGAAATATAGATATTAGTTTACCTTGTGTCGAAACACCGATTGTTTTATTCCCATGATATTGTATAGTAGACGTATGATGAACGTTTTGAAATGTACTATATCCTCTTTTTGCAAAAATTACCGTACTGCATTCAGATTTTCTTTTTCGCATGAACCACAAAAACAACATGTATGTGCATTTGGAACATATTAAGCATACATGTAACAGAAACCCCTTGCAACCATTACTCCCAACGCTTACCACCCTACCCTCGTGTTTACTGTAAATTAAGTGTTAAGTTGTAACAAGACCTTAGTGTTAGATCTTTTTTTAAATTCTATATGCATTACCTAGAATTATGACCTATTGCATGTATGTATATCATAAATTAGACTGGACACGGATGCCAGTTAAAAATGTTCTACATCGTGTTTTCTGTTTTTCATTCATTACAGAGTTGAATAAAATCTACAAATCTACAAAAAATCTCCTAAATCACAACCTTAATGGGCGGAGAAGAGGGCGGGGGGAGGGGGTACCCTTCCCCCATACACCCCTATGATATTCACCCATTCGTGTTATTTATAGTACCATCCACTCCCTGATGAATTACAGTATGTTTTACACAGCTCGCACGGTCTCCAGTAGATAGTATAATATTACACACACAGACAGATCTACTAGTAGTACTAACACAACATGGCGGGCGACGGGTTCATGGCGTATCCGTGGGAGCTTGTCGACTCGATGTCGCACTTTCTCGACGACGCCTTCAACCGTTCCGTCGCAGTGTCGTTGCCGATTGTCGTCGTCATTGTCGTCAGCTTTCTCTGTTTTTGTTCGCGATGTCGTAGCGGCAGAGATCGAGATGTTGATCCGGTGCCACACACTTGTTTATTCATAGGTACGTATATGGGTAATGCATTTCACTTGCTTTGCACATTTCATACATTGATTTTAAATAGTACAATTAAAACTGCTTTAGCGACCACCTGAATAAAAAGACCACCTGCCTATAACACACATTTGGTGTTTCCCTTGAAATATGTTTCACATTGAGACCTGCATAACCTACCTATAAGGCTGTCTGCATGCCCTTGAAAAACGTTCTCCCTTGAACGGCCTTTCATACAGGTGTGGAACTGGAAAATATATAGAGAGAGACAAATACACAGAGAGAGAGAGAAGGGGGGGGGGTTAAGAGATACGTGTAGACAAAGATATATAAATAAGTTCAGATAGATAGACAGAAAGTTTAGTAATCAGATACATTGTTTTTGTTCCAGGAGATTGTTGTCAATACACCTGTTATCGCTATTATACCTGGTTCTCCTATTCGACCGCACACTGCATTGTTCTGTCTCGTCTGTATGTAACTGTGGTTAACTCCTTGCAAGCCACGTGTCACAAGTAATACACACAGTACCCATAGAGCGCTCTTTTGTCTGGCACGCAAAGTGTTAAGTTGCCAAACATGCATTCGAAATGACATGAGCAGTCACTGGCAGTGTTGAGTCATGTATTGTCCATTCATATTATATTCACTTAGCTCGCAAAACGGAATACAATTATACACAGTTCGGTATATATGAAACTATTCCATACTGAAGCCATTTTTGCCACATGTTCACATGTGCATTTTGTGAAGACAAAAAAGAATGATGATTTTAATGTGCTTTCAACATTCATTTCTATTCCTAAATTCCGAAATGCTTTAAAATTTCAATAGAGTGTAGCATATATAATCGCGTACATTTTTAATGTCCCGCTCACATATAATGAATACGATGTAAGTAATAGTATAATGATTACCACGAATCAGTTAAAACTGGCTGATAACTATATTTTGTCACTTTTCGTCACATCCCTAATATTTCGTGAACATGTTGTAAAGGATTTTTTGCGAAGGCAAGTAATTCTTAATATTCTTGATACGCTGCTACATTAACTAAAAGTTGTCTACTTTGGTAAGGCAATATATTGGTGTCCTTCGTTATTTTTTATTTTACGTTATACTTTCAATTAAGGACTACGTGTTGTGTGCTGTGCATGGATCGTGTGCATGTGTATGATATTGTATAATCATGATCTTGCGTATAGGGGATTAGTGTTTACAACACGTGTCAATATAGTATTAACTTGAGTGCGAAAAAAAATGCATCTTAATTTATGATTATTTTGCAGCATCGTAATAATGTGGGTGCGTATATCAGAGATAGTGAGTATTTGAATAGTAAATAAACACCATGAACACAGCGCGTGTTTTATCTATGTGTGGGCTGGCACCATATCGGTCATATAAACGTCTGTTTATAGAGTACGTCATTATTTTCAATTGTGTGCTGGTATGTTTCGTGTCTGTGAGCAGAATTTGTATCAGTTTGTGCAAGCGGGCATAGTCATAAGCCAGTATACGAGCATGTTTCTTACATGTATATATGTCAGTAGTAGGATCTAAATTCTTTATTCCATTTACTCAAGTCAAGTTCAAGCATTTGACACGCTCATTCATTTACACGTATTTGCGAGAATGAAATGGAGTAGCCAGGTACACGCGGTTCTGCATCGAATTGAGGAAGTGTGAAACTGTGGAAATAGCTGTGTCAGATAATGTAAAATGTTATATTCCGAAAAAAAAAATCTTGTTTGTCTATATGCGCTGTTTAGCCTGAACGAAAACATTTTTTTTAAAATCGTATTATGCAATACGATGGTGAGCATGATGAAATTATGCATATGAGAGAAAGAGTCTAATCAGTTTTTGATAACTAAACGTAACAAATAGGTTATAAGAATCCACTGGTCATGCTATTTGAGTTTATACCATGTATATAATGCCATGACTACGATTTCTTTTCTGGACTCCATCCCTGTAAAAGCAAGATATATTTTACACAAGTTGATTCCATGTACCATTACTTATTTTCGTTAGGTATCTGGCAAAGCCCCCCCCCCCCTCTCCTCTATTTTGCACCACTTGATTATTGTCATATGCCATGTATCAATAAATATATTCAGTTATATTCAGTTATCTAAGAGCCCCCCACCCCCCCCCCCCACCCCCATCCCCATCCCCTCTCTGCGTTCCATACTTTGTGAAGTATCTTTCCTAGCCCCCTTCCTCCCTCTCCACCCCACCCCCCCGCCCTTCTTGCTCCTCTTTCCTTACCCCGTCCCCGAACGCCCCTCCCCCCCATCTTTATCTCTCTCTCTCTCTCTCTCTCTCCCTCTTTCTCCCTCTCTCTCCCTCTTCATTATCTTTATCTATTTTATTCAGCTATGAGTGAATGTACTCCTGTCACTGTAGTTTTACTGGCTTTATTATCTCTCTTCATTTGATTACATACCATCCGATCTTATCATTTCGTTTCCTTTCTACCCTAGATAGCACATATCGAGATATGACGTCAGTTCTACGGTGGTACTTCCGGTCACTATTCAGGCGCCACACTCAGCGGTCACAAGCACGAGAAACCCTCCTCGCCGAAATTCAGGAACTATGCCAAAAGGACCTCCCTTCTGATAAATCTCATCAGCACCCTGTTCTAGTCAGCACCTCGTTTAAAACCGGGCTGGACCTGTTTTTCAGAGTTCAGAAGTACCCGCCGGGGTCGGAGGTCATCGTGACGTCCATCAACGCGAGGGAGACGATTCAGGTCTTGCTCCACCACGGCCTGCAGGTGATTCCGCTTGACGTCACGAGGGACAAGCTGACGTCGGATGTGGAGGTGCTGCGGACACTCATCTGCGAGCGAACGGTTGCCATCATGATCACACATCTGTTCGGACGGCTTGGCGACCTGACGGCGATAGCGGATCTCGCGCACGAGAACGGCATCCACATCCTGGAGGACTGTTCACAAGCGCCCGGCTCCACCCCGGCGCGCTCGGCCAATCCGGAGGCCGACCTCTCGTTCTTCAGCTTCGATATGATCCATCCGTGCACCGCGTTCGGCGGCGCCATCACCCGGATCAAGGACAAGTACCTCCTCGAGAAAATGAAAGAGCTCCAGGAGTCTTATCCGCACGGATCGAGCACGCGATATATCGATAAGGTCTGGAAGTGCACCGTGGCCGCCGTGGTGTTAAACAACCCGTGGATGACGTCACTGGCCACGAGGTTGCTGAGGTTGTTCAGGGCCGACCTCAAGGACCGGATCAATGGATATCTAACAGCGCCACCACCGGCTGGATTATTGCGGCTCCTCCGCGAGCAACCCTCGGCACCATTACTCTTCATGCTTCATAAACGGTAGGGCTAAATCATTTGTTTCAAACTTATATGATAAGTGGCAGATGATCAAAACAATTATTGTGAAAGTAACTGCAAAAACGATGACAATCCATTCCTAATCTTTAACCACCGCACTTCTCTCTTTCTCCATTTCTTACCACCATATCTTTATTGTCATCTCTCACATTATAAACAAGCAAACCTATAATCATATCCTCGCCCCCCCCCCTCCCCCCACTCACACACACACATCGTCAAACTTTATCCCTGTCTTCCTGTTCCCCCTCACCCCCCCCCCCCTCTCTCTCTCTCTCTCTCTCTCTCTCTCTCTGTTTCCACAGTGTTATGTTTTGTTCATCCACAGTTTTAACAAAGCTCATGACTTTCTCATGTTTATTATGATGATTATAGTTATACAGTTATAAGTTACACAGTTACGTACGATTACCTTACTACAATGAGTAATCAAGTTTTCAAAGAAAGATTATAAGATCACAATGAGTATTATAGGATATAGACGTGAGCATATTAAATTTCACTCCACTCTCTCATGTACAGCCTGAATGAATTCAACGAGGCCGACTTCAACCAGGCTCGCGTGGCCGGTGACTACGTGTCGCAGAGGCTACCCCAGGTCGCTGGGCAGATCGGTACTAAGGCGTTGGTCCGTGGCTACTGGCTCTACCCGATCCTTGTGGTAAGTCACTTATCCATAATACATTCATATAGGGGGAAATCATCCCATAAAACACCGCGCAGTGACATCCGGATTTATGTTGTTGCTGTTTGCCGGAACTGGAACACACATTATTTTTTTTTTTTTGCACAGTTGCAGGGACTTTCTTTTTCTGCTTTTTTTGTTTTCAAACATCGTCTAGTAGATAAATTCTCCATACCACATAAAGGGGAATGTCATCCCAGTTTGCACCGCGCAGCGACAACCGGATTTTGTTTGCAGTCATGTCTAATTCAACCGTTTTTCATCAACATGTATTTGAAATTTGTAAATTTCAATGGATATCCAGATAAACAGCATTTAAATAAATGGATACCATTCATCATTGCTGTCCATTATTTACATTTAGTTTACTAAACGTTTTTTTCCGCCCACTTTCTCTTGTTTCTTGATCTTGTTTAATTTCTTCTTGTGGTTTGTCCTTAATTTCACTATTCAGTATTATTCCCATTTTTTTCTTGTCCTTAATCTGTGTTTATGTGCATTTCAGGACGATCCAGCCGAGGTTATATCTCGATTGAACCGTCTCGGTATCGACGCCAGCAGGAACATAGCTCAGATTGAAGCGATCGTGTCGCCGGGAGGTGGCCAGTTAGTTGGTGTCGACTTCAGTCGGGGCGTGCCAACGACCGCGTCCTTCATCATGGACCACATCATTTACCTCCCAGTTCATAAGCGCGTCTCGAAACACACCCTTGACCAGATCTGCCTGGCGGTGGAAATCGTTCTGAACAAACTCGCCATCCTCAGGCGCCACCATGCTGCGCAGAACGCGCAGAACGCGCAGAAGGCGCAAGACGCAGAGACGTTCACCACACATCCGGGACCTTACGGCACGATTACGTCACGTAGGCATAGAGACTCCACGCGGACGCGCCGCTCTGTGTCATTCAACCCAAGCGTCAGCATGGTGTCGCAGGTTCCAAGCTCAAGCGCAAACAAGAACGAATAAACAAGATCGAAAAATGTAACGGTTAAGTAAGTCGGTGGAGAAATATGCCCAACCCTTTGTTTCGGATATTATGTGTGTTGTAGGTGTTGTTAGGTCAATGGAGCTCTTCAATCTCATACGATTATTTGCGCCAGATCGATAACTTATTGCCTTACTTGGTCGTTCACCTTGGCTCGTGTTTGATGTGTGTGTTTCTCATTGGTATATTCACTCCTCTATCTATCTGATACACGTATAGTGCATATTGACGGGTGTATTTTGACAGCATTACAGGCGTGTTGGCAAGTAGGCTTAGTGATTTCACAAATAGTAAGCATTATCCCGTAATTTGGTTTCTTTTTCGAAGAGCACATTCCACTCTCCCACTGTCGTGGAATTATCATTAAAATTGGAATGTCTTACTTCCATATCCAAGATAATTAATAACGAAAGTCAACGGACTTATATACATGCATATACACTCCTACAAACAAGCACACACACACACACACATACGCACACACACATCTACACATCTACACACATACACACAGAAACACGTTGATAAACATGCGTGTGTGTTGTTTATATGATTTCTTCTGTGTATTACCAATTACACGTAATATGTCTACTGTGGATGAAATTTAAATGTAGATACATCTATGAATGACTCTTCAAAGATAATTTATATGTTCATAGGCGTAATAAGGAAAAAGATAAAATCGAATTGAATGTATTTAGATCATATTCGTCGATACAGGCTAAAGAATACTACTAACAAACATGTTTAAACATTAGAATTAGCGGTGTCTTTGTAAAGTCCTGAATAAAACAGTTGTGTATAAATATTAAATTCATTTTAAAACTTTCCTCACGATTTAGGAGGACATTATGTCAAATTGATTTGTTGGTATATATCCTCGTTATTTTGAACCCGTCTAGTTACAGGTTCATGTTGAACATTCAATTCTCAGCGACCCAATAGGATTAAAGGGTTACTAAATTGGAGAAATAAGTTCCCACTGATCTATGTAAAGTTATCCACTGAAAACGAATTTCACATTTGGTTGCCGCAATAAAGTCTCATTTTGATAAAAATTTTAAAAAACGCACACCTCCAGTGACGTCAGATAGGTCAAAATGCCATAAATGCAAACGGCGTGTACGGAAGTCAACAATATGCCACTTTCGTAATGTATTCACAACTTTCCACCTAAACTGCGTAGTAACGTGTTATTACATTCACCTGTATCTTGTCATTCATATTCAATGGATGGAATGCACTTTGAATATATTAGTTGTTGCTACTCGGACCAACCTCGGACAAGCTTTAGGGTTCCCATTGGCAACGTATTGTTCGAACGGCGTGAGTGGGATATTTTATTCACGCCGTTGGCATTTATGGCATTTTTACTTTTCTGACGTCACTGGAGGTGTGCGTATTTGTTTTTTTTTTCATTTTTTCGTCAAAAGGAGACTTTATTGCGGCAAACGAATGTGAAATTCGTTTTTAGTTGATTATTTTACATAGATTAGTGGGAACTTATTTTTCTATTTTAGTAACCCTTTAAGCCTTAAAAGCAAACTACCGCGTATCACGCCTGCCATGCATGATTTCAATCCTACGTGACTGTTAATTTTCAAATTTCACAAACCGGTTTCATGGTTCTTATTGTGCTTTTACAAAATTCGCTAAAGCTGTATTCACGATGGATACACCTCATTTAGTTATAACGCCGCATTGCTTGCACTGGATCGGTAACTTTCGTTGTAGTTTGTTCATTTTTTTCTCTCTCAGACATGATGCTTACTACAAAGCGCATAAATACTAGTCAAGTTGCCACTCTACTGGGTTTGTGTGCGCTATTTGAAAATGATGAAAAAGAGTAGATGTAACTCGAAGAAAGATAAGTAGACAGCTTAGGGATATGTATCGGTTCTGCTATGTGTGGGTGTGTTATTTCATTGCGTAAATGTGAACGATGTACAAACGTGAGACAAGTTTAGAGTTTCCCATTCGTATTTGTTTCATTTCGATCCTTGTGAATTAGTTATGTTGTGCAAATGAATCGTGATGAACATTGGCATCGTGTGACATTGTATTGAAAATAAATTAAAGTTATTTGATAACCTACCATATAATGAAGTATATCACCATGTTATTGTTTATTCAACACACCATGCAAGATATTACATAAAGTATACATATATATGATATGACACAATATAATGGAATCCGACATAATGATAATTCATTAAAATATATTATAATGTTAAGTGGGAGTGGAAATAGCGTGGTGAAGTGGATCTTTCGTCTGACTCTCGATCGGGAGAGTAAGGGTAAGAACCTAGCACCTGTCACTTGTGGCGAAACAGCTTAATCCACATAGCTGTTCCGCACTTAAGATAGAAAATGGTTCGAATCTTTGATCCAGTAATAATGCAGGGCCCTCATGAAAAGAAGTGTTTTCTTTGATGAGGCTACCTTGGTTAAATAAGGCTATGTTACCATTGTTAGCAATATCATTTGGATAAGTATAATTTGAAGGATTGAACATTTAGCCAAAGAAACAAATTGTAGAAATGAAAGAAGACATGGAACCTGCTGCATTGCAGCACCTGCGTACATACATAATACTTGTATACGTTCCCACTTAGAATGAACAAATGTATATTTCACACATATATTTATTTCGACATTACACTGTACAACGGGAAAATAGTAAGCATTAAGTTACTATCAATAATAGCAGAGCGGTACCATTAGCCATATCACCAATCAAATTCGATATACATGCAATTACACAAAATACCATAAGTGGAATTTGTCGACTCTTATTTTTTTTTAAAAAATACATTTTTTGAGAACCATCCTACTATGGCAGCCATGAATTCTTATAAAGTCGTTAATATTGACGTGCGGAAGTAGGAATAATATGATGCTCGGTTTTCGTAGTTATTCACTCATTTGACCGTTATTCATTCTTAGTATCAGGCGGAGAATATATAGCTGTACAGGGTGTCTCTTAAATAAGTAAACCCAACTTCACCCGCAAATTTTCACAAAAACTTTAAAATATTTACACATTATTTTTTCATGGTTGGATAGTCCAATGAGTCCTTTGTCCAGTGATACCACTTAGATTATGAAGCTCTCATGCATGACTGAGCATGTGCTCATAAATGGTCCAATATTAATAGCCGGCGTATCCGGGTACTTGAACAACAATAGACCGTTGATGCGCCTCGCATTGACCGGCGGTATCAACGGTCTCTTGTTGGTCAAGTACCCGGATACGCCGGCTATTAGTATTGGACCATTTATGAGCACATTTCAGTTAGTGCGCTGCACTGACCATAGGGTATTTAAACCCCTACTTACTACAAGTTTGTATCACACCTGACGAAGTGTTGAGCGGCGCACGAAACGTCGTGATCTTTTTGAGTCCGTTTACCATGTTTACCTTACATTGCGAGACAAACGATTATCAGTAGCCATTTATCCGCAATGAGTAACATATTTAGCATTAAGATTAACCTTTTTTAAACATTAACAGGGTGTCCCTTTTGCAAATCAAAAATAAAGATTCGTGTGAAAACTACGGAAAATGGAGAAAAAAAACTTCCCTCTAAATTATAAAACTAGACAATAAAATTAAGCGGAATTATAGCAAGCGCTAGATATTGAGGAGGTTGTAAGCGGGCCGTCCGAAACCTCACGGTTCTTGTAGTCGAGAGACCGGAGACCGCTGTGCGGTATTGTCCGCACCACAGTGCATGCGTCCAATGGGATCATGCCCGCGATGCCCGGCGCACCGCGCACTGATTGTGGTAATATGACTGTGAATGTAGACTACGTCCGCTACGTTTCAAACGTAAACATCGATAGTTTACACTTTTTCTGGAAAGGTTCGTGAGACTATAATTGGGAGATTTCACACAGGTTTTCGTTTGGGTATATTGCTGATTTCTGCCGAGCTTCATGACATTTACAAATGGGACACCCTGACTGTATCAGACAAAATGCTACCCAATATGGTTTATGTGTATTACTTGTGAAAAAAAAACACCTGTTTCACATGACGAGTTAATATATTGTTTGTTTATATCATAAGGTTTATCATAACGCACAATGTGTAGTCTTGAAAAGAGTTGTTGGGCTCATTCTTTGGGATGGTGCTCAAATGAGATCACCAGATAGCATTGTGCGAAATGAGCAAAACCTATAGGAAAACAGCGTACTCATTTTTGAGTTGTAGCCAGAGTAGCAAAGTAATTCCAAACTATTAATTCTAATACTTCTTAAGCTTGATAATTCATTCAGACGTGAAGTGAAGAATGACTTACACGGGTTATGTTTATTCGAGGTTAAATCACTGTTCATAACTGAACTAAATTACGTGTTTAAGTACCTTCATTCAAGCTGTGAAAAGCTCTAACTATGTGTGGATTATAAACTGAAACAATGAGTGAAATATATTCAATTCCCCATACCAAATACATGGAAAAGCGTCACCCTGGTCACCGTGAAACCACGTTCGGATTTAGTTTGCAGTCACGTTTGCGTCCTGTGTACTAGTGCATGAGACTTGGAATTAGGCATCTGCGAAAGTATGCAGATATCACTGCGCGGTGTAATATCGGACGACTTTCCCCTATATACCACATAGTAACTTGATTAATTTTTCTCAGAACTCTCTGATAGTTAGTTGCTGCAGTTTCCAGACCCGTCAATTCAGACCCACACAGTGACTGATGACCACACGCCACCGCAGACGATTTGATCCAATCAATCGTACAGCGCTCTATGACTGGCTGAATCGCAGGATCCGTTCATTGCATTCGGGCAAGAAGGTGACGTCACATTTCTAGTAATAGGCCCTTACGACTGCAGAATCGTGGCAAAGTTATGTTGTCTGTGGTTGCCTCTACTGATGAGGGTTTTGCCTACAAACTACACTGACACTGCGTGATTACTCGACATCCGATTCATCATGCTCAGTCCTGTTCTTGGTGAAGGACCTTCTGTATTCCCTAACCGCTTCCGAGGCAATCTGGTCTTCGCGTATGGTCCGCCCAGCCTCGAACATCGACGCCATTTTCGTTGTCATCGACGAACCCCTGTTATAGTTTCGCCAAACTTTGTGGAACTTGGTCGGCATAGACTGCAGCGACATTCGTTTCTCGAGTGGCTTCGGTGGGACTTCCGGACTCTCCCGTTGGTGAATGAGGCCGGAATCGACCTTGTAAATCGACGGAGGCTTCGGTGGGACCTTGGGTTGGTAGGTAAGCATGTATTCGAACTCAGGAATCGCCTCTTGAATGTCGTTCATATTGGTTTCGATCAATGGAAGCGCTTGGGTGACGATCTCGTCTATATTCTCTACTGAACCTCGGTTTGTGTCCGCGATGCCGTCGAAAGTGAGCATGCGTATCTTGATCTCTCTGCACTTTGCCCAGATGGCATCAATCATCTCGTTGGTTATGCGCAGCTTCGACTGGACGTTGAACCTGTCAATGAACCATTGGGGTATGTAACCATATGTAATCATATGTAACGTTTACTCGACCCTCTTCTTCTGATGTTGTTAGAAGAAATTTGTTGTAATTTGTTGCAAAACTCACTATTCTTATCGTACCCGTTTGTTTTCTTTACTTCTACTCTTTTCCATTACTTTTGTGTCTATATCACAACCCCTTCATTCCCATGTCCTCATTTTCGGTTTCGGCTCTGAAAACACGATTTAGGTGTAAGTGTTATACAAAAATCGTAATGTATTCTAATCGATTTATGTGTTTTACCTTTTCCCATAAGCTGGTCAGATAAAACTTTATAAAAAAAAAACCACATGGAATGACAGAAAGTAGCCTTTTTCTAAATCCACCCCGTAGCATATTTATGAAGTACACTCTCACTATCTCTTTACCATAGAAACCTATATAAAAACGTCGTGATAGTCGTATGTTATTGCTTCTTACTTGACGGTGACGAAATCTTCCTTGAGCTGTCGGATATCGGCCAGACTGATAGCGTCGTCTTCGCTAGTCTTCTCTATCTGGGTCGTGTTGAATCGGTTGAGTATCGCCCTCATCACCAGCTTTTTTAATACCACGCGTACATAGAGGGAAAGAAAACATCATATGTTTTTTACAGTGAAACCTGTCCTAACGACCACCTGTGTAGAACGGCCACCTGTTTATAAAGACTATAATTTGCCGTTTTCCTTGAGAAATGTGTATCAATAAAACCTGTATTACAGTAGCTTGTACACAAAGACCATGTGCTCATAAACCCAACTGTCATGTCTCCCTCAAATGGTCTTAAAAGATTTTACTGTTCTGTCAATATGAGAACAATGTAGTAAAGTTGATATATAGAGATTTTGACAATAATTGTAGACAGATCTTGCGAATTCCGCATATAAGGTGCTTTATGCATGACTGTTCCAACAGGAATATGATATTCGTAATGTAATTATATCATCGAGGTTTGAGCTCTTACTACGGCTACAGAGAAATAAACACAAAATAAAAACAAGTTTCAGCATGAAAAGAAAAAAAATATAAGTTGTCATGTACATAGGCTATGCGCCTACACGACATTCTGATTCATACAAAGTGAATAGACCATGTGGTGGTGTAAATACAAAAGTATACTTACCCGTGGATTAGCATCCTTGTATTCCTGTTCTGGGACTTCCTATATGTAAAGAAGAAGCCAAAATTTCACATTTAAAGAGTCTTCGTTTCAGTTTCTCAACAAAGATGGATATTCATTTGATTTCACTGCGACTAATGTATCAAGAAAGAAGATTTCAATTAATGAAATGCACTACGTACTTTTATGACATTTCAATCTTGACACTAATAGTGCGATACATTTCGATTGCTGGAATTCAACATATGTTGCATTTAATGTCTACCTTACAGAGTGATTATTAATACATTGTACTTGTACCTTTGGAGCACTCACACACTGTACATACACACCCACACACATAATCCAGACACGTATTCAAAGACACACGTATACACCACCACCACCACCACCACCACCTCCCCTTTTATCTGTGTATCCATGTGTATCAGACACACACATACACATACACATACACATACACATACACACGCACCACGCACCACGCACCATGCACCACGCACCATGCACCACCACCCCCCCCCCCCCCCCAACACACACACACGCACCACGCACCACGCACCACCACCACCACCAGCCGCCGCCGCCAGTGCCTGCCTGTTACTAGCTCTCGCTCACTCCCCCCCCCCCCCCCCACCCCCACCCTCTCTCTCTCTCTCTCTCTCTCTCTCTCTTTCTCTCTCTCTCTTTCGCTTTCTTTCTCCAGTTGGACCAACCTCAGGAGCTCTCTTTCCCGTCTGGGTGCAGCCCTGGCAGCAGCCACCGACGAGTCGCAGGACAAGCCGTAAGAGGGCGCCCGACGTGGGCAGCAGGTTAAAGGGAGGCGGGAGCACGATGTCTGTCCTGATAAACCGAAGCCACATCTGCGTCCGCGCGAACTTCCACTCGGTATCCGAGTTTTCCTTGACAGGGAAGACAGAAAGCAGATAGAGTGGAGGTCATTGGCATGGACCGTGCTGAGACATCAACGTCGGAATTCTCCACATACCGGCTAACAAACCGAACAATCGTCACATAATGACGGGGCAGATATCCTATCAAAATAAAAACAGTAAACACACGAGAAAGCAAAAAAAATAATAATAATAAGGAGGAGGAGGAAAGAGAGATTGAACAGAAGAAGTTTTAAGTAATGAATAACATTGAAAGGAAGAATAAGCACACTGTAATAAAAAAAACGGATTAAATGGAGGCTGGAACTGCAACAATGTTTTCCCTTTTTTTAATTTCTGGGTCCGGTCTTTAAAGAGTTGCAATTGATCTGAGTGGATTGCAGATCCCATCACCTATTGTGTACACAAGTACAATTGATACCGATCGCAAGCCAAGTTGGGTCCAGTCGCTTATCTTTCTAAGACAGCGGCCTGGTCCGCCTGCGTTTGAGTTTCTCACCTCCACGTAGCTTATCCTTGCTTCCATCATGGCGATGAAAACGTTGATGAGAACGATGTTGATGAAGATGTATAAAGCAAATGTCGCGATCGTGATCACATTCACGGCAGAGAACTCGTTGGTGGGTTCGGGCGGTGTGTTGATGGACCCAAAGAACGCCCACAGGGTCGACAGTAAGGCTTTCGGTAAGCTGGTCGTGTCGATGTCCAATCCAATTGAAATCGATTTAATTTGAAAAAAAAAAAACAATTTATTCCATACCTTCAGAATCATATTTTCCCAACAACCAAAGCAAACTTGACACGGATTGACCAAAATGTTGAATATTTGATGCACAATGATATCCGAGGGTCTATCGGCGCATTTTCCCCTCCTTCACATTATGCACTTTCACTTCTCTTTCCAATGCTATTTTATGCCTCCGTTTTCGCTTATATATAACTTTCTTTTTGTTTCGCATGTGTTTTGTAAAGAATATGCATTTACAATGTTTTGGTAAAATGGTAAATGAAAGAATGTTAAGTAATCATGAGGAGCCCACAACATTATCATAACACGCCTTTAGTGTTCTTACCGCCGTGATTCTTTCGACTTCCATGTAATGTCGATCATTAGTAAAGTACAGCAAACCATCACTTGTGTATCATATTACTGCCTCCATTAATTTATACATATCTGTGCACACAATTGTTGAATTGAGGTGATTTTTTTTTTTCAATTTAAATACAAAAAAATGCTAATGGTACTTCTCGTTTGTGCTTTCTCTGGACACATGGCAGAAGGCTTTAGCGAGATTTGACGAGATTTGGCGAGATTTGGCGACAGAGTGAAAGGTCTGGCTGATTGTGACGCAGACATTATGCATATCAATGGATATGTAGAGACCACTTTCACACTGGGTCCTGTTTCACCAAGGATGTTTAAGCACATGGATATCCATCAGCCGTTTAATTAATGCAGATTCATTGTACTCTCCTTCTAGTCACAAAAGAACCCTTCACAAAGATTTCTCTTTGATCTCGATGTTCAATGCCGCCGATTCTCTGGATGAGTTTTACCTGCATTTGACGTATAAACAAAATCGGATGCGCAGAAGAATTTGGGGAAATATCCTCACCCCATATGCATGATATGCTTGCGCAGTTATGACATGTAATACCTACGATGCATCAGTAAAGATTCAATCGAGGAATAGTGTTACAATATGGCAAAAAAGCTCTAAACGTGATATCAAGTTGCAGAATAAAAGTCTCAATTTCACAATGTTCCGCATCATACCTGCTTACAAAATTGCATGAAACGTTACTGTCAGATATTTTCCTTTCGGACAAGTGACATGAAAAACGCGGCCAACCGCGCCCTAGCTAGTATTTCCATCCCAAAAAGTATCAAGTTTCGTATTCGCTCGTCCTTTTTAACTACGTAAGAAGCACTTAGTGACAAAATTAAAAGTTCAGCAGCGAAAGCTGATATGTAAGCATGTATAGGAATGCGTATGACCTATTATGAAATCCAGGTGAACGTGACGCAATCGCGCATGCATCAAATTGTTGAGAGCAGCTGCTAGTCATGAATATTAAGTGGCGGCATCAAACCTTGTTCAAAGCGATGTATATCCATGTGCTTAAACATCCTTGGTTTCAAAAAGATGTGCGTACGTTTCGCAAGACGTAACGCACGACTGGCTACCTGTTCTTGTGCTATATGCGATTTTATTCCTGTTTTGTTCCTGTTTTAACATAGTGGGAGGGAATTTCCTACAATCAAAGCCAAATTTGAAAAATTAAAAACGTTGTATGCAGACGCTTCTTGACAACAAGAACTTACATCTACACTATGAAGATCATATCTTCACTTTAGCTGATGGGAAAGAAAATCATTGAGAATCTGATTTGGCCGCTAAGAATAGGTCATTGTCGCGCGTGCGTGATGTCATGCGTAGCTTACGCACGTCTTGGTGAAACACGCCCCTGCTGTGTCTACTTACGTGTTATGTGGCCGCAAAGCCAGGCCGCAACTTTTGGATTGGCTTGCGTCTCCGCACGACAGTTTATCTAAGGATGCCTGGGAAGTGATCAATATCAATCATTTAATGATATTCCGTAACTTCTAAAAGGAAAAGTCGTTCCATTAAACATCGCGCAGCCATATTCGAATTTTCTTTGCAGTTATGTTCGCTTCCGGTGTCGTACACTAGTACACTATAGACCGGCAGCAGACATGACTGTGTACGAAATCTGGATGTGGTTGCGCGGTGCATCATGGGACTGCTGTTCCGCATATCAATCCACAGTTAATCATTTCAACAATCAAGCCAGAGCAATATCATTTGAATCGTTATTAACGATTATACAATATTTTGTAAAATAAGAAGAAAAAATACAAGAGGATCATTGCCATGAGGATATAAAAAGGAACAATGAGAAGATATATTTATAAGAAATAATACATGAGGGGAAATGTGACAAAATTTAAAAAAAAAAAAGCAAAGAGGACATTACGAGAAAAGAAAAAACGAAAAATAGAAGAAGATGATGATGAAAAGAAAGAGGGAAAACGGAGGAACATGGAAACAACAAAATAGCTACATGAATAGAAAAGTAGAAGAAAAGTAATAAATGCTAAGGACAAATTAGAAAAGCGTGTCTTTTTATTGAAATGAAGTTATTACAACACAGTAAGATTAAATATGAAATGGATGCAAGAAAAATAAAAGAGGAGAAGAGGGAGAACGGACAACATCAGAGCTAGGAAATACAAAGAAGAAAATGATTATAACAGAAGTGATAGACGGGAAAATAGAGGAGCAAAGGAAACATTAATAAATAAGAAAAGGTGGATGAAGAAGAATTTAAAAACAACAAAGAAGAGAGCGAAAAATAATTTATTGAAAATGGAAAATTAATAACAAACAAACGGAGATGATGCAGAAAAAAAAACTAACCTGAACCACGTAGAGCGAATGAAGGCAGACGGCGAAGGCAAACATTATGATAAGGTTTATGGCACAGAATCGGATGATTTCTGTAGCAGCCCCGATAGTGCACTCCCACATGGCAAACATGTGCGAATAGGAGTTGAGTACTGTCTTAAACGTGCGCAGTACGTTCAGCAGGATGACGAGTGCTAATTGGACGAGACCAGGTCACGTGATGGAATTAATATTCAGAAAATGGTACATTTAGTGTAAAAGCAATAAGGCAAAAATTGATTGATCAAACTGTTAGAAAAAATGAGAAGCGACGGGAAAAAGGATCATGTGGGGATCTATTGCCGGGCAGCAATTACCGATTGGATTATACTTAGGAGCCAATAGTCAACATGGTCAAGTCTTCCAGGGTTTGTTTATTTGTCGCCACGAGTTTCCAGATGAACGGGTACTTATTCTTATAACAGATTAATTCATCAGAGTAACAGAGAGTAACAGAAAAAACAAAGGTTAAACCATAAATAAATTCTTGTTGTAATGTCCCTTGAAAAGACAACATACAATCCATATTGAAGTTATGATTTTAAATTCAACCGTAGTCATGGTAGTATAATTTTTTCTGAAGTGTGGCCTTACTTGACTAACGAATTATTTGTAAACTGCTATTCCCGAATATTTACCAAACAAGGTATGAAGCACAATGACAGGATCGTTCCAATCAGCAGACACCCATCTCTCCGCGAAAGTTTGATTGGTGTGTGCAACTCCGCTAGCATTTGACGTCATCAGTGACGTATTGAAGAGCTGTTCAAGACGCTGGTTGTGGCGAATTTTTGCTCGTCTCACGAAGTGATCCTGCAAAGGGAGGGGGCAGTGGAACAACGTGAAACAACGTGGTAGGATGTTGGAGATCGATTATCAGACATTTTAAATTATTCAATTATCCAATTTCTTTACAGAGGAGTTAATATGTCCTTAACAAAGCGAAAGTCGAAACGAGGAAAAGGAAGAGATGTGAGAAAGAGAAAGACGAGAAAAGGAAGCCGAAAGCAAAAAATGATAAGACGAAAGTCAAGAAAAGGAGAAGAAAGAGAAAAGGAGAGGAGGGAGGACGGGAATGAGGAGAGGGCAGATATTAGCAGGAATTCAAGAATAAAAAGAAGAACAAAATCAAGATAAAAAAAAAATGCTGGCTAAGAGGAAGAACAATTGAAACGAAAGAGAGGCGGGACGGGGAAGACAACATGGAGCAGATATATATGAAAGATAGATTATATAAAATCTTCAATTATCCGTGGCGTTTTCAGTCTTTTTCTACGTAATGCGGTCAAAGCAATGGAAGTCCTGAAAAGAAAAAGGAAAATACAAAGCGAAGGAGGTGGAGGAAAATAACAAGGGGACAAGAAGAGAAAACAAGGATGGTACAAGGAAGGAAAATGAAAACATGAAGAAGACAAGGTAAGGAAGTAGGCGGGGGCGAAGAAGAAGGAATGAAAGAAAAACAGAAGGAGAGAAAAAGACGATGGCTTGGTAGATGAGAAGATAAACAAGACGGGGACAATAAGAGGGAGAAGACAAGGGCGATAAAGAAGGAAATGGAACAAAGGAAGGGAAGATCCGGATAAAGAAGAAGGCGATGAATAAATGGTAGAATGAAGGCTGGACAAATCAGTCACTGCTACTAGTAGTAACCATGGTAACTGTGGAAGTTAAGATAACATGGGTGAAGGGGTTTTAGTTTTTAAAGGAAAATTATCGCTGTACCACATGTCCTTGTTTTCTATTTATTTCGATTTATCATATGTCTTTTGTATATTTATGCCCTTTCAAAAATATGTTTATCAGTGTTTATGTTCCATTATGCTGCTTATTTATATCAATGTAGGAAAGTGTTTCAATGTTGGCAAGGGTTTGGACCCCAATAGAAAAAGAGCTTCGAGCTGAGCAAGGCAATCCATTCCACCAGCGGAACATGAATTACCGAATCAAATAAATAAATTAGAAGAAAAAAAACACCATCGAGAAGAGTGTTGGATAAGAAAAAATGGCTGCAGACATGAGGAATACTTGCTTACCGTGAGGTCAGCGGTCCACTCACACGTGACCAAAGCGTATACGAGAGCGACAATGGCAGCCTCAAACAGGTTCATGCTGTACCCAATGAAGTCCTTAATGCCGAACTGACAGATATCAGTCAAGTGCTTCCTGGACAAACCTGCAGTAGAATGTAAGGTGTAAAGGCCCAGTCACACCGCCCGAACTTTGTTGGAGCGTTCCTTGAACGGAAGGGAGAGGGGGCCGAATTTCGACACTTTCGGAGCGGTAGGAGGGACCATCGTGGCCGAGCGCATAAAGGAAGCAACTAACAAAAGAGACTTTTCTTGTAAATGCGCAAAATGTGTCTGTCACTTTTATTGGCAACAACACCACAACATGTTAGATTGAATATCTCGCTGCAAGATGAATATTTCCTGTCTACATTTGGGCGTATGTCGGGAATGCTGGGTACAATCTAGGAATACCAATACCTAGATTTGAGTGATTTGTCACTTGCTTCCTTTTGTCAGAGTAGGGCAGTATAGTGTATTCATATTTCGTCTAATATGCTCAGATCTAACAGCACGCGGTGCCACTGATATGGATAAATCAATATGCTATATTTAAGAGTAATACTTTTTTTTCAAAAAGGTGGCAGAGATACGCTGTAGCTCACCTACACAAAATACGAAAATGACCGTCAGCAGGGTAGCCACTTTGGACTCGTCGGAGAGGAAGCAGACGGCCGCCGAACAGGCGAACAACGCGAGATCGGATCCGAAGAACATGCAAAGCTTGATGTGACTGACAAGACAATAATCAATAACAGTAATTTTAATCATCCCTTCTTGGGTGATACCAAAGATAGACTCTATCCAAGTTATCAATAAAGGGCTAAGGGGAGTCTCATTATTCATTGTTCTGTTAATTTTTTCTATACTGTTTTTGCATTCACTTTCTTTCCCACTTATTTCCCGGTCTGCACTGTCTTTTCAACATCGATTCCACCTTTCGCCCCCCCCCCCCCCTCATCTTTCATGTATTTATTTTACACCATTCTTTCGTGCTCATGTATACCCAGTTGTCCTTTATTCCTCCCCTCCTACCTTCCCCTCTCCTCTCATTTCATTCCCTCTTTTCTCTTCACTTCTCCTCTCCATCACTCTCTCCTTTAAGCATTTACTCCTCTCCTCCTTTCCTCTCTCTTCTTTTCTTTTCCTTCCCTTCCTTCTCCTCGCCACCCATTTCCTTTATCGCCCTACTCCCAATCACGCCTTACTCTATTTTTCATCCCCTCCACCCCCGCCCCCCCTCCCCTACGTCCCCTCTCCCCTCCCACGCCCCCTTTTCACTCACGGTATCCTGAGGAATTCCTCCAGTCTCCGATGTTGGACAATGATGTAAGCAAGGCATATGAGTGGGTAACACAGGATTGTCAGTATAGATAGGAGGCCAAATGTCGATGAAAGTGTGTCGAGCGATGTGTAAAAATGCCTGGACATCATTGTTTGCGAGTATGCGTGCGCGACAAACTGAAATCAAACCAAATTCAATTAACGCATTCAGTATATACCATTGGTGCGAGGAATGTGTGATAAGGAGGGCAAATCCCACCCAGAAGGGCAAACCAGTTGCAAGTGGTCAAATTAAGCCATATGGCAACCTTGTGATATTACATGAAATAACTTATCCAGATGAATACCCGTTGACAAAGACAGTTGCAACTGGTCCAGTTGAAACCAATCAAATCTAATTTTCATCTCCTTTCCTCTCGTCCCTTCTCAATTCCGTGAGAATGTGAAATCGAATGATTTATTATGTTTCAAGTCTGTGCATTACTGTGTTTTGCATTTTTCTATACATTAAGATATTGATATTAGATAATGCTAATAATGCTCATCACTTAATCGGAAAATTATTATTAAATAAATTGACTACTAGTCAAATATATAAAGCAACGCTTTCGTTTACCTCCCAGTTTATATAGCAGCTTTTACTTGTACCCGTATTACAATATGTTGTTCTTATCAAGTGTAGTAGATCAAAAACTTTCCGCAAAATCTAGAGATGAATGTTATTCTTCCTCTTTGGGATACAAAAAAATGTTCACATGTGCGGTCTCACCGTTAACGCAGGTGTTAACAGAAAGGGAAAGAAAGACAACTCGAAACAACCTAAAACTGAAGTATTTTAAAACTCGAGGGTGTACATTATTTATGAGTGCAAGTTTTGTGAACCTTTCTTGATTGATAAAATTGCAATAATCCTGACAATTTAATTAGATTTGTCATTTTTTTAATAATTTTGTTACCATTATCGAATTAAGTTTTCACATGTAGTAGCTACTCACAACTTTCTGGTCAAAATCCACAGCAGTCTGCGCCTGCGCAACAGGATGAGCCACATCCGGTTTATCGCTCTGCCTGAACAGAGTGCTCAGCTGTGGTTTGTCAAGACGGTACGATAGTGGTAAATTAATAATAATAATAATAATAATAATAATAATAATATTCAATTCTTAGAGACGCATAATACCACTCAAATAGTCTCTATGCGTGTGAAAGTGAAAATTGATGAGAATTTGAAAATAACTAATAATTATCAAACAGATGCGTCTTTAGTCTTGATTTCAATTGATCGAAGTCTGTCAATGATCTAATGCCTTGGGGGAGATTATTCCATAATTTGGGTGCCGTATTTGCAAAAGCTCTATCACCGAATGTCTTAGATTTTACACGAATTTCAGAGAGAAGATTTTTTGATTGAGAACGAAGATTACGAGTAGGCTGGTATGGTTTGATGAGTTCAGTAAGATAGACAGGAGCATTTCCACATAAGCATTTGAATACAAGAGTGAAGATTTTAAACTGAACACAAGCCCTTATCGGGAGCTAGTGGAGACTACTTAGGATCGGAGTTATATGTTCAAATTTCCTTTTTCGCGTTACAAGCCTTGCCGCTAAATTCTGTACACGTTGGAGTTTATTGAAATCTAAGTAACTAAATATAAATGCGTGAACAAGCCTCTCTGTGGTCGCTCTCTGTGGTCGCTCCAAAAAAAAAAATATATTCGCATGTCTTTGTTCTTTCACAGCAGATGTATTCAAACGTTCACAAAACAAAAAAAATCTTTACAATATCAGGCATGATAAGTACATGAGATGAACGGCAAAATAATATCAGCAATTCAATGAAAGGGCTTTCTGGGCTAATTATAGACTAGTAGTAGTAGTAAGGATAGCGTATTCCATCCCATAAATAGCTAAAATATTTTACATTTACAGGGTGTATGTCAAATATTTCTTTTATAAAAAAAAATATCAGCATCATTGTTTCAAATGTCATTTACATTTCTCTTTTTTGCTGTGTGTTGGTTCGCAGTTTCTCCGTATTTCTGATGAAATATTATGAACAATGTTTTGATTTTTTTTTTAATGTTGACTGTGGGCTCATTGTTATTTTTGAAACTCTATTTGTTTTTAGACAGTGTATTGAAGGGTAAAGGGGAGGGTGAAAGTTCACCTCTACTCCATTAGCCACGTAGTCTAGGAGCGTTGCGGCAAACTTCTCCACTCCGTCGGCCATCTCTTCGAATTCTTTGTTTACCGCCTCCCAGCTCGATGCAACGCCCCGTAGTCTTCCGGTCAGCCGAAAGGCGTTGCTCAGGGCGTTCGCATGGGCTAGCCCCAGGTACGCCGGACTAGACAGCGCTCTACGGAAGTAATGTTCAATTTTATTTAGAGGTCTACGGTGATCATTGTTGTCTAAATCTACTACCACTTGATCTAATAGCTATTTGGTCTAACATCAGGTAGTCTCATTCCATTTGGTCTACTACAATTTGGTCTTATTTCAATTTGGTTCATTACTGTTTAGTCTTATTCCAATATCTAGTCTTCTTCTCTGCTTATCCAAATTTAGTCTACTTCCATAAAGTACGATTGTCATTCATTTTTATCTTTTGTATGATATGGTTGTATTGTGTTACCATTAATGCCTACGTCCTATAGAACACTATTTTATCAGGCACAAACTGGGTCAAGGTATCCGAAGTGGTGTCGTCATGTAGGCATGTTGTCAAGACAATTCATTTTAAACAAACTCACTCCAGCGAGAGGTTTAGCTGTCCGATATTGTTTATCTGTCTAGTGTCTGGCATTCCCAATTACAGTCCCCCTTGTGATCACCGCTGCTTGCTCTATCCGTATTGTTTAGAGTCAGTTGTCTTGACAATATTGTTCAAATGACGTAACACTTCGGTACTCTATGGCTCTAAATAATATGACTTCAGCGAGAGGTTTACCGGTGCGTTGTTGTCTAGCGGGGTAGTATCGGGCAATCCTAATTAGAGTTCTCGCTGTGATCACCGCTGATTGCTCGACCCCGCATAGTTTAGAACAAGTTGTCTTGACAATCATGCTAACCTGACGTCACACTGCGGTACTCAATAGAAACGTAGACTTCTCGTAGCAAGTATTTCTATACAAAACAAGCTACTTGGGATATTCAAACGGAATTCTCCATGTTCTTCGTCTACTGTTTGTGTCCTACCTGTAGATGTCCAGGTATTTGGTGACATCTGAGAGAGAGGCATCCGCCATTCCTTCGAGCTTCGGTTCCACAATCCGCTCTGCACCTGTTTCGAGAAGCGCCTGTTGGGGACGCGTGTACATATAGGGCGAACAGAACTTCGTCACTTTGTAATCGCAATTTGCGTATGAGCAGATTTTTGCTGGTAGAAAATGAATTCATGTCAATTTCACTACTCACAGAGTATTAAAAATGGGAATTCCTTGGATAGTCAACCAAATTTCAATTTATCATCATGCAAATATGGCAACAGCTATTCAGCTCTGAGAAGGTAGTGAAAAAAAAAACATTCCACCATGTGCACCCGCTTCTGTTGTTCTTCCAGGCTCACTGTAAAATGTCTTTCGATCCATCATCCAACATAGCTTCATGAAATAATCCCAGCCAGCAGTCTAGTAGTATTTATTCAGTGGATTGTCCGACCGTAGCGTAATTACGACCTGGTCTAAATAGGCAGCATTTTTAAAAAACCTGGAAACGAGACTGTGCTGCTGCGGCTGTTCGGTCATTAATATTCACACTTTTCAAACATAACATCATAATTTGGGTTGCTCTTTGAGAATAGGAACGAACACCTTCATTTCAACGCCATCTTTTTGTAAACGTACATCTGAGTTACAGGAGATAAATGTGTTTTACTCATAGGATGTAATCCATTGTAACTTCTATGACATCACACACTTGTTCCTAATTTAAGAATAATCACATTTCAAATAGCTGTAACTTCTTCAAACCTACCCGAATCTTACTCAAACTTAACTAACCTGCTTAATTTTTTGTCTACATCCTAGAAAAGCTTCTTATTTACCAGAGTGCGTGCTCCTTTAAGTTATCTTCTTACTACTTTCAATGACAAGAATCGAAGACTTACCTGTACAATAATAAAGTTGTTCTGCATGGCAGCCATTTTAAGCGGCGTCAATGCCTCGTCGTAGTCGTCATTGTCACAATGGCACCCCAGTATCATTGTCCTCTCCTAGTGTAGATTGGTTGAAGAGAGAATATGACGCGAGTAGTCAAGTAGTACCCATTATGCAAACATTGTGAGAAATATCAGAGGGTCAAACATATTAAGTGTACAGGTACTGTTTCATGACGTAGGTGTACGCTTCGCCTCGCCGTATTATATATTATATACATATACATGTGTCTTACATAATATATCCCAACCCCCTCTCTCTCTCTCTCTCTCTCTCTCTCTCTCTCTCTTTCTCTCTCTCTCTCTCTCTCTCTTTCTCTCTCTCTCTCAAACACACACACACAACACATATAAACACACATAGTACACACACATGCTATCTACCTCTCTACTTTATTTCTCTTCTCCCTCCCCATCTCCCAGTGAACTCCGATGTGTTCCCCTTACTAAGATCTCACCTTACTCATCCAATTTCTCTCATCTTACCTTGTGTCCTCATTTTTTTTCCGCCTCTCTCTCTTCTCTCTCTCTCTCTCTCTCTCTCTCTCTCTCTCTCTCTCTCTTTTCTCTCTCTCTCTCTCTCTTTCTCTCTCTCTCTCTCTCTCTTTCTCTCTCTCTCTCTCTCTCTCTCTCTCTCTCTCTCCTTACCTTACCTCTATTGGAAATTTCTTGGCATGCTTGCAAATGATGACGGCTGCTTCCTCGAAGGACGCGGCACACGCTCGTAAAAGGGCGTCACCCAGTGGAACCCTGTGAGCTAAGAGGGTCCCCACGAGAGCTGCGGGAGATAAGTGGAGAGAGGCGGAGAGATGACGGGAGAGAACAGAGGGAGAGAGAGGGGGGCGGAGAGAAGTGGTAGAGGGGTGGTAGAGGAGGGACAGAGGAGGGAGAGGTAGAGAGAGAGAGAGAGAGAGAGAGAGGTCGTGGTAAATTTCGACCTCCAACATACAGTTGCAAAAGAAAGCGTACGAAAATATGGAACACAGAACACAGCGGTTTCGGGCGTATGGCAAGCCGTTTCATTTATTCCTATTTCTTGATATCAAGAATTCGATATTTTAATATAAAGAAATGGTTTTGTGTAGTTAAGCAATGGTAATTCTTGATATCAAGAAATTGAATTTGTGATATCAAGAAATAGGCAAAAATTTTAAGACGGCTTGCCAACCGGGCGAGTGATTTTGTGGATCAAAGGAAATGTGACTGGAGATCGTAAGCGGGGTAAGGTCAGCACATTAAAAACGTCCATAATCTGAACTAGTTCAGCTAAATCTTCAATAACACTAACAGCCATTCCATGTAACCCGATGTACGTGTATACTTACGCGCGAACCCCATTCTGATTGCGTGCGCGTACGTGTTCAGCCCCTCCGAGTCCCGGATATCCATGCTCACCCCATTGGCTGAACGAGCGATCAACAACTTCTGAACCTGCGAAAGCAATAGAAGAAAAAAATCTGTGCTTACCTAATGACTCTAGTTCTTCCCCGGCTCGTCTGAAAAATCATAAAAGAATGATTAGCCCTGCCATCCTAAACAAAAACGATTATATATTTGGATAATTTCAACCCCACTCGGGACCAAGTACCACAAATATCTGCTTTGGGCCTATAACTTTTGATATAGAGTATTAGAAATCATAACATAATGTAGCTCGTAAAAGAACATAAATATTACCTATTACCTATACCTATATTACCAATAAGAATCAATTACATGTGATTCTTTTGTAACGCGAAATGTTAGTCAAATGATCACGAAATCCTCACATGGGCAAAACGCTGAACAGGTGAAAACATGATTTTGCCCTTCAAATTTGCATATTAATTGCTCTAAATAGAATGCTTTTTACGTTTTGTTAATTTACAAGGCATTGTACGTTCCGTTTAAGGATGAAAATCGGATTTGAAAAAGAGGTGTTGCCAAATTGAAAACTAAATGATGATAACTTTTATTTCTAAAAGGCCTTGGCCGCGCAAGAGTTCAGACAGCCAGGCTAAGTCTAGCTCTATATTTTGTTGGCGTGTTATCTTCCTGCACCTTCAAAATTTCCCCTTCATCGATAGCGTCAATGATCTCCATGTTGTTGCATTCCGACGGCTGCCCGGGAAGAAAGACTTCGTCGTCGGATTCCACGATGTCGTTATCGACCGACGTCATCGTTGAAGTATCACGACGACACACTCTGATAACATCCATTACGTTGAATTTGTGAAGAGCGAAAAAGTAGACATGGTTACTTGACAACCTATGTGTTACATATCATTTTCTCAAAACCATGTTAGATATAGGCACGCAAGTAGTAAAGATACAAGTAAAGTATAGGACCGTAGAAGTAGTAGGAGTAGAAGTAGTAGTAGTATCTGGTGTAGAATTAGTTAATGTTGTAGGAGAGGTACCCATTGGATGATTTAATAGCATTGTAATATAACCCGTGAAGGTTTTGTCACTTTGAAAAATTGTCTCCTGGATGAATTAAAGACTTACTTCCTCTGAAAAATTTGACATTTTGTCGCTAAGTAAACCTTGTTTGATGCTGAAGACGCTCCAATAAGTCACATGTGTATGTGTAGGATACAACCACGTCAAGTGGTTTTACGCTATCATAAAGTATGTTTAAACAGTATTATTCGAACCAAGTCTCGATTAACCACACATTATGATAAAGATTGTCTCTACTATTAAACGGATAGTTCAACGGATGGTTTCAATAAAAACAGAAATATGAAACTGATAGAAACGTAATTAGTGGACGTTTGACGAAAATCGTCAAAGGATAAGAAAGTTGTGAACTTTTGACATTCTAAGTTTGTGACGTCACGTGTGAGGTGCTCTTCCATATGCTGTGTGCTGTGTGATGCCATAAATTGTTCTTTTTCTGTTTATGATGACGGATTTTTTTTTCATAGAGGTTTGTGTGTAAAAACGTGTTTTTTTAATCATGCATCGAATGCACAGGTTTTTATCCTTTTCTGAAAATTAACATTTTCACAAAAAATGTACAGCACATATGGGAGAGCACCTCGCGTCACAAAATCAAAACTGTAAAAGGTTATACTGTCTTTTCATCAAACCTGCATTAATATGTTTATTTTCTGTCTGTGCTTTGATTGAAACCAACTTACTTTCAGTGTGAACTATTTCTTTAATCTTACTTATTCCAGTGATTCTAGCCTAGACATTATGCATTAGGGTTTGTTTTGCCATGGTGATCTTCTGCAGTCACAACTATTTCTGAACATGTAGACTAGTTCTTTTTTTTTTAATCTGTCCTTCTCCGTCACACACATGACAAATAGAATTAGAAGGGGAAAAAGTATTAGCCCCAAGCGTCCTTTTCTACAGGTATGATGCCATTAGAGCATTACACCGTAACAAACACAACGGACTCGAACATACCATGGAATGCTAAGATGACTATATTCAATACTTAAATGTCATTGAAGGCGTTGTGTATGTCTTAAATAGCAATTGTGTAAACAGCATGGTACATTCGAAAATAGAATGCTAGTACATGCCTCAAAATGCTGGCATTGGGCTTGAAGAGATTTTAACTGTTTTTCTTGATACGTTGACTGTTATATTTATACTTGATTTTGCGATAGGTCGTCTGAAAATAAAGTCCAGTACCTTCATACCTTCACAATGACAATTCTATTTAGAACATCTCAATCTTACCGGTTTATCTAGAAAAAAACGTTGTACACATAATGAGATGAGATATCATTGTACGAGAAAAATATCTATATAATTGTTACGCACAAGCTTTCATTCGCATTTGCAAAGGAAACTAAGCGTAATTTGTCCAACAACAAGATACACGTCCCACTTGAATTCCACGTTTTTATAAGTTCTATATTTTACCAAACTGATCTATTTAATACTGTCCCTCTGTTTTATGCAATGTTTTAAAGAGTTACATTTGGCTTTCTTTGTTTGTTTGTTTTTTTTGTCTGCAAAATGCATACTAATGACCTATTACTGTACTTTTACTTACCATTGGCATCGAAGAGCTGGTTACAGTCTTAGACCTCCACTGATCGCAGGGACGTCGCTGTGAATTTCGATTTCGACCACAAAATGAAGCAAAATTGGTACGGCGTGATCTCGATACAAACTCAAACGAACACACTGTACTTATGAGTGAACATACCATGGAATGCTAAGATGATTATATTCAATACTTAAATGTCATTGAAGGCGTTGTGTATGCCTTAAATAGCAATTGTGTAAACAGCATGGTACATTCAAAAATAGCATGCTAGTACATGCCTCAAAATGCTGGCATTGGGCTTGAGGAAATTTTAACTGTTTTTCTTGATACATGGACTGATACATTTACACTTGATTTGGCGATAGGTCGTCTGAAAATAAAGTCCAGTACCTTCATACCTTCACAATGACTATTCTATTTAGAACATCTCAATCTTACCGGTTTATCCAGAGAAAAATGTTGTACACATAATGAGATGAGATATCATTGTACGAGAAAATATCTATATAATTGTTACGCACAAGCTTTCATTCGCATTTGCAAAGGAAGCTAAGCGTAATTTGTGTAACAACAAAGTACACGCCCCACTTGAATTCCACGTTCTTATAAGTTCTATATTTTAACAAACTAATCTATTTAATACTGTCCCTCTGTTTTATGCAATGTTTTAAAGAGTTACATTTGGCTTTCTTTGTTTGTTTTTTGTCTGCAAAATGCATACTAATGACCTATTACTGTACTTTTACTTACCATTGGCATCGAAGAGCTGGTTACAGTCTTAGACCTCCACTGATCGCAGGGACGTCGCTGTGAATTTCGATTTCGACCACAAAATGAAGCAAAATTGGTACGGCGTGATCTCGATACAAACTCAAACGAACACACTGTACTTATGAGTGAGTTTGCGATAGAGCTACATTCACGCACCAACACTCCCTGACCAAAGCCTGACCGCTATCATGTGTATTCTATCTCATGAAAGCCACCCCAGACAACATGATCCGATCAACCGTATGACTGGTCATTTGATTTGTGCAAGAATGTAGCGTCACATATCCATTTATAGGCTCCTTCCAGTTGTACAATCGTGGCAAAATTGTGTTGTCTGCCGACGTCTTAAAGATGGCCCGTCCCTTTTACAAACATCTGTAAACTTAATGAAAGTTTGCACATAATTTAAGGTCAGAGGTACTATAACTCCGGTAGAATAAATGACAATCTAACACTGAGATTTGATTCCAATTGATTGCCGACCGTTGATTTTTTTGACATTACGACTACATGTATTTCCGTGGTACAAAAAAAGAAAGCTCGATCAATTATCAAAGATCATTTCCTCAAAACCGAATATTACGCTTTGTCGATTCCAGGGAAAGATTATTATGGCCTCTCTCTCTCTCTCTCTCTATCTCTCTCTCTCTCTCTCTCTCTCTCTCTCTCTCAAATGATGATAAATCAGGGAACTCTCAGAATTAGGTCTGCAAAAGGGACGAGCTACCTTTAAGTGACCCCTTTGAAAGGGATTATGATATAACTTCCGATTCGCAGGCGAGGTCACTTTTGTCCTTCTGCCTATTTTAGTCCTGACAATACGAGAGATCAGACGCTTTGTATAAATGCTCATTCTAGTCCAGTTGGTATGAATATATTTTCCAGTTATAGTTGGGACTAGAATAGACGGATTTCTTAAAAGGAAAACAAGAGTGACACAGAGAGTCATAGGGGTAGGAGTATAGATTTGTGTTTATTTTTTTTTAATGTGATCGCATGTGATCGTCTTCTCTTGCTCTCTCCCTCTCTCTCTGTCTCTCTCTCTCTGTCTCTCTGTCTTTCTCTCTCTCTGTCTGTCTGTCTCTCTCTGTCTCTATCTCTTTCTCTCCCCTCCTCCTTTCTCTCTCTCTCTCTATAAATATGTTTGTACATGTGTTTCAAAAGACATTTAACTGTAATTTCCCCCTCATTATTCCCCCCCCCCCTGTTACCCATCTCTCTCTCTCTCTCTCTCTCTCTCTCTCGCTCTCTCTCTCTCTCTCTCTCTCTCTCTCTCTCTCTTTCTGTCTCGCTCTGTCTCTCCCTCTCTCTCCCTCTCTCCCTCTATCTCTCTCTCTCTCTCTTTCTCTCTCTCTGTCTCCCCCTCCCCCCCCCCCTCTCTCTCTCTCTCTCTCTCTCTCTCCTTGTATGTGTTTTTTCATATGTTTAGGTTTGTGAACTCTGACAAAATACTCCTTGTTCACATTTGTAAATGGGTAAATCAGCAGTTTATACGAATAAGAATAACAGTATTAACTTCGCAAGGCGAGAAAGTGCTATTCTATTGTATTTGCGCATGTTTCTTGTGGGGAAATACATCAATAGCGCGTGCAGAATAGATAGTATGCTATGATACAAGAGCTCGTGTGATTAGGCCAACATACGTTCCTCTATCACATCGGTAAAAAAAATAAGCTTTTATAAGGTTATATCGAAAGGTAATGTATTCTTATCGAATCCTCAGTCACATTCAGTTTCATACTTCACAAAATAAACGTACGTCAGTAAATGTATTTTTTGTAAACAGTATCTAAGTTTCCCTGCTGCGTTATCAAGTTCATTTCAATACTTATTTCTCCCAGCACCATAATAATATTTCACATTATAATCGTCAACATACAGAGCATGGCGACGGAACAGTAATTTGTAAGAATAGCTTGAAAGAGACGTTCTGTTACACGGTGGAAAAAAAACCTATCCCTAATTGTTTAAATTAAGTGAAATGTTATGCAGAAGTGTTTTTCTCTCTGTCCCTGATACGGTCGCCACAGAGCCGACACCGAGTTTAAAAAACGCCCTCTGTTGTTTGCAGACAATACGTTTTGTGTTGTTTTGATGGTGCATTCTCAAGGAGGCATACAGTACAGCGGAGCTACACTAGCATAACATAACCCAAAACCTAGTCTACACGATACGTTTAACTTCGACGGAATCGTGTGAGCGTCGACAAATTTCAAGCATGTTAAATATGGTTAGTTTTGTTTAAAACTTTTTTTGAAACATGAACCATTCAGCATTTCTGATCAGCATATCCCCTCCCCCCCCCCTTTTTTTTGGGAGGGGGGGGGGGGCGGGGCGTTTTATGAACCTGCCATTGTAGCATCTTTTTCCCCTTTTTGACTCCGATTGGACATTGCCCTTTTTTAAGCCGTTGTTTTCCCTTAGGGTGCCAGATTAACTAATTCTATATGGAATTTGTGTGCATTTTTGTTGAAAAACATACTCCTATGGCACAAAGGGGGTTAACAGGGGTTAAGGGAGACAGGGATTAAAAGGAGCCGCTGTCTCCCCGGTATTGCGCTATAGCATCCATACAGATGTTTGAATATTATGCTCAAGTTGTTTCTTCTTCCTAACATCTCCCTAATGTAACGTACCTAAAAAGATCGTGAATGAATAGCTATGGCCCGTAAATAGGAAAACAAATAGAATTGTGTAAATACCAGGGAAAATGTAAAAAAAATAATAAACTAAGTATGAGAACTTCCCTCCATATGGGGGCATATTTTGCTGCTAAATAGCATTCAGCTACATGCATTTTTACTAACTAAGTAGGCTACAAGGTTTTATTATGGCCACTGGAAACTGCCTTTAAGTGGAATTATAGCGATCCCTAGATTTCGAGGAGGTTTGGGATGGGTCGCCCAGAAACGTTTGATTCCTGTAGCCGAGAGACAGAAAACCGCTGTCTACACCACAGCGCATGCGTTGACGCAAGCAATGCCGCTGACCGACGCATCGCGGAATGACAGGGGCAATGGATGCATGCACTCTGGTGTGGACAACGGTCTTCAATATTTAGCCTAAAAGAACCGGGAAGCTTTGGACAACCAACCCAAAACATCCTCGAAATCTAGATATCGATATAATTCCGCCTAAGTCAGTTTCCGATTCTATTATTAGGACTGAAGTTCTTACATAGTATGTTCTTCCATTTCCCATGGCTTTTTACAAAATTATATTTTTGACCCGCAAAAGGGTTACCCTGTCTTTAACTTTTCAGTTCCAGACAAAATATAGCTATCTAGGATTTGTGTGCATTACTTGTTGATAAATTCAAATGTGGCAGATAAAGAGTTAATTGTTCCTGATATTCTTTGCGGTAAGCGCTGCCTCCATGACGTCATAAAGCTTCTGCGTGGCATCCGTGGTCGGACCAACCAGCTCTAGGCAACGGGCCGTGTCTTGCTTGATGTAGCTATCGACGAACACTTTGCGTGTAGGTAACCAACGCATAGCCAAACGCGCCGCCTGGCGTACGGCGAAGTTCACGTTCTTCCCTAGCGTTTCATCAAACGCTTCCCGCCCGAGCTCCCCCATCTTGCTCTCGTCGGTCCCCGCCGCGAGCTTCCGCAGGATTGAGATGAAGAACTCGATGTCGAAATGCATCTCGAGCAGCGCGCGGTTGCCGGAGAGCCCCCCACCCTTGGTCTTGCGTTTGATGCCCTTGCTGAGATCGTAGTCGAACACGGCTTGGGCGGTTTGGTAGTGCTCGCCGATGGCCTTGTCGGAGCGGAGGGTTTCTAGGGCTTTTGGACGGAATCGCTTGTCCTTGGATACGAAAGCGAAGAGGGTACCCATCATGTCGTACAACCTGAAATAAACAAATAAAACAAAACATTTAACAAACAATCAAATAAACTTTCACTGACATACTGGAGCAGCTTTCTCTACGACGAGAAGTACACCACCTCACTCGCGAGAGGTCAGAAGAATCTAACAGATCCAGTTACAAAATGTACATTTCTTCCTTGTGTCAAAGTAAGATACATTAACAATTAAAAAAAAATAAACAAACAAGACATGAATAAGCAAACGAGAGCGATTCCAACAAGGAGCGGTCTAACTTTAAATTGCCATAACTCCTGCACTGTATGATTTTGCTCAAACTTTTACTGATCTGTTTCTCTTACAATTTTACTTCTCATGAAGGAAACTGAATTTCAGGGTGAACTCCCTTTGATACCAAGTTAG
>OZ022593.1:13325119-13520119 GCA_963669155.1 Arbacia lixula
GCTCTTTGTGATACGGGGCCCAGGAACATTATTGACTTGATAAAGAGACAGTTAAGGAAAAGGGAAGCAGGTGACCACTCCAACATCTGAGGTAAATGAAGAAACAAACTGTAGTGGCTGTCAATGGTTTTAGTGCATGCGTCAATGTTAATATGGGCTCCAGACGGGGTGTACGGTGCAAAATATAGATGGGTCCCAGAGTGGGCCAAATGGGGTCTTTAACATTTTTGCAACTGACCAACAGGAAAATGATGCACATGGACTCATATCATTTGACCTTTTGACCCGTAGATGACTTGTGACTCCATCATCCTCATAACGCCACATGTCGTATTACCCAAGGATCATTTGTACCAAGTTTGATCACAATTGATGCAGAAATTAAGATATGGGAGCAAGTTAAACAAAAACATTTTTGTAACAGGAAAAGTGATTACATGTATTCGACAAGTATCAAATGAAATGAAACAAACGTTGATTCTCATAAGTCGGCACAGTCTTAGATAAAATAGCCTTTATATGTCGTTAAAATAATAGGGTTTCCTTACAATTATATTGTACATCGTTTAGTGAGTGTTTTACCTCCATGGAATAAACCTCAATTTTGTGTCCGGACGTGTCCGAAAAAGTTACGGACCGAATTCTTTTTACAATTTCATCAAAATTTCCCTTCGCTCATCCCCAAAATAACAGACCATTTCATTATGTATCAAATTTTATTCACGTCGTTCAAACAGAACGTTACTAATGGTAACCCCAAAGCTTGTCCGAGGTTTGTCCGCGTAGCAAAGACTAATTAGATTCAGAGTGCGTTCCCTCTATTGAAACTGAATCACGAAATACATGTAAATATAATAACGCAACACCAGGCAGTAAGGGGGAAAATTATTGTAAATACATTACGAAAAAGGCTTACTCACAGTGTGTGCACAGCTTTGCACTCCCAGCGAAGACTGCACGGTTGACATATTTCTCGAAACAGATGTTATTTTGTTATTCAGTGAAAGGCATTGCCTAATCAGAAATACAGCGTATTGTCATGATTGTTTAAAACACCTGAAAGTCTGGTAGTTTGATGAGGCTTTGGTCATCATAGACCAAAGGAAAGTCCATTCATAATAGGTTGATTCTTTAATAGACCAATTTTGTAATGTATGCACATCCCCACACTAACAGACCAGTTTCATTATGTAATCAAATGTTGTTCACGTCGTTCAAACAATACGTTACTAATGGTAGCCCCAAAGCTTGTTCGAGGTTTGTCCGAGTAGCAACAACCAATAAATTCAGATTGCGTTCCATCCATTGAAACTGAATCACGGAACACCATACAAGGCAGTATAAAGAGGGAAAGTTGTGAATACATTAGGAAAACGGATTATTGGCAAGGGCCAGGGTTGATGTTCATGTCACCAGACAAGAGCAGCAAGAGCAAGCTCAGGTGTTTATTTCGAGACTGCTTAAAACTTATAATTACAAAGATCTTCTCAATTCTGCAAGAAGAGTTGTAGATGATATGGAATAAGCTCAACGGCATATCAGCATGAAGGTTCAAACCAGTTGCACAGAAAGTCACACATGACCAGTTTCCTTGATTGAAACATGCGTATCCGAAACGACTCTTAAGGTGGCGGATAGCGGGAAAATTGATGAGTACCAACAACTAATATGCATTCCACCAATTTAAACTGAATCACCAGATACAGGCGAATATCATAGCGTCTTAGGTATAAAGTTATGCATACATTGCGAAAACGGCTTATTCAAAAGCCCTGTTCGATGGCATATGTGCAACACTTAAATAACACCATTATAACATCCACCGTATATCGTCGTACAATACAACGTTAAACCAGCGATAAGCTACACGTTGAACTTAGCATGTACTCTGAATACGTACGGTCATGACTCTGTGTGTACCAAGGGTCTGTGTGTATTACCAGGGATGTGTTATGGAAGGATATGAATCAACTTTCTTCCTTTGAACCCATGTGCCAAGCCGCTGAAAAGTTATGTGTTCTCAACAGGTGCTGTTCAAGTGTTTGAACAATTATGAACATGATTGTGTGGCAACGGCTTCTCAGAGAAAACAAAAGAAATGTACAGTCTCATTTCGCTTGTCCCGTTCTGTTAATGGCCTTAATACTTCCATGAGCATTATCAGGTATCAGCAAACACAAATAAACAAGTTTTTCAAGTGAAATATCTCTGTTTCACGCAAATACACACAAATGCCGTTAATGATAATACACAGCTTGATATATCATTTTGAGAGTTGTTGAATCCCCCAAATGCACAAGTTGTCGGAAAGTGAAGAAATTGGTCAATTTTGTAAGTAGTACAAATAGCTTATATCTCCGATTTTTAATGATTCCTCAATACTTTTCGAAACAAAAGCAGAGTATTAGGATCTGTCATTATCTGCCGTTAACTTCCTTATAGTTTGCAAACAAATTTGTCAAAAACAAAACTTCTACAGACACATGGAAAATTAAAGAAATTTCTTTTCAAGTTGACATCAGCTAAATGTCGGCCCGGCACATGGAACATCAAAGCATTGTCATGATTATGGGATGCTTTTGACATTCATGAGCACGCTTTAGAACCCATACAGATGTTTGAATATATTATGCTCGAGTTTCTACTCCTTCGTAACACCTCCCTGGTATTACTGACACTACGGACACGATCTTTTCTTATGCGGACAAAATTTCAAAGGGTCCCTTTGAAATGTCCGCATAACAAAAGACCATGCTCATAGTGTATGAATGATTTCGGGCACGATACATTCACAGCTTAGGGTCGCTCAAACATTCATGGTGGAGGAATGCAAACATAAACATAAACACCATGTAGCGGCTAAATTCTCCCGGTTGAGCACCGACGCTATTATGGCCGAGAGGTCTAATACGCCGGCAGTAAGCTCACACTCGTGCGCCTCGCACGGGTTCGAATCTCGTCTGACGCTAATATAGGTTCAAGGATTTTTGCGGTTTGGCACCGTGTGATTGGGATCAGCCTTGTTTCCTCCCCTAAATCGTCAGGGCCTCGGCTAGAGTTCCAGGAGTTTACGAAGAGACATGCTTTGGGCCGATCGCCATATCAGAAGGGCACTAATGGTAGTCGGTAAAAGGTCATTGATTTGGCCCATAAATCACGACACCTGAACGCCTGGCAACCATTGCGTAATCTTTTGATTTTTTTTTATTTGTTTTGATTAGTTGTTTTCCCTCTATCTCTCTCTCTCTCTATATATATATATATATTGTTTTTGTTTTTGTTTTTTTCTTTTTGAAATCCACTTTGATTTGTTTTCTATCCTTATCTCTAATAACAATAAGCTTGGATGATGCGAATCAAAATTAAACAACAGCATATCACTAATTAAAGGCCCAACCCGTAAAATTGACTAAAAAGTATACCATTAAAATATAGCTAGAGTTCGATATTCCGAAGGTTCGTTTATTCCGGAGGTTTGTTATTTCGAAAATATTATAAAAAATACAAAAAAATACCGAAACCCGTAAATTGCCTATACCTCGATTCTCGTTAGTCCGAAAACGAAAAAGGGCTCGTTAATCCGAGCATTTGTCGTGCAACGTTCGGAATAACGAACATTTGGAGCAACGAGTGCTTTCCTAAAATATAGGATTTCGTTCAATAGAACATTTAGAAGTATAATGCGCACTCACCCTCATGCTTTGCCGAGAGTTGAACAAAACCAACCCAAAACAAATTCCAGTGATTAGAAGAAACTAGTAATTGGAACCCAGATAGCAAAGTATCTGGGGCAGATATGGGAATCATGTGGGTCTACTGGGGCCCATATGTGCTATGTTCAACCCATATGGGGCCCATATGGTTTGTGCCACCTAGAACCCAGATAACAAAACCATATGGGGCCCCATGTGGTATGAATATGAGTAATGTGGTCTTATTTCTGGGTCGATTGAGCCATATAAAACCCATATGGGGCCCATATGGGCTTTTCCACCTTGAACTACCCACATGATAACTGAGATGCTTATGAATATTCATGCATGTATTAGGCCTATTGACTTCCCTCCTCCTCCTCCCCCTCCTCCTCCTCCTCTTCCCTCCCCCCCCCCCCCTCCTCCTCCTCCTCCTCCTCCTCCTCCTCCTCCTCCTCCCCCTCCTCCTCCTCCTCTTCCCTCCCCCCCCCCCTCCTCCTCCTCCTCCTCCTCCTCCTCCTCCTCCTCCTCCTCCTCCTCCTCCTCCTCCTCCTCCTCCTCCTCATTTTCTTAACCATTCTCCTCCTCCTTCTCTCCGCCGCCCCATCCCTTACTCCTTCCCTTCCTGCGCCTCATCATCTATCACAGTAGATTTCACCTCAAAATATTCAATGCAGGTTTGAAAAAAGGCATCAAATTCTAAAGCATTTTTAAGACACCTTTAAACCAATCCTTGCATAAACCCTTACTACAATGTCTAACTTACCGAGAACAGAATATCAGAACATTGTACGGCGTATGCAAACGCATACACCATTATTTTACAGTGAACAACCCCTTTAACTACATTGCCCACACAGCACAAATTATGTCGTGTTTATCTCGTTTAGCTCATTAACGGGGGTAATTATCAGTCTTTTGGGATCAGAAATATTGATCAGAAATATTCAACAGCATGGAAGCCAGGTTAACTCTCTGTGTGTATCACCCCCACTCACAGGTACATCAAGCAAGACACAGCGGAGGCTCTGTCACTCCTCCCCGCTACTATCGGCGCGCTGAAGGGTGTGCACTCGCTGATGGAGGCCTCGTTCGTCAAGAACGATCTCATGAATGAGGCGCAGGAGCAAGCTGCCAAGAACAAGGAGGAGGACGCCGCACAGCCCCCGATCGAATAATCGCATTCCCCGGCCAAATAAACACAGCTCCCGTCCAAAAAATTATCGCATCCCGCGGTCGAAAAGTCGCATCCCCCGGTCGAATAATCAGAGCTCCCGGTCGAATGATCATATTCCCCGGCTGAATAATCACAGCTCGCGTTCAAATAATCACTACCCGTGGTCGAAAAGTCGCATCTCCCGGTCGAATAATATTGCTTCTCAGGTGGAATAATCAGAGCTCCCGGTCGGATAATGGAAACCCCAAGCCGGATGATAACAGTTCCCACTACGATAAGTGTAGCCCCGGCCGAATTACCACAGACTCCGGTCGAAACCATATTGTGATCCTAGCGAATGTTTGGATGCGAATATAGCGCTTAATATGTATGTGGTAACATACTGTTGCCATATGAAATGCAATGATGTCCAAAGTAAGATGCTAACTTTCACTGATGCGTGATGCATAATCATCTCCCAGGACTTATAAGTAAATCGCTGGTAAATATCTTTATTCGGTAGGCTTATTACGTGCAATCCCATACATGTAAGACATGTACCCAACTGTCAGGATTTAAAGGCCTGTTTTACATGGAATAATGTGTTTTTCTCATTGAAATAAAATGGTTAGAAAATGACGAGAGACTAATATATAGCAACTAAGAAATGTGCATTCCATTTTTTTTTAATGAAATTATCATCACAATGGTGCCGATTTTCATCCTGTTCATGATTGTATGTTTTTAATGAAAATTTGCAAATATATAATGCAAAACTAAACACGAATCCAGATGAAATATGTATCGGTCATTATTTCTTTAAATCACATTTTGGGTTACATGAGAGAGAGAGAGAGAGAGAGAGAGAGAGAGAGAGAGAGAGAGAGAGAGAGAGAGAGAAAGAGAAAGAGAAACACATGGGTGTGTGTGAGGGGGGTGGGGGGTGGAGGGGGCGACAGGGGGTAGTGAGATAGAGGTGGTAGTGAGGGAGAGAGAGAATAGACAGAGTGGACGTGAAAGAGAAAAGGGGAGAGTAAGAGGAAGAGAAAAGGAGAAAGAGAGAGAGGGGAAGAAGACAGAGAGAATGAGGCCAATTAATATTGTGTGCACCTTAGTAAACAAAATTGGCGGCACATCAAGAGTTGTGGACGAGATCTCTAAAGTTGAATTTAGTTCCACACCATCGTCATCCTTCTTACCATCGTCGTTATCAACCTCTTTCTCTCTCTCTCTCTCTCTCTCTCTGCCCCCCCCCCCCCCCTCCCGCACAAACATACACGCTCTCTCTCTCTCTCTCTCTCTCTTGCTCATAACATTAAAAAGAGAGAACAACCCATTTCTGGCGAATTCTGATCAGACCATTATATGCATGGGATGTATTACAAGTCAATAAGGTTTCGTAGCTCTTTGTGATACGGGGCCCAGGAACATTATTGACTTGATAAAGAGACAGTTAAGGAAAAAGGGAAGCAGGTGACCACTCCAACATCGTAGGTAAATGAAGAAACAAACTGTAGTGTCTGTCAATGGTTTAAGTACATGCATCTATGTTGATATGGGCCCCAGATGGGTTGTACGGTGCAAAATATAGATGGGTCCCAGAGTGGGCTAAATGGGGTCTTTAACATTTTTGCAACTGACCAACAGGAAAATGATGCACATGGACTCATATCATTTGACCTTTTGACCCGTAGATGACTTGTGACTCCACCATCCCCATGACGCCACATGTGGTATAACCCAAGGATCATTTGTACCAAGTTTGATCGCAATTGATGCAGAAATTAAGATATGGGAGCAAGTTAAACAAAAACATTTTTCTAACAGGAAAAGTGATTACATGTATTTGACAAGTATCAAATGAAATGAAACAAACATTGATTCTCATAAGTCGGCACAGTCTTAGATAAAATAGCCCTTTATATGTCGTTAAAATATTAGGGTTTCCTTACAATTATATTGTACATCGTTTATTGAGTGTTTTACCCCCATGGAATAAACCTCAATTTTGTGTCCGGACGTGTCCGAAAAAGTTACGGACCGAATTCTTTTTACAATTTCATCAAAATTTCCCTTTGCTCATCCCCAAAATAACAGACCATTTCATTATGTAATCAAATTTCATTCACGTCGTTCAAACAGAACGTTACTAATGGTAACCCCAAAGCTTGTCCGAGGTTTGTCCACGTAGCAAAGACTAATTAGATTCAGAGTGCGTTTTCTCTATTGAAACTGAATCACGAAATACATGTAAATATAATAATGCAACACCAGGCAGTAAGGGGGAAAATTGTAAATACATTACGAAAAAGGCTTACTCACAGTGTGTGCACAGCTTTGCACTCCCAGCGAAGACTGCACGGTTGACATATTTCTCGAAACAGATGTTATTTTGTTATTCAGTGAAAGGCATTGCCTAATCAGAAATACAGCGTATTGTTTAAAACACCTGAAAGTCTGTTAGTTTGATAAGGCTTTGGTCATCATAGACCAAAGGAAAGTTCATTCATAATAGGTTGATTCTTTAATAGACCAATCCCCACACTAACAGACCAGTTTCATTATGTAATCAAATGTTGTTCACGTCGTTCAAACAATACGTTACTAATGGTAGCCCCAAAGCTTGTTCGAGGTTTGTCCGAGTAGCAACAACCAATAAATTCAGATTGCGTTCCATCAATTGAAACTGAATCACGAAACACCAGACAAGGCAGTATAAAGAGGGAAAGTTGTGAATACATAAGGAAAACGGATTATTGGCAAGGGCCAGGGTTGATGTTCATGTCACCAGACAAGAGCAGCAAGAGCATGAGCTCAGGTGTTTATTTCGAGACTGCTTAAAACTTATAATTACAAAGATCTTCTCAATTCTGCAAGAAGAGTTGTAGATGATATGGAATAAGCTCAACGGCATATCAGCATGAAGGTTCAAACCAGTTGCACAGAAAGTCACACATGACCAGTTTCCTTGATTGAAACATGCGCATCCGAAACGACTCTTAAGGTGGCGGATAGCGGGAAAATTGATGAGTAGCAACAACTAATATGCATTCCACCAATTTAAACTGAATCACCAGATACAGGCGAATATCATAGCGTCTTAGGTATAAAGTTATGAATACATTGCGAAAACGGCTTATTCAAAAGCCCTGTTCGATGGCATATGTGCAACACTTAAATAACACCATTCTAACATCCACCGTATATCGTCGTACAATACAACGTTAAACCAGCGATAAGCTACACGTTGAACTTAGCATGTACTCTGAATACGTACGGTCATGACTCTGTGTGTACCAAGGGTCTGTGTGTATTACTGACACTACGGACACGATCTTTTGTTATGCGGACAAAATTTCAAAGGGTCCCTTTGAAATGTCCGCATAACAAAAGACCATGCTCATAGTGTATGAATGATTTCGGGCACGATACATTCACAGCTTAGGGTAGCTAAAACATTCATGGTGGAGGGATGCAAACATAAACATAAGCACCATGTAGCGGCTAAATTCTCCCGGTTGAGCACCGACGCTATTATGGCCGAGAGGTCTAATACGCCGGCAGTAAGCTCACACTCGTGCGCCTCGCACGGGTTCGAATCTCGTCTGACGCTAATATAGGTTCAAGGATTTTTGCGGTTTGGCACCGTGTGATTGGGATCAGCCTTGTTTCCTCCCCTAAATCGTCAGGGCCTCGGCTAGAGTTCCAGGAGTTTACGAAGAGACATGCTTTGGGCCGATCGCCATATCAGAAGGGCACTAATGGTAGTCGGTAAAAGGTCATTGATTTGGCCCATAAGTCACGACACCTGAACGCCTGGCAACCATTGCGTAATCTTTTGATTTTTTTTTATTTGTTTTGATTAGTTGTTTTCCCTCTATCTCTCTCTCTCTCTCTCTATATATATATATTGTTTTTGTTTTTGTTTTTTTTCTTTTTGAAATCCACTTTAATTTGTTTTCTATCCTTATCTCTAATAACAATAAGCTTGGATGATGCGAATCAAAATTAAACAACAGCATATCACTAATTAAAGGCCCAACCCGTAAAATTGACGAAAAAGTATACCATTAAAATATGGCTAGAGTTCGATATTCCGAAGGTTCGTTTATTCCGGAGGTTTGTTATTTCGAAAATATTACAAAAAATACAAAAAATACCGAAACCCGTAAATTGCCTATACGTCGATTCTCGTTAGTCCGAAAACGAAAAAGGGCTCGTTAATCCGAGCATTTGTCGTGCAACGTTCGGAATAACGAACATTTGGAGTAACGAGTGCTTCCCTAAAATATAGGCCTTCGTTCAATAGAACATTTAGAAGTATAATGCGCAGTCACCCTCATGCTTTGCCGAGAGTTGAACAAAACCAACCCAAAACAAATTCCAGTGATTAGAAGAAACTAGTAATTGGAACCCAGATAGCAAAGTATCTGGGGCAGATATGGGAATTATGTGGGTCTACTGGGGCCCATATGTACTATGTTCAACCCATATGGGTCCCATATGGTTTGTGCCACCTAGAACCCAGATAACAAAACCATATGGGGCCCCATGTGGTATGTATATGAGTAATGTGGTCTTATTTCTGGGTCGATTGAGCCGTATAAAACCCATATGGGGCCCATATGGGCTTTTCCACCTTGAACTACCCACATGATAACTGAGATGCTTATGAATATTCATGCATGTATTATGCCTATTGACTTGTGTAATATTTTTTTTTAAATTATTTTTGTAAATTTGAATAGACAACCGGTATATGATTAGATAGAAGGAATATTTAAGCAAAAATTCCAATAACTGTTTTATCAAAAAATAAATAAATGCCACCTAATTGAATCCAGACAACAATAATTACGACAAAATGAAGTAAATTTCCGTAGTGCGAAATATATGAAAGTGAGTATACTGAGGAATACGATAGGATCGAGTAGGATCGAATAAGATAAGATTATGTGTTCGCATTTTGCCTATCCAAGTATGATATATTATCCATCAATTTGTTTTGGCCCATTTTGCCCATATGGGCTCCAGATGGGGAGTACGGTGCAAAATATAGATGGGTCCCAGATGGGTCAAATGGGGCCCATGTGGGCCCAGATGCTCCCCATATGGGCAGCCCATATTGGGCCCATATCCAGGCCCAGATCAACCCATATCTAGCCCATATGCGCCCCAGATATTTTGCTATCCGGGAAGTAACAACATGGCGCGTGTTGCTTTGTTGGGCAAGCAGCGGACAACAACATTAGATGCGCCATGTTGTTACCTATTGTTACCATGTTGTGATGTATTAAAATCGAGTTGGCCAAGCTTTACTCATATTTTTAATCTCTCTCAATGATCGTACTATTTTGAAAGTTGCAAGGCGTACACCATGTCTGATGTGTATGCATATTCACGTCGTTCAAACAATACGTTATTAATGATAATCCGATGCTTGCCCGAGGTTTGTCCCAGTAGCAACAACTAATAAATTCGGAGTGCGTTCTACCCATTGAAACTGAATCACGAAGTAGAGTGAACATATTTACGCGTTACTCCATAGTTAGCAAACGGCTTATTGAATGGCGGATATAAGGTGAAGTAAATATAGGCCTGAGTATGATTTAGATAGATTGAAGACTCTACGATGTGGTGGTTGATATGCAGGTACAGACCTCTGGCAGTGAGTCTGAAATGGTAGACTAGCTATCATTTGTTTGCACGTGCCTCCAAACATGATATATAACGGGCGAATCAATCTCGCAGACACATATTTTGAGAAAGTCGATGCACGCATGCAGACTGCGCAGTTGGGAACACGTCATGACCCCTTACCCTTTCGTCCGACTATTGTCACGTGATCAATTGTGTAAGCTTCTTAAGTGAGCTTGATATGAGTGGAAGAACCTGTATCAAATTTGTTTTTGAGTGAAGAATAAAACCAGTTTGAGCAAAACAATTATAGTATCGTCCCATAGCTTGATTCCCTCATTACCGTTGGCATGGAATTGTCTAGTAAAACCAGTAGAGTTTTTAAAGTCTGGTAAAGAAAGGGTGCTAAGCAAGAAGATGAACGGGAATGGCAATGTATCCAGAGCCTTTTACACATGTAGATAAGGGCTCTGAATGTATCCATCTCTCTCTTTATACATGTATAATGATATATATAACGATACTATAATGATATAAACAAACATGCATGGGAATGTAACCACCCCCCCCCCCCCCCTCTATCTCTCTCTTCCTCCCACTCTCGCTATAGTATATCCATCTCCCTCTCTCCCTCACCCCCTCCCCTCTCTCTCGCTACAGTATATCTCTCTCGCCCCTCCCCCCACCTCTCTCTCGCTACAGGAGAGTACCCCCAACCCCTCTCTCTCTTTCACTACAGGGGTATACCCTCGCCCCCCCCCCCCATCTCTCTCTCCCTCCCCCTCTCGCTATAGTATATTCATTTCCCTCTCTCCCTCACCCCCCCCCCCCTCTCTCGCTAGAGTATATCTCTCTCGCGCCCCCCCCCCCCCTTTCTCGCTACAGTTTATCTCTCTCGCCCCCCCCCCTTTCTCTCGCTACAGGAGTATACCCCCCCCCCTCTCTCTCTCTCTTTCTCTCTCTCTCGATACAGGAGTATATCCCCCCTCTCTCTCGCTATAGGAGTGTAGTCTCCCTCCCCCTACCTCTCCCTCTCTCGCGGTAGGAGCATCCCTCTTCCCCCCCCCCCCCCCCTCTCGGTATAGGAGTATATTCCCCCCCCCCTCTCTCCCTCTCTTTCTCTCTCTCTCTCTCTCTCTCTCTCTCTCTCTCTCTAGGAGTGTATCCTTCTCCCCCCCCCACCTCTCCCTCTCTCTCTCTCTCTCTCTCTCTCTCTCTCTCTCTCTCACACACATACACACACGCGCTCTCACGCTCTTCCTCACTTTCTCTCTCTCTCTTTCTTTTTACATTTCCGTATCCATCGATCATATCTCTTTCGACTGTTTGTCTAGTATATCTATGTAATCCTTTATGTCCTTTGTATCGTGCTCATTAATGCTTCATGCAAAGTCATGGACAAACGTCCAGCTTTTCTAGCTGGAATGTCAATAATCTAGGGATTCTAAGCAATCTAGGGCTTTCCAGTCAATGTTACTTTTATGCTACATAAAAGTTTTATGCTGGAACGTATCACTGAGAATTCGAAAGGGAAAGTACTACTTTCGCCTTTTGACCATATTATTCATTACGTCTATCGGTTAATGTCAATCAGTTATTATTCAATAGAACCATAGACGTTATGATAGCAAAGTTGAATAATGATTGAGCATAATATACTTTAATCAATATCAATCATGTACATATAAAAAACGTAAACAGGAAATCGAGTTTGAATCACTTAAACATGAAACTTAAACGTTGAAACAATTTTAATGTAATAAATAGACATAATCTATCTATTACATATTAAAATTCAAGTTCAATAATTATTGACGAGGTGTACTTATCATTTTTTTCAACAACAAGAAGAATATAATATTTGACAAATAAAGTTACAGAAACGTAATTAAATGGAATGTATATAGTAGTACGACCAATGACAAGCTTGAAACCAACCTTTTCAACATGATTAATTGAGTGAACAGGCATAACCCAAATCCCGGAACACGGACCCATAAATGCTATAAGACGTTTCAGAGAAAAACCCTCTCGACTCCATTTTAAACTTCGAACTGCGCAAGAAAAGTGCAGTCCTGAGTTCACGAACAAAACTATTCATCCAGGAAAGTTGACCTATATAAGTCCTTGTGTGGTCACACGTATACGAAGTGCACATTATATTAAGGCCGTACACTAAAGGACTTCTCCCATCTTCATATCATCATTGAAAAACGATATTGATATAAAATAGGTTTACATTTTACATACATGTATTTCACTAAAGGAGACATCGCGGCGATTCATGAGACCGTAATATGTGCTGCTGACTTGCGCTCTCACCAAGGCTACGTCGCTGCAACTTTTTCCTGTCTCAATTTGTGTAATTATCTACATAGTCATCTATCATACAGTTTTCTCCTCAGTCTTCTTGGTCTCAAGCCGGGTCTCAAGCAGATTCGGAGACGTCACCCCAGTCTTGGTACAGACTTGGTAGAGACTAACATCTCCGAAGACTTGACCCGGGAAGGTAGCAGTGGCGTAGAATAGAGAGGTTTGTGGTAGTCTGCATTGGTAAGAAAGACTTTAAAAAGTTTAGAGTGATTGTATCATGGTGGCAGCTGCTCCTTATTGTTCCCACACAAAGGAGCGCGCCCCGTGTTACCTTCACGGTGGCGACAATTATCTTTGCAGAGGGAGAGCGAAGGGGAAGGGGAGTTAGAGGGGAAGAGAGAGAATGGGAGAAAGGGTGAGAGAGAAAGAGAGAGACAGAGAGAGAGACAGAGAGAGAGACAGAGACAGAGAGAGACAGAGACAGAGACAGAGAAAGAGAGGGGGTGTCAGAGAGATAGAGCGAGATAGGGTGTAGATAGGTAGATGGAGGGGGTAGGGAGGGGGGAGCAGTACAGGAGGGAGGGGTAGGGGGCAGAGAAGCAGAAGTATATGGACATAATACATATAATGAGAAAGGAGGAGAAATATAGAAAAGATGTGCCCACTCGGCTGACTTATTGACTGGAAACGTCTGTGCTTCAAAACTAGGCCCATGACGCTGATGATTCGGGAATTATTAAGGGAATACCATGAAACTATTACCCACGTATACTAAAACCTCCATGGTATTACCAAGGATGTATGGCCGAGTAGAAGCACCCCCCCCCCCCTCTTCTTTCTCTCCCCCCCCCCCTCTCTCTCCCTCTCTCTCTCTCTCTCTCTCTCTCTCTCTCTCTCTCCCTGTCCCTCTCACTATCTCACCCAGTCTCTCTCTCCCCTTTGTGCACGTGCGAGGGTCAGAGTCCCGTGGCCATTATAAACTTCCCATTCAATTCAGAGCGAGATAACTCGATCTCCAAACAGTTTATTTTCCCGTTGTTCCCAGGTCCCCCTGCGTAGTATACATAACGAGTTAGATATATGCATGTGCATGGCAGGTCGGGGTTGAACATCGACGTATTACACGCTCTCGGGATGCCGATAATTCACTGTGTGGACTGCGCTTTTTTGTTCAATTTGCAACACTCGGGATTTTATCCACATTCAGTGAGCAGAATACATCGTGGAGACTGAATGGTTACACCATGGACCCTATGGTTACACTGACAATTAAGCAGTGTGGTTGATCCTCATCGCTTTCTAGTTAACATTTGAGCGTTACAGTGTATATATTGCATTTCTTTGATGAGGGTCTACCAAGATAGACGACTTGAACTATATAATGCAGTATTGATATGTGCTCGACGGCTAAGAGGAAGTATGAATGGCTTCATCAAAGATCGTCCAAATAATTGATTGCGAAACATGCGTAATATGTGATAAAGTGATGATTTCACATATGCGCTGAGAGAACGACAACGAGATCAGCTTGCTATCAACGGAGTCAAGGTCCGTTCAGACGTATACGCTTATACCGCTTGTGAAACTGTCACTTCTAGTATCGGACCATCCAGGTAACCGACGAATCGCTTTGACATTTGTACACATTGTGACAAGCAGCCGGTTTCTTGCCTTGTCTAATGTTCAAAGTGCACGCGGCAAATGGCAGCGCGGCAAACTGATTCCGCGTGTACGTGCCTTTATCATTCTTATCTGATACTGAAGGATGCTTGTTTCTTTTTGAACGGAAACGAGAGCTGTCTGGGAAGTCCGATGCTTGAACAGTGACTCACACGATAAGGGACAAACCCCTTGGTGACGTCAGACGAGCTGATCAAGAGAGCCGGGAGCCTACAGGACCTACGGCTTACTTTCACGATTTTGCCACGGTTATGTAGGCGTAAGGGCCTACGAATGGAAGTGTGACGTCACCTTTTGCATAAATCCATGAATAACCGGGTTCTGCGATTCGTCCAGTCGCAGAGCCGTACGACTCATCGGATCGTGTGGTGGCGATGGTTGCACTCTAGCTCTTCCAAATCGGCATCACGCAACATTCATGTAAGGATACTTGATTTTTCTCTCTAAACATCGTTTGCCAAGAAGATTTACTCTATCATTTTGAATTAAGAGTAAACACAACCAGCCATTACAACCGTTCTCCATCATTATCATCTCATCGTTTGGCCTGATGACTGAGCAAGGGCACTGTATCATTTAAACATGACTCATGTTCCATCATGGGACGTTGATGGACTTTCGGACACCCTCGTATATTTCTGGTAAATTATCCAGTTAATAATGATGGCAATGATGGATTCCTTCTTGGAAGGCGTGGTCCCTCTTACGGTCACCATGACAACTACGGCCCTCCCACTCATCTTGATTGTAACCCTAGTTTGGTGGTGGGGCACCGCCAGACCGCCTGGATTCCCGCCCGGACCCCGGGGGCTGCCACTCCTAGGCAGCATACTGTGTGAGTCGTTCGAGTTGTTTATTGTATTATTGTTAAGATCTTAGTGATGATGATGACGATGATGAGACGGTGGTGATGCTGATGGGGAAAAAGATAGTGCCGACGGTGGTGACGACAACGACGTTGATGGTAACAATAATGATGATAATGGTGATGATGATGATGATGATGATGATGATGATGATGATAATGATGGTGATAATGATGATGATTTTGATGGTGATAGTGAATGACGGTTATGATTATGAACAGAAGAAAAAAAGACATTTAAGGGAGAAGGGAAATGATAGAGAATAGTAATCAGAAGACGGATACACGGAGGAGGACAAACGGAACAAAACAGAAAAAGAAGAAGAAACAAGGGATGAAAATGGGAGAGGGGAAGAAAGTAATCAACTGTATCCTAAACAGGGAAAGAGACTAACAATGTCAGAAAAAAAAATTGTACATAATCTTTATGATCTATTTTTGTTACATTTTCATCATGCTCATCAATTGGCTTGCTGTAGCCATGACTGCGAGTCCTGAAGAGATATTTTCTAGGTGGTCGAAGCTGTACGGCGACGTGATCGGGTTTCGAGCGGGACAACGCTGGATGGTCGCTATCAACCACGAGGAGGCAATCAGAGAGGCCCTGATCAAACACGGGCTCGACTTCGCTGGGAGACCAGATTTCTTCTCGTGTGAGTTCATGACTGTTTTTGACTTATGATTGCCTGGTGTTCATCACTTTGCCTTTTCACAAGGTTCCACTTCATTTCTCATCTTCTCCGCCATCTTCCATCTCTTCCTTTGTCGTCTTCTTAGCCTTCTTAAACTCGTCTACCTTTAAATCCCTTTCACTTCCTTCTTCTTTCCTTCTCTATCAGTGTTCTTGTTCTTCCTCCACTCCTTCTTTGTTTTCTTCTCCAACCTCTTCTTTTCTTCTTCATTTGGATTTTCTCGTTCTTCTTCATATTCGTCTACTGCCATATCTGTACCTTGTCCTTCGTTAATATCCTCTTCACCAACGAACACTCGTCAATTCTCACTCTGCTCCGTCCCTTCTCTCTTTCTTCCTTTATCACACTCTTCTTGTTCTCTTATTCTCTCTCTTTCCTCCTTGTATCTTTCTGCCCCCCCCCCCATATCTCCCTCCCCCCCCCCTTTCTCTCTCTCTCTCTCTCTCTCTCTCTCTCTCTCTCTCTCTCTTCCTCTCTCCGTCTGTTCCTCTTTTTCGTCTGAACATCTCACTTCCTTTTCCGTATCTCCATCCCTATTGTACTCCCTGCTCTTTTCATTTTGCTGGTTCAAATTCAACAATCTTACCCACTCCCTGTAAAGTATGTACAAACTTTTTTGTTAAGGTATCGCAGATCGCTAAAAAAAAAAAAAAAAGCAGGACAGTCGTTCCCAAATGAAAAGTGCGTTGGCATAGTAATTACAAACATGATTGGGTCATTAACTGCTGTCATACTGTTTGGGCAAACAATCGGATGCGCATACACACGGTTCGGTAATCTTCGTACTAACAGAGGAATATCAAGCAGTAAAGAGATCGCAGTTGACTGCGGTAAAGTACACTGAACTTTCTTAACACTTTGCTATTGTTCGTTGGCCTTATTGGAGCACAGTTCATTACAGCCCCCTTTTCAACTCCTCAATCATTTTTCACGCAAAACATTTTTTCTGTAAATCTCGTAAATATTTGAGTTAAAGAAATCTTCCGGATGTAAGGTTTTTAGGTATATAAACATTTTCTTCCCTCTTTTGTCATGGTGTCACGCATCACGTATCATCTTCCTACGGCCTCGTCTCCTTCCTTTTTTGGTATTTATTTATATAATTTTAATGAAACTCCTCACTCATTAGCTGTCGTGTTGTTTTCATGTAATAATATGGTTTATTGCTTTTGTTTTATTCTTTGTAATATGCTCCATGACATTGGCGTGTTTGGATAACTAACACGAAATTAAATTACCCCTTTTTTCTGTCTCATGATACGTTCACACGAAGGCGGGTTTCAGCTGCTTTGCCAGAATGCACAAACCCTGCAAAAGGCCCAATAATATTTTTGCTTCCGTGTCAACGTGCCCTTATGTGTTTTTTCCTTTTTAATGTTCTCTCGTCAGTTGATGTCTTCACGTATGGGTTCAAGGATCTCATCTTCAGCACGTATTCAGATACATGGAAGGTGCACCACAAGCACGCATGCGCAGCCCTGAGGTATATTATGACGTCATTTTCATTTTCTGTGGTATGGCTTCAAGGGAAACTCTGGTCAGCAAAAAAGTAGCTGTCATTGAACAAAGAGAAAACATATCAAAAATAGTTTGAACAAGAATAACAGAAACAATAAGAGCTGATATTGGCAACATTCATTCCTAATTTCTGTATTACTTCTCTGAAATAATCTCCGAAACCTCGCTTTTATGTATTTGTCGGGAGATTTGTCCTTTTATTGTAAGCAACTAATTTTTTGCGGGGGTTGCAAAATGCATTGAAAAAGAACGTACCATAATCGCAAGTCTAGGACGTAGGCTACGTCCTTCTGTAAACAAAATTGTAGTCAAGAACATGAATTTGTGAAATCTTTGCACAGACAATTTGCTTCTGGTAAGCGGCTGGAGGTCCTCCTACACTCCTCCATCAGCAAGCTCGATGACTACCTCTCGGTTCGCCAGGGCAATCCCGTAGATCCCAAGCTCATGATCACTCTCCTACTGTACAACATCATGTCGACCATGTGTTTCGGCAAAGAGTACGTTTTGCATTTATCTTTTTGTGGAAACGATGTGTGCTGAGGGAGAGAAAGGGAGAGAGGGGGTGGTGATGAGAGAGAGAGAGAGAGAGAGAGAGAGAGAGAGAGAGAGAGAGAGAGAGAGAGATAGAGAGAGAGAGACAGACAGACAGAGAGACAGAGAGAGACAGAGAGAGACAGAGAGAGAGACAAAGAGAGAGACACAGAGAGAGAGACAGAGACAGAGACAGAGACAGAGACAGAGGGAGAGACAGAGAGAGTTGAAGAAAGAAAGAAAGAGAGGGAGTGGCGTAGGGAAGGGGAGAAAGTGAAAGTGAGAGACAGAAAGAAAGAGACAGAGACAGATACATAAAGAAAGCGATAGATTCAGAGACAGAGACAGAGCGAGCGCTAGAGAGAGAAAATAGAGAGTAGGGAAGGGGAAGGGAGAAAGTGATAAAGACAGACAGAGAGAAAGACACGGAGAGAGAGACAGAGAGAGAGAGATTTTGAGAGACAGAGTGAGAGAATGTAAGAGAGCACGAAAGAAAGAGAGAGAGAGAAAGAGAGAGAGAGGGAGGGACAGAGAGTAGGAGCAAAGAGATGGCGGAAGAAAGAGAGAGAGGAGGGTAGAGGTAGAGATAAAGAAATAGAGATACGGGATAAACGAAGGGGGAGGAGAAGAAGAAGAAGAAGAAGAAGAAGAAGAAGAAGAAGAAGAAGAAGAAGAAGAAGAAGAAGAAGAAGAAGAAGAAGAAGAAGAAGAAGAAGAAGGAGAAGAAGTAGAAGAAGAAGAAGAAGAAGAAGAAGAAGAAGAAGAAGAAGAAGAAGAAGAAGAGGAAGAAGAAGAAGAAGAGTGAGGAGGAGGAGGAGGAGAAGAAGAAGAAGAAGAAGAAGAAGAAGAAGAAGAAGAAGAAGAAGAAGAGGAAGAAGATGGAGAAGAAGAAGAAGAAGAAGAAGAAGAAGAAGAAGCATTATAAGGAGGATAAGGAGAATAGAAATATAGACATGAAGGAAAGGCTTACATGTACAAAACGTTCCGTGTTATGATAAACATCGCATCCAACTTGTCCTTTCCTAGATACGACTTTCTCGATAAGAATCTGGTGTCTTGGATGGAAGACAATGAGCGACTGAACAAGGAGTTTGGAATGGGCGTGGCTGCAGACTTCTTCCCCTGGGCCAGGTTCATTCCTTCCCCGGGGGTTAAGATGGTACACAGAATGAGGGACGAACTACATCGCTTTGTATGGGAGGAAATGGGCAGGCATAAGGAAAATTTTAATCCAGGTACAGCATAGAAAGCAACATTTCGAGGCAACCGTAACGATACATTGTCTCCATAATGTCTATATTTACACACATTCCGTGTCATATTTCAAACCTTACCATTTCAATGAAAAGTTTGTGTAATTCATGTTTCATGGAAGAACCCGCTTAAGCTATTTAGTCGAAGCTTCTCTTTTTTGGTCGAATGATGTTATAGCTTTGCCTAACAAACTTTTAGTAATCACGTTAAATAACATTATCTGCGAGCTTATGTTTTGCATTTCGTTACAATTTTGTTAGTCTACGCTTACTCTTGTCATTCGGTGTGACTTGGCAATTTTGAAAGGTTATTCTTTATTCTTCATGCAACTATTTGTGATGTAAAGAACCGTTTTATCCTATTTTATAGACAACTTGACAGACTTTTTCGACATGCTGCTATTAGCTCAGAAGGAAGCGAACGAGGACGTGACGTCACAGGCACATCAGTGGACGGACACTCATATCGTCCTGACCGTCAGCAACATGTTTGCAGGTACACGGGACTTGATTAACCTTTCCATGGCCAGGCTAGGGCGTGCTCCATCGAATTTCCTGTATAACTGGCGTGAGAATATCTCATCGGCACATAAAGGTTAATTAGGGGAAGGGGGGGGGGTATCACAAAGCGTTAACAGTAAAGAGTAATAAACGCTCCTGCCCAAATTACCTCATACCAGTAATATACATGTATATTTTGTTCAGATTTTGTCTGGCCACAGATGTACACAATGCGTTAGTGTTTGAATTACAGCTACATAAGAAGTATAACTGTAGTGGCTGTATCGGTAGTAAAAGTAGTAGACATAGTAGTACTTGCAGTAGAAGTACTACTACTACTACTACTACTACTACTACTACTACTACTACTACTACTGTAGTAGTCGTAGTAGTAGTAGTAGAAGAAGGAGTAGCAGTACTGATGTTGTTGATAACGTTGGGTATGGTGGTGACGACGATAAAGTACGGGCATTAGTGTGTATATTAGTGATAATTATTTCCATTTCCGTTCTTCATTTATTGTCTTTGTCCTACCCCCCCCCCCCCCCTCTTCAGCTGGGATCCAAACCACGACCGAGACCCTGTACTGGGGTCTCGCCTTCATGGCCGAGTATCAAGACATCCAAAGCAAGGTCCAAGTCGAGATCGACTCCGTGATCGGAGCTGATCGCTTCCCCGTGCTCGCTGACCGCGGCAGCCTGCCGTACACGGAGGCCACGGTGAATGAAATCATGCGGTTCAGCTCCATTCTGCCCGTCGCGGTTCCCCACGCAACCACGGGTAACGTGGACTACAGTGAGTGCTCGTGATCAATGTACAGTAGTACCGAAGCGGTGTCGTCGTAGCCTTTGTTACGCAGGTTTCTAGTTATAAGCAACATCACTCAAACGAGAGACTCGCTAGTCCGTTATTGTCTAGCGGGCTGGTGTCGGGCATTCCTAATGAGGGTCCCCGCTATGATTACCGCTGTTTGCTCTACCCATATAGTTTAGACCCGGTTATCTTGACAACATGCTCATACGACGTCACACTTTGGCATTCTTTACTCCTGCGATATGTTGCCTTCCTTTTGTTCGCGCGATTACACATTGTAGACTTACAAGATACTCGCCCAAACAACACCCATTTTCGTATCTCCTACAGGAGGGACTAGTCTGTGGAACTATTACCAACTATCCTATACAAACAAATTATGCGAAAATGGGGAATTAATAAGCAACTAGACGCCGATCAATCTCTGACCTACCATTAGCTGAACGACCAGTCGTTTTTCCAGACGGCAATCAAACAGCGATTCGTAAATTCCTTTGTTTTGGTTGGCAGTTGGTGATATGCCAATATGCCGGTTTACTCACGTAGTCAAATTTATGGATGTTTCTACCCTCGGGGCTTAGTAACGAGCTATTCCATTATTTCAGTATTTGGATTCCACTTTGCATACATTAGTTGTTGCTATATCGGGCGAACCTCGGGCAAGCTTTCCGGTTGTCAGGGGCAACATTTGTTGAATTGGTATGCATACAATTTCAATATGTTAGTAAACCGGTCTATTGCATCAAACTGTGGTTGGTAACCATATTTTATTATGCCCACAGCAATGAGATTCATATTAGTGGGGCGGTTAAGCTCAAAATATTGGCCGGATTGTGCACTTAATGACTAAAGCATGAAATTTTCACCACATCATCGTTATGATCTAAGCTTCGATTTAAGCTATGGAAGCACTTTGGACTTGACCTCTGGTGACCTCTGGTGACCTTGAAAGGTCATTGGCGTCAAAATCATGTTTTTTCCAATTCAGCACTAGCTAACTTCATTAAAATTATATATTTATTTGCTAAATGTCATCGTTATGACCTAAGCTTTGATTTAAGCTATGGAAGCATTTTGTACTTGACCTCTGGTGACCTCTGGTGACCTTTAAAGGTCATTTGTGTCGAAATCATGTTTTTTTTCCTATTTAGCACTAGCTAACTTGATTAAAATTATATATTTCTTTGGTAAATGTCATCATTATGACCGAATCTTCGATTTAAGCTATGGAAGAACTTTGGACTTGACCTCTGGTGACCTCTGGTGACCTTGAAAGGTCATTGGCGTCAAAATCACGTTTTTTCCAATTCAGCACTAGCTAACTTCATTAAAATTATATATGTCTTTGTATCATCGTTATGACCTAAGTTTCGATTTAAGCTATGGAAGCACTTTGTACTTGACCTCTGGTGACCTCTGGTGACCTTTAAAGGTCATTTGTGTCAAAACCATGCTTTTTTTTTCTATTCAGCACTATCTAACCTGATTAAAATTATATATTTCTTTGGTAAATGTCATCATTATGGCCTAAGCTTCGATTTAAGCTATGAAAGCTCTTTGTACATGACCTCTGTTGGCCTCTGGTTACCTCTGGTGACCTTGAAAGGTCATTGGCGTCGAAATAATGTTTTTTCCTATTTAGCACTAGCTAACTTGATTAAAATTATATGTTTCTTTGCTAACTGTCATCGTTATGACCTAAGCTTCGATTTAAGCTATGGAAGCACTTTTTATTTGACCTCTGGTGACCTCTGGTGACCTTTAAAGGTCATGGACGTCAAAATCATTTTTAAGGCCCCATTTTGCTTACTATCCATGGGTAAAGCGACACTACTGACCACTTAGTCGGTTTGCATGCCCATATGTCACATTTATTGTGCACAACTTTAATAAATTTCCCTTTCTAGAATGAACAAAGATTTCTGTAGAGTTGTTTGTGTCAAAGTAAAGGGGTAGGAAGTACCCTATCATGTAGCCCTACCCCTAATCGGGATATCTGGGAATGTTAGTCCTATGCAATGAAAGAGGCACATATATTTATCTATATTAATCAATATATAACGTATTACTGTATTTCTGAAATGGACTTGGTATTTAGGGTTGTCAGTGAATCAAATAGGTAGCCATTTACACCCCACTTCACAGCATTTACAATAGTTAGCTACGTAGCAATACTTTATACTGGATACTATCACTTTAGGTATAATTCAGTTTACTAATAAGAATTATTTTTGGGATGGGTGGGGTGAGGGGTTGTGTGTGGCAAAAGGTACAAACCCCCAACCCTTCCTTACTTCAGGATTTTGTAAATGGATATTGACATGGTCATCGACATTATCAATATTTACCAAGCAGGTATTAGGATGATGAGTAAAAAGCCTGATAAATGCTAAATAATTAGCAATGAGTCAATTAAAATCATGTACATGTATATTTTCTCTCCTTGAAGCACCAAAAAGGGCAAGATATACCCTTGCTATGACCCATTTGAAGTGGAACAACACTGTCAAAATCTGTATTCATAGCTCTCAGTTTATCCAACTTTTGACTGATATTTTCAATCATGTGGAAGAGTACGTTCAGAGGCATATTGTGCTTGGGAGCTCAGGGAGCGGAAATCGAATAGTTCAGATTTGCTTTCATGAACACGCAAGAAGTCTTTCCAAGTCTTTTTATCGCAGTGGTGAGATGCACCAACACACCACTTTATCTCTTATCATGCTTATGTCAGCTTGTGCTTTCCAGAATGACATCGATGTAAACATCCAACACGATATCAAAAAGTCTCAAATTTAAAACTTCACATATTGTAGAAAGACATCACCGACATAGTCCCGAAAGGCCTTTGCAACTCCTGGATTCAGGATCTGGACCTCTATTAACCATGCGTGCAATGGATGCATCCATGAGTGAGGTATCAGAAGATCATTGATCTCTTCAAGGAAAGAGTTTCCCATCTCTTCAGTTATTAGTTGCTGCTCATTGCGGCAGCTTTCCTGGCTAATTTGATGGGCTGGTGACCTAAAAGTCTGCAGCAATTCTGAGCAGCAGAGTTAATATCATGCAAGATTACGAGGTAATAAGGTAAAAATTTATGTTAGAATTTTTGATTGCCGCACGTCATCATGGGAGGTGGATCATGAAACACAAGCCTTGTGCTTTTGGTGATCTCCCTATACAGCTTCCAGCTCGTCATAAATCACGCCCTGGTCTGGTACAGCCTGTAAATCCATGGTTCAGCTAGATATTAGTTCCATGAGACAAGTTAATTGATAATAAAAATCTATATTTTCAACAGCTTCTTTTGTGAAGAGAACATTTTCAATTCTCAGCCACTGCGCTCAATTTGAAATGACTGGCGATCTCTTTACAATGTTTGCTATTCTAACTAAGTCTGTGGCAACACCATCATGGTCACAACCTTTCTGAAGAGCACCTGTGATGTCAAGAATCTATCTCTTCCCTGATAATATGTAATTTAGTCCGGTAATATAGTCTTTATTCTCTGGTCGTGTGGATACAGTAGCAGCAGAAAAGAAGGGTGAGCAAATGAAGGCCTAAAAGTATGGTTTTCTACAGGCTCGAGGACTATGTTAGTCTTCTACCACCATTACTGACCGATACAATTACAAAGCAGGACATCTTTGGAATCATGAAGCAGAGGTAGAGCATTGAATCTGGATAGCACTGTTAATTCAGATTGAGAGATAACGATCAAGGTTAAGTCACAGTACATTACAATGTAGCATGTGATGGAAAGAAAATAGATGTTGATTCCAGATAGATTCGTATGAAGATAATACACCAATTGAAAGGGAAAAAGTGTTTATTTCAAGTAAATTACCTTACAAGGGTGCCAAATGTTAAATGCATTTTGTATTCGGTATACCACAGAAACATATTGCTTGAAATCAATCTGGAATTTCAAAGAAAGGCGCATGTTTTCTGGAAAATGCACATCATATCAGAATCAGCGTTTGCGAGGGAAAAACGAATTATTTCAATATTATTATCAATAACCTCTCAAGGTCACCAAATGGCAAATAAATGATGTCACTCATCTGAAAAATATCCCCTAAACCAATTAACTAGATAGGAAAGTGAGCTTTCTGAGATAAAGTGCATATGTTACTAAAGAAACTCAAGGTTTATGTAAAGGGTCACATGGCAAAGGTGTGAAATGGGGCTTTTGAGATCTCTCAAGTTCGGCAAAGATTAGGCATACACTGAATTTAATTCCTCGGAATGAACACATATGCATTTGGGGTACCTTAAATTTTTTTAAATGAAGAAGAGTACACATTTGCACATGAAACACACTCATATTATGAAGTTGAATGTGTCAAAATGTAAAAAACACACATTTTGAGGAAAATTGTCTCAGGGTCATAGAAGATCAAATATTTTCATTCCTTGGAGTTTTACGGTTATCAAAACATCTTCATAACAAAATAAATTGACATATACCAAAGAAATATACAATTTTGATGACGTTAACAGGTGCTAAATTGAAAAAAAAAACATGATTTTGACATCAATGACCTTTCAAGGTCACTAGAAGCTTAGGTCATAACAGTGACATTTACCAAAGAAACACACCATTTTCATGAAGGTAGCAGGTGCTAAATTGAAAAAAGCATGATTTTGACGTCAATGAAGATTGAAGGTCACAGGAGGTCACGAGAGGTCAAGTACAAAGTGCTTCCATAGCTTAAATCGAAGCTTAGGTCATAACGATGACATTTACCCCAAAATACACAATTTTCATGAAGTTAGCTGGTGCTAAATTGAAAGAAAATGACGTCAATGACCTTTCAAGGTCACCAGAAGTTACCAGAGGTCACCAGAGGTCAAGTTCAACGTGCTTCCATAGCTTTAATCGAAGCTTAGGTCATAACGATGACATATACCAAAGAAATATATAATTTTAATGAAGTTACCTTGTGCCAAAGTGAAAAAACATGATTTTGACGTCAATGACCTTTCAAGGTCACCAGAGGTCACCAGAGGTCAAGTACAAAGTGCTTCCATAGCTTTAATCGAAGCTTAGGTCATAACGATGACATATACCAAAGAAATATATAATTTTAATGAAGTTACCATGTGCCAAAGTGAAAAAACATGATTTTGACGTCAATGACCTTTCAAGGTCACCAGAGGTCACCAGAGGTCAAGTCAAAAGTGCTTCCATAGCTTAAATCGAAGCTTAGGTCATACCGATGACATATACCAAAGAAATATATAATTTTAATGAAGTTAGCTTGTGCCAAAGTGAAAAAAGCATGATTTTGACGTCAATGACCTTTCAAGGTCACCAGAGGTCACCAAAGGTCAAGTCCAAAGTGCTTCCATAGCTTAAATGAAAGCTTGAGTCACAAAGATGATATGGTGAAAATTTCATGCTTTAGTCATCAAGTGCACAATCGTTGTGGTTAACTGCCTAACTATATCAAAGAATGCTTTCAAATCCCAACTGGTAAAAATTTCACTAAAAACACGCGCTGATGTAGATTCGGATACTGATGAAATATTGTTAAATGAATAAGATTTAGGGGGTTACACCAGCTTTGATTGGAAGTGTGTTCTTGACATTTTTATGGTAAATTTTAACATATTTATCGGCGGTATTTAAATCAGATTGTCTGCTCACATGCCTCCGCCACAAAGTGATATGGTCGGGGGGGGGGGGGGGGGGGGAGGGGGGGGGGCATATTTTCGGGTTGTCCATACGTCCGTCCGCAATAACCCAATACATAATTGACCGAATTTCATCAATCTTGGTACAACTATAGTATACGACAGGACAATTAACTAATCAGATTTTGGGGTCAGAAAGTGTAGAGGTTAAACATCACGGGTCAAATTTAAATCCTAACATTTTTTTTTTACTATTTTTGATCCAGGAGGTTATCGAATCCCTAAAGGTACGGTGGTGATGCTCAACACATACTCCATGCACTTCGACCCGAGAGTCTGGGAGAGTCCAGAGCTCTTCAAGCCAGGTCAGATTCTGGCATAGTCATATGGATGAATGGATGGATGGATGAATAGCCAAATAGATATAGACAAATGTACAATTATATATTCATAGCTAGGTGGATAGATATATAAATAGATGGTAAGATGGATATAAATATATATATATATTAAAAGAGAGAGAGAGAGAGAGAGAGGTGGATAGATAGATGGATATATACATATTGATTTACAGAATACGGATGGATCATCAAAATATAGATAGATATATGTAGATATTTACAAATATATTGAAAGATGGATTTATACATATACAAGAAGAAAATGGTAAGGTTAATGATGACTCATAGAAAGATGAAAAATAGAAATATATCTAAACAACGACAGTTGAAAAGACGTGTACAATAAATGAAGGGGAGAAAGAGTGAACAGTTAAGAAACCCAAGTAGGTTCACAACAAGAAGAAGAACTTGTCATATCAATGGTACATATTTCATTTTAAATGAGATTTAACAGATCTAATGACCTCATATGGATCGTGTCTTTTAATCAATCATAGAACACTTCTTGGACGAGAGCGGCACAGTGGGTCAGCACCCTCCAAGCTTTATGCCCTTCGGGGCGGGTCGGCGCAGCTGCCTGGGAGAGTCCGTAGCCAAGGCAGATCTCTTCCTCATCTTCACCTGGCTGATGCAGAACTACACCTTCAGCAAGGTGCCCGCCGATGGGTCGGCCGACAGCGGGCCGGAGCAGCCCAATACTAGAGATCTTCTACGAGTCATCAAAAACTCCGCTGTCGGACGGAATCTCGAGAACTACAAGTTGATAATTCAAAAACGGGTTTGAACGTCGTACTGGCGGAGTTTCGTTACGCGGAAAGCAAATAGAATGGATGAACTGTAACGATTACCCGTAATACCTCATTTGGCCTGCATGAAACTCGATACTCTTCGGATGGCCTTTCAATTTTACTTTTGTTTTTAGAATAGGCTTTTCGTTACCATGGTTACGTAAGTCCAGTTTTGACTTAAGCATTTGTATTACTCGAGCTTTATGATAACGTCTTTTCGAAAGATAACAGCGTGGGCATACAGGTCGAAGTGGCGCTGTCTGATTTGGCTGAAGAAATGTAAATAAACCCTTTAAAAATTGAAAGTAATTGTTATCATTGTGTATTTCTATCCTTAACTTAGTCAGTACGCCCCGAACGAGACAGAAATACTCTCTCTCCAACAAATGATTCTACTCTCTCAGACCTACGGATGTACTGCTGAGCGTTCATTAACACACATGTAGAGCTCTATGATATACCCCACCAGCTCTATCTATAACGAGAAGCATAAACGTCAACTTACACGTCGAATGTCTGGAGAAGCTAATTACAGATCCAGTTACCAAAAGCTTATAATACCTATACAACAGATGAATTTCTTAGAGCAAGGATCAGATGGTCTTTGAAAGTTGAACCCTAAATTGAGTGTAGTAAAAGTGGTGAAAGTATATCGGTGAAGAGGGTTGCAATGATGTTTTTCATTGGACAAAAGCACAAGTATTAGATATGTTATTGAATAATTCTACCGCATCATCTGGTCATGAATGAGAACTATGTGATCGCAGTGCTGCGCTATATATCATCCACATATTGCTAAAAACACGTTTAAAGATGATATTCATAGAAAATCTAAAAATATGAGGATATTCATCTAAAGAAAGCTTATAAGCCATACAATGAGCTCGGATGACATTCAAACAATATATCACTTTCCAAAAAGCGAAATTAAGGTCAAACAATCACCGTATTCTCGGGGACAAATTTGCCCTACTGTCATCCGAAACGGCCTTTAGGTCTGACGTAAGAAAAGGGATGCGTTATTTTGCATCAAACATGCCAATCCGCATGTTCTTTTCCGCCAGAAGCATCATGCATTGTTAATGAAACTGTGATGGCAGTTGCTAGTGGATTAACAGGTGTGATACACAATGGTCATTGTGAAGCGTATCCCGGCTGTGACGGACACACAACGCCACTTTCCCTGAGGCGATTTCGTAGGTCAGGAAGAGAGTCAATTTAGTAAAAATTTTACTTTCATTAAACACAAAACTGAACACTTTCATGGCATGTTAGCTGCATAAATTTCTTTAATAACTCATTCAATTATAAAATAAACTATATTTATTTGATTTTATTTCCTATGAATATCACCTTTAAGAAGTTCGGTGGCATTTGAAATGCCTGAGCACAAACTCCGCCTGAAAACAAACGATTTAAGAAGAAAGGAGAGGGTGGAGAGGAGGAATATAAAGGAGTATAAAGGAATAAGAGCTAGCAAGAAAGGAGGATAAATAAGAGGATAAACGGTACGAATGAAATACGAAACTGAGGAGAAGGGAGCAGTGGGACGACAATAAGCCAGTTCATAGTTACATCATGGTCGGACATTCCACTGAATCAAGAACGACTAGGGATTTGATCATGAAGCTGTGTAGGAGTGTTATTTTATAGCATGTCCATACCAACCATAGAAGCAGGTGCATATGGTGGATGTTCTTTCACTACCTTCTCAGAGCTGAATCGCTGTTGTCATATCTGCATTATTATGGGTATAAATGTGGTCCACTATCTATGTAATATCCATTTTACTCTGTGAGTGGTACAATTGGCCCGAGGTCATTCGTACCAGTAATAATCTACTCATGCGCACATTGCAACTATGAACTCTCTTATTGCAACCATTTCGACATAATCCACCAAGCAATATATCTTTTTCATCTACTGCAAATATTTAATCAGAATATACATTAAATTAAGTTATTTACGCAATATTTCACATTGATGACAGCATGACACTTAAAATTGCACATCAAACTACGTGTACATGTAATGAATAAAACATTTGTTCAACGTTACACCGGAGCGGGGGCGCTATGCTACCATTCTAAGCGATACCGAGTCAGGATATAAAGCACAAAGGCAACGTGAACACTGTAATGCAGAATACAATAAACATACCATAAATGTGACTCCCATGTGATTAATGATAATATACATTTTCCATTTCAAGACAATTACGAAGAAAAACTGGCATAGTAATTAATGTCCTCAAGCATGTAGAATTTGGTGCTAAAATAAATTATATTGATGTGTATTACATGTTTACGGTTAAAACACGAAATCAGTAGTTTTTACGAATGAAGAAAAGGATAGCTCCTAACCTATTTAAAAGGTATCATTTTTAACGTAATTTCATGATGTACACATATCACACGGTGTACCCACTCAAATTTCATGTATGTTGTTACGATATGATCGGAAAACATTTGAAATCTTACATGCAAGTCCCCCCAGTGACACTCTACTTTAACTACCTGTACAATAATGACAATATTCACAAATGAAGGTGAAAATTCAAACGCATGTGAATCAAAATATCGCACAAAAATATTGCTTAAAATCACAAAAATTACTTCCAAAAGCTCATATACATTCAAAAGCAATACATGTACATGTATGCATTATATTTTATACTTATGAATTAATTGCGTGTTTATTATCTTATCACAATAAAGCAAAACAGTTTTTGAAGTGGTGAGAGTGACTGTCTACTTAAACCTCATCTACAATAACGACAAATTCAACATATGGTAGGGTTACAATTTAAATGCGTACCTCTCACAAAACCATGAAACGTCTTCTTGAAATTTTACTCTCAAGTCATCAAAATTGGTTGTTTATTTAGACTAAATTTTCAGTACCGAAAATATTTACAATCTTTTAGGGTTAAGATTTAATTGCGTATAAATCACAATATCACAGAAACACTCTCTTTAAGCCTTAAAATCAAGTCACAAAAAATAACTGCCTACTTAAACGACAAATATTCACTGTATTTCAGATAAATTATTTTATTTGAACGCGTGCATATCAAAATATCACCGAAAAAAGGTTTAACAAAGTGTTCTACCCAGAAACGGAAACTGGGCATACCCGGTTCCCAGTAAGGCATCAATGTCAGCTTGTTTTAACTATTTTTTCATTATGATTTAAAAAAATTGATGTGTGCAATCAGTAGTCGAATTGTTGTGCTACCGTACAAGATAAATGCTTGTCGAAATTCCTTGGAGAAATGTTGTGTGAGAAGGATTCTACTAGAAGTTGTTTATCTGTCTTTGAAAGGATTATTCATACCACTGTACACATTGCATGCACTTGCGGCGCCTTTAAGGTACAATGCAAACGTTCCAATGGACACGCAATGGCAATGCATGCAAGCAACCAGTTAGGATCGATATTCACCTTTTTTTTTGTCAATATTGCGACACATGCTGTACATGTGCACAGTTGCTGGGTACCCCAAAATAATCTCGTTTTACGTTGTCAGCGCCGGTTTTAACATTTCCAAGGAAAGGGGTTCAGCTGTACTCAGGCGAAAACAATTTGTTTGGATTTAGAAACATCATTTCAATCTAGTGTCTATGGTCTTTTATGTAATTCCAAGAGAAATTGCAGAGTTTTATGTCATTTGTTATATCATCATTATCATATTTAACGATATGTTACACTTCTTTCCATTTATTTCAATTATTATCAATAATAAGGGAGAATGGAAAGAAAGAGAGAGAAAAAGAGAGAGAGAGAGAGAGAGATAGAGAAAGAGAGAGAGAGAGAGAGAGAGAGGGGGGGGGGGAAGGGGTGGGGTGGGAGACAGAGACAGGCGAGGTGGGATATAATTATGAGGAAGGTAGGGGCGGAAGGGGGAGGGTGGGGACGAATAGAAATTCAAGAGAGGTTGAGACAGAGAGTGGGTGGTATATGAGAAAGACAAGCAGAGATAAATGAGGATCATTCATTTATACATGTGATACATGTATAAAGAGGCATAGGGAGAGAACAGGACAGAGAATGAGAGAGAGAGAGAGAGAGAGAGAGAGAGAGAGAGAGAGAGAGAAGGGCAAGGGGATTAGGGAGGAGAACAGGGGAGGGAGAACGAAGGAGAGATTATTAATAGTTTATAAATATGTCCACCAATTTACGAAATCCAATCGGATTAGTGGGGTCGCCTGCCCGTTTAAGCTCTTGCGTCTTCCCCAGATATCTCTTAATCACACCACCGTAGCCTGTACTACACGCATGGGCCACGTTTCAGCCATTGGACCAGTAGAGGACGGGCTCACACATGATTGCTTTTCTCCCGGTTCCTCCAATAACCCCGTGCGGAATTTTACCGCGGACTGCTCGCTAGAATCCTTGTCCGCGTATCAGTCCCGCGCCGCACTCCCCCTGCTATTTTGCGGATGCAGTTTCGCTTACCGCAATATTGCGGCATTGTTACTAGGTCTCGATCTGCTAAAAAGCAGCAAAATAAGCGGGAAAAAGGAGGAAGCAAATAGCGAATAATTGAGTGGTTCCCATTCATATACGCAGCTATCGGTAATGCATCAGCAACATTGCCGCAAATGTTGCGCCTTTTTTGCGGATAGGCGGTGTATATGAACGGGGTTTAAGATTCAGTACATCCAAGAAAGCAACAGGATGAAACACGGGGTAGTAAAGAGTGAAATGAGTAGAGGGTAGGGAGAACGAAAGATAGATCAATAATAGTTTATAAACATGTCCTTCAGTTTTCTAAATTCTATTGGATTATTGGTCTCGTTTGCCCGTTTGAGCTCTTGCCTCTTCCCGAGATATTTACCAACCGTATCATAGGAGGTTAAAGTGCGGGTACCATATGCATGGAGCACATTCCCGCCATTGGACCAGTACACAACGTGTTCATACATGGTTAGACTTCCGAGGGTTCCTCCGTTAATCCCGTAGAGTCTTATGCCGGACTGCTCGCTAGAATCCTTGTCCGTGAGGGCTGTATATACCGCGCTGTTCTCGGTGTCAGCCATGTATATGTGCCCCTCTAAGATCCAGTCCAGTAGAGAGAGAGAGAGAGAGAGTAGACGGGTTAGGGGTGGTGAGGTAGAGGTGGTGAGGTAGAGGTGGTGAGGTAGGGATGGTGAGGTGGGGTGGTGAGGTGGGGATGGTGAGGTAGGGATGGTGAGGTGGGGTGGTGAGGTGGGGATGGTGAGGTGGGGGTAGTTAGGTGGGGGTGGTGGGGAGGGGGTGGTGAGGTGGGGTTGGTGAGGTGGGGTTGGTGAGGTGGGGTTGGTGAGGTGGGGTTGGTGAGGTGGGGTGGTGGGGTGGGGTGGTGAGGTGGGGTTGGTGAGGTGGGGTTGGTGAGGTTGGGTTGGTGAGGTGGGGGTGGTGAGGTGGGGGTGGCGAGGTGGGGGTGGTGAGGTGGGGGTGGTGAGGTGGGGGTGGTGAGGTGGTGGTGGTGAGGTAGGGATGGTGAGGTGGGGTGGTGAGGTGGGGATGGTGAGGTGGGGGTAGTTAGGTGGGGGTGGTGGGGAGGGGGTGGTGAGGTGGGGTTGGTGAGGTGGGGTTGGTGAGGTGGGGTTGGTGAGGTGGGGTTGGTGAGGTGGGGTGGTGGGGTGGGGTGGTGAGGTGGGGTTGGTGAGGTGGGGTTGGTGAGGTTGGGTTGGTGAGGTGGGGGTGGTGAGGTGGGGGTGGCGAGGTGGGGGTGGTGAGGTGGGGGTGGTGAGGTGGGGGTGGTGAGGTGGTGGTGGTGAGATTGGGGTTGTGGGGTGGGGGTGGTGGGGTGGGGGTGGTGAGGTGGGGGTGGTGAGGTGGGGTTGGTTAGGTGGGGTTGGTGAGGTTGGGTTGGTGAGGTGGGGGTGGTGAGGTGGGGGTGGTGAGGTGGTGGTAGTGAGATTGGGGTGGTGGGGTGGGGGTGGTGGGGTGGGGGTGGTGAGGTGGGGGTGGTGAGGTCGGGGTGGTGAGGTGGTGGTGGTGAGATTGGGGTGGTGGGGTGGGGGTGGTGAGGAGGGGGTAGTGAGGTGGGGTTGGTGAGGTGGGGTTGGTGAGGTGGGGTTGGTGAGGTGGGGTTGGTGAGGTGGGGTTGGTGAGGTGGGGTGGTGAGGTGGGGATGGTGAGGTGGGGATCGCGAGGTGGGGTAGTCAGGTGGGGGTGGTGGGGTGGGGGTGGTGAGGTGGGGTAGTCAGGTGGGGGTGGTGGGGTGGGGGTGGTGAGGTGGGGGTAGTTAGGTGGGGGTGGTTGGGTGGGGGTGGTGAGGTGGGGGTAGTGAGGTGGGGTGGTGAGGTGGGGGTGGTGAGATGGGGATGGCGAGATGGGGTGGTGAGGTGGCGGTGGTCAGGTGTGGGTGTTGAGGTGGGCGTTGAGATAATTGAACAAGAGAGAGAGAGAGGGGGAGAGAAAGAGAGAGAGAGTAGGGGTGCGGAAAAAATGGATTTAAAACATGAGTATGGTGAAATTGTGTGTGTGTGTGGGGGGGGGGGGGTTATTGGCATTTTGCGCATCAAAAAGGGAGAGAGCTTTATATTTCCACGTCCATTGTGACGATCTTCTGCGACGAAAGGCAGCATATTAGTGAAGGTTGGACTCAAATCCGTCAATTTGTAACTTGCTTCCTTTTGTCGATTTAGGGCAGAGATTTTTTTCAAGTCGACTTGATTTGTACAAGGAGAGGACGTACAATATATCTTTAGGTTTATATCGTTATGGCAACAAAGCGACTTTATACAGTTATACAAAGTCGATTCCCCGAGAAGAATATGTCGCCATGAAGATAATTTCTGTTTTTAGACATAGTCTTGGCAAGATGATTTTTTTTTCGCCATGTCGACTATTGAAAATTGATACGTGTCGACATGATGTGGATATCAACTAGAGTACAGGAGATGAAATTTGTCGTCACGTCGTCAAGTAGAATGACACTTTTGCACTTCCCTATAGATTTCGTCAAGTCGACTTGATTTGGACAAGAAAGCAAGATACCTGGGCCCTGTTGCATAAAACTTACCATTGAATGTAACTTTGCTACCAATGACAATTTCTATGGTAATCTTGAATTTGATTGGCTGTTGAGCGATGTTACCTTAGTAGTTACCTTTGGTGACAGAGATACAATTAAGAGTAAGTTTTATGCAACGGGGCCCAGATCTCTTCAAGTCGACCTGATTTGGACAAGAAGGCGAGATACCAGATCTTGTAAAATGTTGCCTTGATTTGGGCAAAAAAGACGAGGAGACGTTAAACTAGATCGCGTCTTTTCGTCTGCATTTGTAAGATTCTATAATTACAATTTACTGACAAAATACTGACCACATGGGTAGACGGCTAAGCCCGTGATTTCGGAAGTGGTCATCTCCACCATACGTTGCTTAACGGGTGCCTCGCTGTCAACATGTATCCTCGCAATAGAAACTACTCCGTCTCTCTCAATGTCCGCATAATACAAGTACCTACATAACACAATGAGAGCATTTCGTGAGAACAATATAATACACGTAAACGGATTTCCTCGTGTTATACCTCATTTGAATTAACATTACAAAAGTATTGTACACATGATATTTATAGAAAAAATGTTTAGCGGAATTTTACCAAAGGTTAAATGAGCTTGTAAATAATTAATGAAAACAATAACGAGAGACGAGCGTGAAACCTTTTTTGACATTTTAATACGAAAATTCTTGTTGTACAATATATTCTAGTTAAAAGAGTTTAAAGAGATGTTCATCTAATACAAAAAAATATATATCTATTATCTATACCACATAGTATGGAAAGTCGTCCATTAATGCACTGCGCAGCCGCATTCGGATCTTGTATACGGTCATGTCCGTTTCCGGTCTAGTGAACTAGTGCGTGAGACCAGACGTGGAAATGACTGGAAAAAGAAACAATGTAGCTGCACTGTGCATTATGCGCGGTTTTTCCCCCGATGTGCGGTAAAGAGAATTGCTAAAGTAGCATTCGGTCAGATTTGACACAAGTCATTATAAGTTTTTACCTTTCAGTTAATTCAAAGAAAACGAGACAGGGGTGTGTCACATTTTCAAAAAAGACGTTAGCCCTCACTGCGCTAGTAACATCCATTCCTCTCATGTCAGCTATACCGATGTGGGCAGGGGGAGAATTGGTGGTTTCTGGCAACGCCAGGTAGATCTTACGGTCTCTGGGATCCAGGGCAAAATCAATTGCACCTGTGAATAGAGCACGAAAGCGATGCCATCATGTATATTGTGATGCAGGTTTCCGGTTCTAAAGAACATCGCAAAAGTTCTACTTGTCCAGCGTTGCCTGGCGGGCTGGTGTCAATGAGGGTATCAGCTATGATCACAGGTGTTTGCTCTACCCACATAGCTTAAAACCAGCTGTCTTGACAACATGATCATGATGTTAAACTTTGGTGCCGTATTGGGAGGAGCTGTTTCACAGTTACACCAGGGATGTGTTATGGAAGGATATGAAACAACATTCTTTCTTTGAGCCCATGCGTGGCACCGCCGAAAAATTATGTGGTCTCAGCATGTGCTTTTCACGTGTTTTAACAATAGCGAACAGGATTTCCTAGCAACGGTTTCTCAGAGAGAACAAAAGTAATGTAGAGTCTTATTTCGCTTGTCCACTTCTGTTGGATTGCATCAATACTTTTGTGAGGAAACGAGATATCAGCAAACAAAAAAAACATTTTTTTTTTAGTAAAATATCTGAGCTGCACGCAAATTTCCGCAAACTCTGTTAATGAAAATACACAGCTTCAGATATAATTTTGATAATGATTGAATCCCACATTTGCGGAAATCTGCGGAAAGTGAAGACATTTGTTAATTATGTAAGTAAGAATGTTATCTTTTATCTCCGTTTGTGCATCATTCAACAATTATTTAGAAGAAAATCGAATGCAGGATCTTTAGTGGTGTTGCCCCTAACTTTCTTGAAAATTACAAAAAAAAAATGTGATAAGAAACACAGCTTCGAGAAACAACAGAGAATTAAAGATATTGCTTTCCAAGTTGACGGCAGCAAAATAACGGTGCCGCGCATGGGACATGAAAGCATTGCAGTGATTGTGGAATGCTTTTGAAATTCATTAGCACGCTTTAGTATCCATACAGATGTTTGAATATATTATGCTCGAGTTGTCCCTCCTTCCCAACACATCCCTGGTTACACCATCATTGGGGTAGACATGTTTGGCCTCCTTAGGGAGTGAGGGGTGGGGGGGGGGGCGTAGAGGGTAAGCTAAGAGGACACAACTCAGGGTCAGAGTATAAACACACGATTGAGAGGGGCAACATTTGACTGGAATGAACGATTTTATGGCACCTTCTTTAGGGTATGCAATTATTTCAAATACTCCATCATGTGTGGGTCTCAATACATCTTTTAAGTCATGTGCCATATTTATATTACTCTTGTAAGCATGCATCAAAGACGTATCAGTAATTGTTGTCAAAAGTGCAAACATGATACGCAAATGTTTATTTTTACCTCTCGCTCCCTTCACGACCTTCATCTCGTTTTGTCCATCTTTATCTATTCGGTAAATAGAGTTTCCCGCAAGGTAGTAGATGTGTTCGTTCACTGGATCGTAGGAGACAGCATCTGGTCCGTTGCTAACGGCGATCACGTGATACTCCAGGTCAGTTATGAGAGTCCCAGGAATAGTGTAACCAAGGAAGATGGCTTTCAGTGTATTCCCAGCCATCACTACTTCAGTTTGTACTGAGCAAAAACAAACAGAGAGGAAAAGATGGATACAGCGAAGGCTATACTGCCCTAATCTGGCAAAAAGAAGCAACTATCAAAAGAGACCTTTCTTGTTAATAAGCAAAATGTGTCTGTCTGTCACTTGCATTGGCATCAGTGCAACACCACATCATGCTAGATTGAATATTTCGCAGCAAGATTGATATCTCTTGTCCAGATTTTGGCCGTAAGTAGGGAATGCTGGGTATAATCTAAGAATACTAATAACCCAGATTTGAGCGATTTGTCACTTGCTTCCTTATGTCAGAGTAGGGCAGTATAGAGTACCGAAGTGTGACGTCATATGGGCATGTTGTCAAGTTGTCATGTTGGTAGACAGGGTGGAGAACAGAAGTGATCCCATCATGAACTCTCATTGGGATGGCCCAACAAAAGTATGTTGTCTAGAACCACAAGCAATGGATATGACAACACCACTCTGTTTATATGTGGTTTAGTGGAGGGAGCTCTTGCAGAAGGATCCAGGCTTCGAGCCTTGCCCGGTGTGTACACCCTTGGACAATGTGTGTTTTGCTCAGGTTTGTCCCTTTCAACCAAGGTTTATCAAGTGTGTCTCAAGCAGGATTTATTCCCGATCCAATGAAATCAACCAGTTTTTATCAGGCTGCTTTACTCAGTCCATAATAATCAAGCGCTGTACAAAAATTAAATATTTTGTTAATATTTATAGTTCTAGGGAGACAAGAAACATGGTATATATAAAAGCTGGTGATTTTCGCGTCATGTGGTTACAATATGTACTGGCTGAAATACATTCACGAAATTTGCATGCAAATCACAATTGCCTATTGTTTTGGCATATTTCATTATTTATATTTCAATTTACGTCCCAGTCGTCCCATGATGCACCACGCAGCCACATTTGGATTTTGTTTGCAGTCCGCTTCCGGCGTAGAGTACTGTAGTGTGTGAGAACGGAAGCGGAGATGACTGAAAAACAAATCCAGATGACACTACATCGTGGGACAACATTCCTCTATGCGTTGTGGATAATTTGTATCGAGTTATTCTTTACCATACACGCAGTGTGTTCCATTGTCACTCTGAACGCATGGGCACTCGGTCGTAAAATCTTCACCAATTGATGTAGAGGTGGGTGGCCCGCTTGTTATCGGATCTTCGCCAGTAGTTATAGTGGTGGGCGTCTCACTTGTTGGCGAGTCCGCGCTTGTACTCACGGTGTGGGGCGGCCCGGTTGCACCCGGGGTAGCGCCATCAAACACTGAAACACAACCAGGATATTTGAAGGCGTCTTATGTGCGTAATACGAGTGCACAATCACTTTGAATCATTATAAATGGATGATTTTTATCAATGCAAAGTGCGACGATTCTGCTTCTGTCTATTTTTTTTTTTTTTTTTTTTTTTTTTTTTTTTGGGGGGGGGGGCATTACAACTCATTGTCGTAGTCGGATCTTGGAGGTGATTTCTACAAAGTGTTTCAGTGGATATGTGTTTAAGTCAGTGTGAAGGTCCATTTGCTTTCTACATACTCACTGCATACATTTTCATTCGCTTTTGAATAATGTAAACTGCAATTTTATTTCAGATTTTTTTTTAATTATAATTCCACCTGGAATATAACACCAACACAAGAAAGTATGTAGTTTTTCATCAGAGGCCTGTATAATCGTTCACAACACTACTGGACATGAAATGTGAGCATGCTATATCAATATGATATCTTAACCACTATCTTATAAAGGACTGGTAATAACAGAATTATTATACAAAGTAATTGAAGCGATGGAGCTAAGTAGTAATACATGGGAACGCGAATTATCGAAGACAAGGAGAGAAAGGAGGCGCCCCAACTTTTAGCGCGTAATACTTTCGGACTCAGCCAAAAGAAAAAAAAAATCGCTGACTCCTAGATAACATCATTCCCACGGGGACCACCTTCTTCTCATACGCTAATGTTAAGGCTGTTAGATCAATTTAACAGGCTCACATCATAGCTTTTTATGATTATCCAGGCATTTGATGAATATTCCAGATTGAATTATTATACATTTTTGTTCAATAAACAGTTATATTTATTTGTTTAATGTTTGCATTCTAAATGTACGCAGTTCGTATAAGGAACACGGTTTGATCGTCACAATGACTTTTAAATATTACCTATCATCAACACTATATAATTGCAATGGGCTTTAATGTCACAAAAGACATGATAGAAGTAAGAAGTATCAGCAACCTTTGCATCGTGACATTTGCAAGCATCATGCCCCTTCACCGCTTCGCCTTCTCTCATCATAACCACGAGATACTGTTGAAGGAGCTGATTGAGTGACGATTCATCACTTATTCATAATCACGGTCGACCTACATCATTTGATTATCAAAGGGGTGCAGGGAGATTGAACGTGGTTTTTCCAGCTTTACAACGTTAGTAACTCGGCATGCTTTGATTTATAATTCATCTGCAGAGTGTCAAATATGTTGCTGTCGCGTGCACTTTTACTAGATTGAAGCCATTACTACTTTGGAGTCATGTCGTTGCTATGGTCAAGTATCAATTTCATCTTGTATTGTCATTTGGAAAAAGACTCACGAAAAAAACTCACAAAAAAGACTCACAAAAAAGGGGACAGAGAGTTCTAATGAGATTTTATTTTTTATATTTAGTCGTGGACCACAGTGCAACAATTAACACTAAACGACACCGAATACTATATTTACATGTGTATAGTATGTGACTTCTCTAAATGCCAAAATGTACATTACCGGACGACTTTTCTGTTAGCTGCACGCCTGTAATTGTTTATTGGGGAAACCCCAAAAGCGATCTAAAAGATACATCAACATTGATAAAATATTAATTTAAAATTAACCTTGAGCAACTTGTTTTCATACGCGTATAAAGAGTGACCTGCATTCGCCCAAGCACCAGGAAATTTGAGCAAATTGGTTTGTAGCCTCAGGTTTCAGGCTTTCAACAAAATATTTCGCTGAAGACTTTCAAACGTTCATGATGCACATATAGATGAAAAGCTTCCTGTGATAAAACTATGTACATCCTCATTATCAGCATCTGATTCTTGTTTTTATCCTCATTCCAACACATAAGCTTATCAAGAAATTATTAGAAGTGTGTAGCCTTATAAGCGGTAAGGAGACTTCGTACACAATAAACCTCAAAGATTAAAGATTTAGACAAGAGTGCTGACTTTAAAAAAAACTTACCTGTAGCACACTGCTCATCGGTAGGTCCGGCCGGGGACTCGCAGGAATGGCCGTCTAGTGTTTCCTTGCAGACCGTCCCGTTCGGACACCGCATTGACCAGCAATCTCAAAAATATTAATGAGAAACACATGTTACATTCTTGTTGTTTTATTGCAATTTCTCTACTCTTATGCAAAAAAGGGCCTTGCATTTACCATGAATGAAAACAAATTAAAATTGAATAAATAATAGTGCACGATCAATTTGTCATTTTCATTGATCACATTTACGATCATTAACTTGACGAACTTTGATACCGTATTTATTGAAAAGTGACATCGATGTATTTGCAGTAAATAATTTTGTGGTCCACGATAATCATTGTTGAAAAGTATTTGAATTGAATTTCCGTGTTTTAACGCAATGGCCGAGAGATGTCTTCACTAAATCGTATGTGTTTCTGATTTACCATTATGATATCCACGATAGTTCGATGCACGCTCAAATCAATTAGATCACGCTTTAAAGCGTTGAGCTACGTTTACACCTGCCGTTCGTCGCCTTCTGAGTGACACGTGCGATTTTCCGCACGGGTACGAACGAAGGTCGCTAAAATTGCTAATTTGCTTGTTAAGTAGATCAGACCGCCATATCCTCGCTGAATGCAAGGATATCAAAACACTCAAACCTTCGGTCATCGCTCTAATTGTGGGAGCAATTTTGGTCACCATCTTGATTCATATGTAAACCATGCACCTATTTTAACATTTACTCTCTCAGTCCCATCAGTAATTATGTTGCCAAGTCGATTAAATCACGCTTTAAAGCGTTGAGCTACGTTTACACCTGATGCTCGTCGCCTTCTGAGTGACACGTGCGATTTTCCGCACGGGTAACGAACGTAAGTAATTCTGTAGTCATTGAAACGGTCCTATCAAACTATCAATGGTCGGTGCTGAGATGGTTAACCTAAACTTAATTATGCAGTTTAAATCATCAAAAACAGATGATAGATTTGTCACTTCAACAGAGCTTAGATGAGAATTTACAGAAGAAACATTAAAAAAAGAAGATGATCCCCTTACCCGGAATTAAGCAGACCAAATGGACTTCTGTCTGGAACCCACCAAGTAACACCGGACTCCTCATGAATTTCTTAACTAGTTGAATCACGTTACCGTCCGGGAGAGCAATATTTGAACAAGGCGGATTGTTGCCAACTTCAAAACCCGATCGATCTGTTTATATTTTTAGAAACATATGTTTGAAATCTAAGCCACGGAGAGAAGTGATGGTTCAAGAAGTTCCATAATTAACAAAATACAGTTTCGATAAAATATAAATCTAACTCACAGAGAAGTTGCAAGCATTGTAATGTGCTATTGAAAGGGCTTGGTTGTCAATAGCACGGATTTCCCCTTCTTTTTTCCCTTTGCTATTCTAAAGTGTGATTAAGGATATGTCATTCCAACAAAATATTTGGTGCAGAGATATTAACCATAACACAAAACTTAATCTATCTATCAGGTTGGCTAATCTGGAGTCGTTAAATATGATTAACTCTTTATCTGCCACATGTTTTTTTTTGTTGTTGTTCTTTTGCAAATGCACAAAGTTCCATGAAATGACATTTACCACATTTCCACACGTGATACGTATTGGGGATAACTCATCAACTTGCATACCATATATTTGGCTGGGCGTCAAGTCTGTGGCAGTCTCATCTATATAGGAGAGGTTGAGAGAATGAAAGTCCAAGTTCTGATTGATTTGTATTTGAAGACGCTTATTTTTCTTCAAACATTGCATCATATATTTTGAACACAGCAGAACAATGAAATCATAAATTAATGACTCTTGTCACATATATTGACAATGTTGAATATGATTACAAAGTGAAACTTGATATTTATTCATACCTTAGCAAATGATACAGTATAAGTCATTAAAATGTGAAGGAAGGCGAAGATTCCTGAAAAAGGATCAAACAACATGAACAAAGGGGAAGAAATCTTCCAAACATAATACATACTGTTATGGTATAGAGGAGCCAACGACTTATGTTCGGTACTATATACACGATGGTATTTATCATATAATGATAATTTAACTCTTTGTTCCATGTGAGTAGGTAACATGTGTATTTTTCGCAAGTAATATGCAAATTCCATATAAAGGCTTAGGAGCTTGATTATACCTGTTTTACATTTTGCTTAACATTTCTGCACGTGACATATTGGATTAATCCAAGAACTTGCATACCATATATTTGGCACTAATTTTGAGGCAGTTTTGTTGAATATCAATCATGTTTTAGATGAAGAACACTTTAAGGTATTCAACTTTAAGGTTTTTTAAATTGCATTTCACCCCCATACTTATAACTATTGGAACATTCATTGTGTTTGAATTATGTCCCATGTATACAATTTGATAGCGAGGATTTATTCTTGTTTTTGCCTTGCAATTATAAAGTGTAAATTTGGATTTGTTATCAATGTAAACAACTGCGTCCTAACCAAATGACTGGTTGCAGAAATAGTATAGCTTGACGAAAAAATTTATATAACCATTTGGTTGGCTAATCTAGAGTGCACCTTTTGCACAGGTAGTACACACAAATCCCTTACAACAGCAGTTTATCTGGAACCCGAGGCTTATACAGCCTACGAATACTTTTTTTTTTTACTTTTTACCGCAGAGATATTAACCATAACACAAAACGTAATCTATCTATCAGGTTGGCTAATCTGGAGTCGTTAAATATGATTAACTCTTTATCTGCCACATGTTTTTTTTTGTTGTTGTTCTTTTGCAAAAGCACAAATTTCCATGAAATGACATTTACCACATTTCCACACGTCATACGTATTGGGGATAACTCATCAACTTGCATACCATATATTTGGCTGGGCGTCAAGTCTGTGGCAGTCTCATCTATATAGGAGAGGTTGAGAGAATGAAAGTCCAAGTTCTGATTGATTTGTATTTGAAGACGCTTATTTTTCTTCAAACATTGCATCATATATTTTGAACACAGCAGAACAATGAAATCATAAATTAATGACTCTTGTCACATATATTGACAATGTTGAATATGATTACAAAGTGAAACTTGATATTTATTCATACCTTAGCAAATGATACAGTATAAGTCATTAAAATGTGAAGGAAATCGAAGATTCCTGAAAAAGGATCAAACAACATGAACAAAGGGGAAGAAATCTTCCAAACATAATACATACTGTTATGGTATAGAGGAGCCAACGACTTATGTTCGGTACTATATACACGATGGTATTTATCATATAATGATAATTTAACTCTTTGTTCCATGTGAGTAGGTAACATGTGTATTTTTCGCAAGTAATATGCAAATTCCATATAAAGGCTTAAGAGCTTGATTATACCTGTTTTACATTTTGCTTAACATTTCTGCACGTGACATATTGGATTAATCCAAGAACTTGCATACCATATATTTGGCACTAATTTTGAGGCAGTTTTGTTGAATATCAATCATGTTTTAGATGAAGAACACTTTAAAGTATTCAACTTTAAGGTTTTTTAAATTGCATTTCACCCCCATACTTATAACTATTGGAACATTCATTGTGTTTGAATTATGTCCCATGTATACAATTTGATAGCGAGGATTTATTCTTGTTTTTGCCTTGCAATTATAAAGTGTAAATTTGGATTTGTTATCAATGTAAACAACTGCGTCCTAACCAAATGACTGGTTGCAGAAATAGTATAGCTTGACGAAAAAATTTATATAACCATTTGGTTGGCTAATCTAGAGTGCACCTTTTGCACAGGTAGTACACACAAATCCCTTACAACAGCAGTTTATCTGGAACCCGGGGCTTATACAGCCTACGAATACTTTTTTTTTTACTTTTTACCGCAGAGATATTAACCATAACACAAAACTTAATCTATCTATCAGGTTGGCTAATCTGGAGTCGTTAAATATGATTAACTCTTTATCTGCCACATGTTTTTTTTTGTTGTTGTTCTTTTGCAAATGCACAAAGTTCCATGAAATGACATTTACCACATTTCCACACGTGATACGTATTGGGGATAACTCATCAACTTGCATACCATATATTTGGCTGGGCGTCAAGTCTGTGGCAGTCTCATCTATATAGGAGAGGTTAAGAGAATGAAAGTCCAAGTTCTGATTGATTTGTATTTGAAGACGCTTATTTTTCTTCAAACATTGCATCATATATTTTGAACACAGCAGAACAATGAAATCATAAATTAATGACTCTTGTCACATATATTGACAATGTTGAATATGATTACAAAGTGAAACTTGATATTTATTCATACCTTAGCAAATGATACAGTATAAGTCATTAAAATGTGAAGGAAGGCGAAGATTCCTGAAAAAGGATCAAACAACATGAACAAAGGGGAAGAAATCTTCCAAACATAATACATACTGTTATGGTATAGAGGAGCCAACGACTTATGTTCGGTACTATATACACGATGGTATTTATCATATAATGATAATTTAACTCCTTGTTTCATGTGAGTAGGTAACATGTGTATTTTTCGCAAGTAATATGCAAATTCCATATAGAGGCTTAAGAGCTTGATTATACCTGTTTTACATTTTGCTTAACATTTCTGCACGTAACATATTGGATTAATCCAAGAACTTGCATACCATATATTTGGCACTAATTTTGAGGCAGTTTTGTTGAATATCAATCATGTTTTAGATGAAGAACACTTTAAGGCATTCAACTTTAAGGTTTTTTAAATTGCATTTCACCCCCATACTTATAACTATTGGAACATTCATTGTGTTTGAATTATGTCCCATGTATACAATTTGATAGCGAGGATTTATTCTTGTTTTTGCCTTGCAATTATAAAGTGTAAATTTGGATTTGTTATCAATGTAAACAACTGCGTCCTAACCAAATGACTGGTTGCAGAAATAGTATAGCTTGACGAAAAAATTTATATAACCATTTGGTTGGCTAATCTAGAGTGCACCTTTTGCACAGGTAGTACACACAAATCCCTTACAACAGCAGTTTATCAGGAACCCGAGGCTTATACAGCCTACGAATACTTTTTTTTTTACTTTTTACCGCAGAGATATTAACCATAACACAAAACTTAATCTATCTATCAGGTTGGCTAATCTGGAGTCGTTAAATATGACTAACTCTTTATCTGCCACATGTTTTTTTTTTGTTGTTGTTCTTTTGCAAATGCACAAAGTTCCATGAAATGACATTTACCACATTTCCACACGTGATACGTATTGGGGATAACTCATCAACTTGCATACCATATATTTGGCTGGGCGTCAAGTCTGTGGCAGTCTCATCTATATAGGAGAGGTTGAGAGAATGAAAGTCCAAGTTCTGATTGATTTGTATTTGAAGACGCTTATTTTTCTTCAAACATTGCATCATATATTTTGAACACAGCAGAACAATGAAATCATAAATTAATGACTCTTGTCACATATATTGACAATGTTGAATATGATTACAAAGTGAAACTTGATATTTATTCATACCTTAGCAAATGATACAGTATAAGTCATTAAAATGTGAAGGAAGGCGAAGATTCCTGAAAAAGGATCAAACAACATGAACAAAGGGGAAGAAATCTTCCAAACATAATACATACTGTTATGGTATAGAGGAGCCAACGACTTATGTTCGGTACTATATACACGATGGTATTTATCATATAATGATAATTTAACTCTTTGTTCCATGTGAGTAGGTAACATGTGTATTTTTCGCAAGTAATATGCAAATTCCATATAAAGGCTTAGGAGCTTGATTATACCTGTTTTACATTTTGCTTAACATTTCTGCACGTGACATATTGGATTAATCCAAGAACTTGCATACCATATATTTGGCACTAATTTTGAGGCAGTTTTGTTGAATATCAATCATGTTTTAGATGAAGAACACTTTAAGGTATTCAACTTTAAGGTTTTTTAAATTGCATTTCACCCCCATACTTATAACTATTGGAACATTCATTGTGTTTGAATTATGTCCCATGTATACAATTTGATAGCGAGGATTTATTCTTGTTTTTGCCTTGCAATTATAAAGTGTAAATTTGGATTTGTTATCAATGTAAACAACTGCGTCCTAACCAAATGACTGGTTGCAGAAATAGTATAGCTTGACGAAAAAATTTATATAACCATTTGGTTGGCTAATCTAGAGTGCACCTTTTGCACAGGTAGTACACACAAATCCCTTACAACAGCAGTTTATCTGGAACCCGAGGCTTATACAGCCTACGAATACTTTTTTTTTTACATTTTATCTCAGAGATATTAACCATAACACAAAACGTAATCTATTTATCAGGTTGGCTAAACTGGAGTCGTTAAATATGATTAACTCTTTATCTGCCACATGTTCTTTTTTGTTGTTGTTCTTTTGCAAATGCACAAAGTTCCATGAAATGACATTTACCACATTTCCACACGTGATACGTATTGGGGATAACTCATCAACTTGCATACCATATATTTGGCTGGGCGTCAAGTCTGTGGCAGTCTCATCTATATAGGAGAGGTTGAGAGAATGAAAGTCCAAGTTCTGATTGATTTGTATTTGAAGACGCTTATTTTTCTTCAAACATTGCATCATATATTTTGAACACAGCAGAACAATGAAATCATAAATTAATGACTCTTGTCACATATATTGACAATATTGAATATGATTACAAAGTGAAACTTGATATTTATTCATACCTTAGCAAATGATACAGTATAAGTCATTAAAATGTGAAGGAAGGCGAAGATTCCTGAAAAAGGATCAAACAACATGAACAAAGGGGAAGAAATCTTCCAAACATAATACATACTGTTATGGTATAGAGGAGCCAACGACTTATGTTCGGTACTATATACACGATGGTATTTATCATATAATGATAATTTAACTCCTTGTTCCATGTGAGTAGGTAACATGTGTATTTTTCGCAAGTAATATGCAAATTCCATATAGAGGCTTAAGAGCTTGATTATACCTGTTTTACATTTTGCTTAACATTTCTGCACGTGACATATTGGATTAATCCAAGAACTTGCATACCATATATTTGGCACTAATTTTGAGGCAGTTTTGTTGAATATCAATCATGTTTTAGATGAAGAACACTTTAAGGTATTCAACTTTAAGGTTTTTTAAATTGCATTTCACCCCCATACTTATAACTATTGGAACATTCATTGTGTTTGAATTATGTCCCATGTATACAATTTGATAGCGAGGATTTATTCTTGTTTTTGCCTTGCAATTATAAAGTGTAAATTTGGATTTGTTATCAATGTAAACAACTGCGTCCTAACCAAATGACTGGTTGCAGAAATAGTATAGCTTGACGAAAAAATTTATATAACCATTTGGTTGGCTAATCTAGAGTGCACCTTTTGCACAGGTAGTACACACAAATCCCTTACAACAGCAGTTTATCTGGAACCCGAGGCTTATACAGCCTACGAATACTTTTTTTTTTTACTTTTTACCGCAGAGATATTAACCATAACACAAAACGTAATCTATCTATCAGGTTGGCTAATCTGGAGTCGTTAAATATGATTAACTCTTTATCTGCCACATGTTTTTTTTTGTTGTTGTTCTTTTGCAAAAGCACAAATTTCCATAAAATGACATTTACCACATTTCCACACGTCATACGTATTGGGGATAACTCATCAACTTGCATACCATATATTTGGCTGGGCGTCAAGTCTGTGGCAGTCTCATCTATATAGGAGAGGTTGAGAGAATGAAAGTCCAAGTTCTGATTGATTTGTATTTGAAGACGCTTATTTTTCTTCAAATATTGCATCATATATTTTGAACACAGCAGAACAATGAAATCATAAATTAATGACTCTTGTCACATATATTGACAATGTTGAATATGATTACAAAGTGAAACTTGATATTTATTCATACCTTAGCAAATGATACAGTATAAGTCATTAAAATGTGAAGGAAGGCGAAGATTCCTGAAAAAGGATCAAACAACATGAACAAAGGGGAAGAAATCTTCCAAACATTATACATACTGTTATGGTATAGAGGAGCCAACAACTTATGTTCGGTACTATATACACGATGGTATTTGTCATATAATGATAATTTAACTCCTTGTTCCATGTGAGTAGGTAACATGTGTATTTTTCGCAAGTAATATGCAAATTCCATATAGAGGCTTAAGAGCTTGATTATACCTGTTTTACATTTTGCTTAACATTTCTGCACGTGACATATTGGATTAATCCAAGAACTTGCATACCATATATTTGGCACTAATTTTGAGGCAGTTTTGTTGAATATCAATCATGTTTTAGATGAAGAACACTTTAAGGTATTCAACTTTAAGGTTTTTTAAATTGCATTTCACCCCCATACTTATAACTATTGGAACATTCATTGTGTTTGAATTATGTCCCATGTATACAATTTGATAGCGAGGATTTATTCTTGTTTTTGCCTTGCAATTATAAAGTGTAAATTTGGATTTGTTATCAATGTAAACAACTGCGTCCTAACCAAATGACTGGTTGCAGAAATAGTATAGCTTGACGAAAAAATTTATATAACCATTTGGTTGGCTAATCTAGAGTGCACCTTTTGCACAGGTAGTACACACAAATCCCTTACAACAGCAGTTTATCTGGAAGCCGAGGCTTATACAGCCTACGAATACTTTTTTTTTTACTTTTTACCGCAGAGATATTAACCATAACACAAAACTTAATCTATCTATCAGGTTGGCTAATCTGGAGTCATTAAATATGATTAACTCTTTATCTGCCACATGTTTTTTTTGTTGTTGTTCTTTTGCAAATGCACAAAGTTCCATGAAATGACATTTACCACATTTCCACACGTGATACGTATTGGGGATAACTCATCAACTTGCATACCATATATTTGGCTGGGCGTCAAGTCTGTGGCAGTCTCATCTATATAGGAGAGGTTGAGAGAATGAAAGTCCAAGTTCTGATTGATTTGTATTTGAAGACGCTTATTTTTCTTCAAACATTGCATCATATATTTTGAACACAGCAGAACAATGAAATCATAAATTAATGACTCTTGTCACATATATTGACAATGTTGAATATGATTACAAAGTGAAACTTGATATTTATTCATACCTTAGCAAATGATACAGTATAAGTCATTAAAATGTGAAGGAAGGCGAAGATTCCTGAAAAAGGATCAAACAACATGAACAAAGGGGAAGAAATCTTCCAAACATAATACATACTGTTATGGTATAGAGGAGCCAACGACTTATGTTCGGTACTATATACACAATGGTATTTATCATATAATGATAATTTAACTCCTTGTTCCATGTGAGTAGGTAACATGTGTATTTTTCGCAAGTAATATGCAAATTCCATATAGAGGCTTAAGAGCTTGATTATACCTGTTTTACATTTTGCTTAACATTTCTGCACGTGACATATTGGATTAATCCAAGAACTTGCATACCATATATTTGGCACTAATTTTGAGGCAGTTTTGTTGAATATCAATCATGTTTTAGATGAAGAACACTTTAAGGTATTCAACTTTAAGGTTTTTTAAATTGCATTTCACCCCCATACTTATAACTATTGGAACATTCATTGTGTTTGAATTATGTCCCATGTATACAATTTGATAGCGAGGATTTATTCTTGTTTTTGCCTTGCAATTATAAAGTGTAAATTTGGATTTGTTATCAATGTAAACAACTGCGTCCTAACCAAATGACTGGTTGCAGAAATAGTATAGCTTGACGAAAAAATTTATATAACCATTTGGTTGGCTAATCTAGAGTGCACCTTTTGCACAGGTAGTACACACAAATCCCTTACAACAGCAGTTTATCTGGAACCCGAGGCTTATACAGCCTACGAATACTTTTTTTTTTACTTTTTACCGCAGAGATATTAACCATAACACAAAACGTAATCTATCTATCAGGTTGGCTAATCTGGAGTCGTTAAATATGATTAACTCTTTATCTGCCACATGTTTTTTTTTTGTTGTTGTTCTTTTGCAAAAGCACAAAGTTCCATGAAATGACATTTACCACATTTCCACACGTCATACGTATTGGGGATAACTCATCAACTTGCATACCATATATTTGGCTGGGCGTCAGGTCTGTGGCAGTCTCATCTATATAGGAGAGGTTGAGAGAATGAAAGTCCAAGTTCTGATTGATTTGTATTTGAAGACGCTTATTTTTCTTCAAACATTGCATCATATATTTTGAACACAGCAGAACAATGAAATCATAAATTAATGACTCTTGTCACATATATTGACAATGTTGAATATGATTACAAAGTGAAACTTGATATTTATTCATACCTTAGCAAATGATACAGTATAAGTCATTAAAATGTGAAGGAAGGCGAAGATTCCTGAAAAAGGATCAAACAACATGAACAAAGGGGAAGAAATCTTCCAAACATAATACATACTGTTATGGTATAGAGGAGCCAACGACTTATGTTCGGTACTATATACACGATGGTATTTATCATATAATGATAATTTAACTCCTTGTTCCATGTGAGTAGGTAACATGTGTATTTTTCGCAAGTAATATGCAAATTCCATATAGAGGCTTAAGAGCTTGATTATACCTGTTTTACATTTTGCTTAACATTTCTGCACGTGACATATTGGATTAATCCAAGAACTTGCATATCATATATTTGGCACTAATTTTGAGGCAGTTTTGTTGAATATCAATCATGTTTTAGATGAAGAACACTTTAAGGTATTCAACTTTAAGGTTTTTTAAATTGCATTTCACCCCCATACTTATAACTATTGGAACATTCATTGTGTTTGAATTATGTCCCATGTATACAATTTGATAGCGAGGATTTATTCTTGTTTTTGCCTTGCAATTATAAAGTGGAAATTTGGATTTGTTATCAATGTAAACAACTGCGTCCTAACCAAATGACTGGTTGCAGAAATAGTATAGCTTGACGAAAAAATTTATATAACCATTTGGTTGGCTAATCTACAGTGCACCTTTTGCACAGGTAGTACACACAAATCCCTTACAACAGCAGTTTATCTGGAACCCGAGGTTTATACAGCCTACGAATACTTTTTTTTTTACTTTTTACCGCAGAGATATTAACCATAACACAAAACGTAATCTATCTATCAGGTTGGCTAATCTGGAGTCGTTAAATATGATTAACTCTTTATCTGCCACATGTTTTTTTTTGTTGTTGTTCTTTTGCAAAAGCACAAATTTCCATGAAATGACATTTACCACATTTCCACAAGTCATACGTATTGGGGATAACTCATCAACTTGCATACCATATATTTGGCTGGGCGTCAAGTCTGTGGCAGTCTCATCTATATAGGAGAGGTTGAGAGAATGAAAGTCCAAGTTCTGATTGATTTGTATTTGAAGACGCTTATTTTTCTTCAAATATTGCATCATATATTTTGAACACAGCAGAACAATGAAATCATAAATTAATGACTCTTGTCACATATATTGACAATGTTGAATATGATTACAAAGTAAAACTTGATATTTATTTATACCTTAGCAAATGATACAGTATAAGTCATTAAAATGTGAAGGAAGGCGAAGATTCCTGAAAAAGGATCAAACAACATGAACAAAGGGGAAGAAATCTTCCAAACATAATACATACTGTTATGGTATAGAGGAGCCAACGACTTATGTTCGGTACTATATACACGATGGTATTTATCATATAATGATAATTTAACTCTTTGTTCCATGTGAGTAGGTAACATGTGTATTTTTCGCAAGTAATATGCAAATTCCATATAAAGGCTTAGGAGCTTGATTATACCTGTTTTACATTTTGCTTAACATTTCTGCACGTGACATATTGGATTAATCCAAGAACTTGCATACCATATATTTGGCACTAATTTTGAGGCAGTTTTGTTGAATATCAATCATGTTTTAGATGAAGAACACTTTAAGGTATTCAACTTTAAGGTTTTTTAAATTGCATTTCACCCCCATACTTATAACTATTGGAACATTCATTGTGTTTGAATTATGTCCCATGTATACAATTTGATAGCGAGGATTTATTCTTGTTTTTGCCTTGCAATTATAAAGTGTAAATTTGGATTTGTTATCAATGTAAACAACTGCGTCCTAACCAAATGACTGGTTGCAGAAATAGTATAGCTTGACGAAAAAATTTATATAACCATTTGGTTGGCTAATCTAGAGTGCACCTTTTGCACAGGTAGTACACACAAATCCCTTACAACAGCAGTTTATCTGGAACCCGAGGCTTATACAGCCTACGAATACTTTTTTTTTTACATTTTATCTCAGAGATATTAACCATAACACAAAACGTAATCTATTTATCAGGTTGGCTAAACTGGAGTCGTTAAATATGATTAACTCTTTATCTGCCACATGTTCTTTTTTGTTGTTGTTCTTTTGCAAATGCACAAAGTTCCATGAAATGACATTTACCACATTTCCACACGTGATACGTATTGGGGATAACTCATCAACTTGCATACCATATATTTGGCTGGGCGTCAAGTCTGTGGCAGTCTCATCTATATAGGAGAGGTTGAGAGAATGAAAGTCCAAGTTCTGATTGATTTGTATTTGAAGACGCTTATTTTTCTTCAAACATTGCATCATATATTTTGAACACAGCAGAACAATGAAATCATAAATTAATGACTCTTGTCACATATATTGACAATGTTGAATATGATTACAAAGTGAAACTTGATATTTATTCATACCTTAGCAAATGATACAGTATAAGTCATTAAAATGTGAAGGAAGGCGAAGATTCCTGAAAAAGGATCAAACAACATGAACAAAGGGGAAGAAATCTTCCAAACATAATACATACTGTTATGGTATAGAGGAGCCAACGACTTATGTTCGGTACTATATACACGATGGTATTTATCATATAATGATAATTTAACTCCTTGTTCCATGTGAGTAGGTAACATGTGTATTTTTCGCAAGTAATATGCAAATTCCATATAGAGGCTTAAGAGCTTGATTATACCTGTTTTACATTTTGCTTAACATTTCTGCACGTGACATATTGGATTAATCCAAGAACTTGCATACCATATATTTGGCACTAATTTTGAGGCAGTTTTGTTGAATATCAATCATGTTTTAGATGAAGAACACTTTAAGGTATTCAACTTTAAGGTTTTTTAAATTGCATTTCACCCCCATACTTATAACTATTGGAACATTCATTGTGTTTGAATTATGTCCCATGTATACAATTTGATAGCGAGGATTTATTCTTGTTTTTGCCTTGCAATTATAAAGTGTAAATTTGGATTTGTTATCAATGTAAACAACTGCGTCCTAACCAAATGACTGGTTGCAGAAATAGTATAGCTTGACGAAAAAATTTATATAACCATTTGGTTGGCTAATCTAGAGTGCACCTTTTGCACAGGTAGTACACACAAATCCCTTACAACAGCAGTTTATCTGGAACCCGAGGCTTATACAGCCTACGAATACTTTTTTTTTTTACTTTTTACCGCAGAGATATTAACCATAACACAAAACGTAATCTATCTATCAGGTTGGCTAATCTGGAGTCGTTAAATATGATTAACTCTTTATCTGCCACATGTTTTTTTTTGTTGTTGTTCTTTTGCAAAAGCACAAATTTCCATAAAATGACATTTACCACATTTCCACACGTCATACGTATTGGGGATAACTCATCAACTTGCATACCATATATTTGGCTGGGCGTCAAGTCTGTGGCAGTCTCATCTATATAGGAGAGGTTGAGAGAATGAAAGTCCAAGTTCTGATTGATTTGTATTTGAAGACGCTTATTTTTCTTCAAACATTGCATCATATATTTTGAACACAGCAGAACAATGAAATCATAAATTAATGACTCTTGTCACATATATTGACAATGTTGAATATGATTACAAAGTGAAACTTGATATTTATTCATACCTTAGCAAATGATACAGTATAAGTCATTAAAATGTGAAGGAAGGCGAAGATTCCTGAAAAAGGATCAAACAACATGAACAAAGGGGAAGAAATCTTCCAAACATTATACATACTGTTATGGTATAGAGGAGCCAACGACTTATGTTCGGTACTATATACACGATGGTATTTATCATATAATGATAATTTAACTCCTTGTTCCATGTGAGTAGGTAACATGTGTATTTTTCGCAAGTAATATGCAAATTCCATATAGAGGCTTAAGAGCTTGATTATACCTGTTTTACATTTTGCTTAACATTTCTGCACGTGACATATTGGATTAATCCAAGAACTTGCATATCATATATTTGGCACTAATTTTGAGGCAGTTTTGTTGAATATCAATCATGTTTTAGATGAAGAACACTTTAAGGTATTCAACTTTAAGGTTTTTTAAATTGCATTTCACCCCCATACTTATAACTATTGGAACATTCATTGTGTTTGAATTATGTCCCATGTATACAATTTGATAGCGAGGATTTATTCTTGTTTTTGCCTTGCAATTATAAAGTGGAAATTTGGATTTGTTATCAATGTAAACAACTGCGTCCTAACCAAATGACTGGTTGCAGAAATAGTATAGCTTGACGAAAAAATTTATATAACCATTTGGTTGGCTAATCTAGAGTGCACCTTTTGCACAGGTAGTACACACAAATCCCTTACAACAGCAGTTTATCTGGAACCCGAGGTTTATACAGCCTACGAATACTTTTTTTTTTTACTTTTTACCGCAGAGATATTAACCATAACACAAAACGTAATCTATCTATCAGGTTGGCTAATCTGGAGTCGTTAAATATGATTAACTCTTTATCTGCCACATGTTTTTTTTTGTTGTTGTTCTTTTGCAAAAGCACAAATTTCCATGAAATGACATTTACCACATTTCCACAAGTCATACGTATTGGGGATAACTCATCAACTTGCATACCATATATTTGGCTGGGCGTCAAGTCTGTGGCAGTCTCATCTAAATAGGAGAGGTTGAGAGAATGAAAGTCCAAGTTCTGATTGATTTGTATTTGAAGACGCTTATTTTTCTTCAAATATTGCATCATATATTTTGAACACAGCAGAACAATGAAATCATAAATTAATGACTCTTGTCACATATATTGACAATGTTGAATATGATTACAAAGTGAAACTTGATATTTATTTATACCTTAGCAAATGATACAGTATAAGTCATTAAAATGTGAAGGAAGGCGAAGATTCCTGAAAAAGGATCAAACAACATGAACAAAGGGGAAGAAATCTTCCAAACATTATACATACTGTTATGGTATAGAGGAGCCAACAACTTATGTTCGGTACTATATACACGATGGTATTTGTCATATAATGATAATTTAACTCCTTGTTCCATGTGAGTAGGTAACATGTGTATTTTTCGCAAGTAATATGCAAATTCCATATAGAGGCTTAAGAGCTTGATTATACCTGTTTTACATTTTGCTTAACATTTCTGCACGTGACATATTGGATTAATCCAAGAACTTGCATACCATATATTTGGCACTAATTTTGAGGCAGTTTTGTTGAATATCAATCATGTTTTAGATGAAGAACACTTTAAGGTATTCAACTTTAAGGTTTTTTAAATTGCATTTCACCCCCATACTTATAACTATTGGAACATTCATTGTGTTTGAATTATGTCCCATGTATACAATTTGATAGCGAGGATTTATTCTTGTTTTTGCCTTGCAATTATAAAGTGGAAATTTGGATTTGTTATCAATGTAAACAACTGCGTCCTAACCAAATGACTGGTTGCAGAAATAGTATAGCTTGACGAAAAAATTTATATAACCATTTGGTTGGCTAATCTAGAGTGCACCTTTTGCACAGGTAGTACACACAAATCCCTTACAACAGCAGTTTATCTGGAACCCGAGGCTTATACAGCCTACGAATACTTTTTTTTTACTTTTTACCGCAGAGATATTAACCATAACACAAAACTTAATCTATCTATCAGGTTGGCTAATCTGGAGTCATTAAATATGATTAACTCTTTATCTGCCACATGTTTTTTTTTTGTTGTTCTTTTGCAAATGCACAAAGTTCCATGAAATGACATTTACCACATTTCCACACGTCATACGTATTGGGGATAACTCATCAACTTGCATACCATATATTTGGCTGGGCGTCAAGTCTGTGGCAGTCTCATCTATATAGGAGAGGTTGAGAGAATGAAAGTCCAAGTTCTGATTGATTTGTATTTGAAGACGCTTATTTTTCTTCAAACATTGCATCATATATTTTGAACACAGCAGAACAATGAAATCATAAATTAATGACTCTTGTCACATATATTGACAATGTTGAATATGATTACAAAGTGAAACTTGATATTTATTCATACCTTAGCAAATGATACAGTATAAGTCATTAAAATGTGAAGGAAGGCGAAGATTCCTGAAAAAGGATCAAACAACATGAACAAAGGGGAAGAAATCTTCCAAACATAATACATACTGTTATGGTATAGAGGAGCCAACGACTTATGTTCGGTACTATATACACGATGGTATTTATCATATAATGATAATTTAACTCCTTGTTCCATGTGAGTAGGTAACATGTGTATTTTTCGCAAGTAATATGCAAATTCCATATAGAGGCTTAAGAGCTTGATTATACCTGTTTTACATTTTGCTTAACATTTCTGCACGTGACATATTGGATTAATCCAAGAACTTGCATACCATATATTTGGCACTAATTTTGAGGCAGTTTTGTTGAATATCAATCATGTTTTAGATGAAGAACACTTTAAGGTATTCAACTTTAAGGTTTTTTAAATTGCATTTCACCCCCATACTTATAACTATTGGAACATTCATTGTGTTTGAATTATGTCCCATGTATACAATTTGATAGCGAGGATTTATTCTTGTTTTTGCCTTGCAATTATAAAGTGGAAATTTGGATTTGTTATCAATGTAAACAACTGCGTCCTAACCAAATGACTGGTTGCAGAAATAGTATAGCTTGACGAAAAAATTTATATAACCATTTGGTTGGCTAATCTAGAGTGCACCTTTTGCACAGGTAGTACACACAAATCCCTTACAACAGCAGTTTATCTGGAACCCGAGGCTTATACAGCCTACGAATACTTTTTTTTTACTTTTTACCGCAGAGATATTAACCATAACACAAAACTTAATCTATCTATCAGGTTGGCTAATCTGGAGTCATTAAATATGATTAACTCTTTATCTGCCACATGTTTTTTTTTTTTTGTTCTTTTGCAAATGCACAAAGTTCCATGAAATGACATTTACCACATTTCCACACGTCATACGTATTGGGGATAACTCATCAACTTGCATACCATATATTTGGCTGGGCGTCAAGTCTGTGGCAGTCTCATCTATATAGGAGAGGTTGAGAGAATGAAAGTCCAAGTTCTGATTGATTTGTATTTGAAGACGCTTATTTTTCTTCAAACATTGCATCATATATTTTGAACACAGCAGAACAATGAAATCATAAATTAATGACTCTTGTCACATATATTGACAATGTTGAATATGATTACAAAGTGAAACTTGATATTTATTCATACCTTAGCAAATGATACAGTATAAGTCATTAAAATGTGAAGGAAGGCGAAGATTCCTGAAAAAGGATCAAACAACATGAACAAAGGGGAAGAAATCTTCCAAACATAATACATACTGTTATGGTATAGAGGAGCCAACGACTTATGTTCGGTACTATATACACGATGGTATTTATCATATAATGATAATTTAACTCCTTGTTCCATGTGAGTAGGTAACATGTGTATTTTTCGCAAGTAATATGCAAATTCCATATAGAGGCTTAAGAGCTTGATTATACCTGTTTTACATTTTGCTTAACATTTCTGCACGTGACATATTGGATTAATCCAAGAACTTGCATACCATATATTTGGCACTAATTTTGAGGCAGTTTTGTTGAATATCAATCATGTTTTAGATGAAGAACACTTTAAGGTATTCAACTTTAAGGTTTTTTAAATTGCATTTCACCCTCATACTTATAACTATTGGAACATTCATTGTGTTTGAATTATGTCCCATGTATACAATTTGATAGCGAGGATTTATTCTTGTTTTTGCCTTGCAATTATAAAGTGTAAATTTGGATTTGTTATCAATGTAAACAACTGCGTCCTAACCAAATGACTGGTTGCAGAAATAGTATAGCTTGACGAAAAAATTTATATAACCATTTGGTTGGCTAATCTAGAGTGCACCTTTTGCACAGGTAGTACACACAAATCCCTTACAACAGCAGTTTATCTGGAACCCGAGGCTTATACAGCCTACGAATACTTTTTTTTTTACTTTTTACCGCAGAGATATTAACCATAACACAAAACTTAATCTATCTATCAGGTTGGCTAATCTGGAGTCGTTAAATATGATTAACTCTTTATCTGTCACATGTTTTTTGTTGTTGTTGTTCTTTTGCAAATGCACAAAGTTCCATGAAATGACATTTACCACATTTCCACACGTGATACGTATTGGGGATAACTCATCAACTTGCATACCATATATTTGGCTGGGCGTCAAGTCTGTGGCAGTCTCATCTATATAGGAGAGGTTGAGAGAATGAAAGTCCAAGTTCTGATTGATTTGTATTTGAAGACGCTTATTTTTCTTCAAACATTGCATCATATATTTTGAACACAGCAGAACAATGAAATCATAAATTAATGACTCTTGTCACATATATTGACAATGTTGAATATGATTACAAAGGGAAACTTGATATTTATTCATACCTTAGCAAATGATACAGTATAAGTCATTAAAATGTGAAGGAAGGCGAAGATTCCTGAAAAAGGATCAAACAACATGAACAAAGGGGAAGAAATCTTCCAAACATAATACATACTGTTATGGTATAGAGGAGCCAACGACTTATGTTCGGTACTATATACACGATGGTATTTATCATATAATGATAATTTAACTCCTTGTTCCATGTGAGTAGGTAACATGTGTATTTTTCGCAAGTAATATGCAAATTCCATATAGAGGCTTAAGAGCTTGATTATACCTGTTTTACATTTTGCTTAACATTTCTGCACGTGACATATTGGATTAATCCAAGAACTTGCATACCATATATTTGGCACTAATTTTGAGGCAGTTTTGTTGAATATCAATCATGTTTTAGATGAAGAACACTTTAAGGTATTCAACTTTAAGGTTTTTTAAATTGCATTTCACCCCCATACTTATAACTATTGGAACATTCATTGTGTTTGAATTATGTCCCATGTATACAATTTGATAGCGAGGATTTATTCTTGTTTTTGCCTTGCAATTATAAAGTGTAAATTTGGATTTGTTATCAATGTAAACAACTGCGTCCTAACCAAATGACTGGTTGCAGAAATAGTATAGCTTGACGAAAAAATTTATATAACCATTTGGTTGGCTAATCTAGAGTGCACCTTTTGCACAGGTAGTACACACAAATCCCTTACAACAGCAGTTTATCTGGAACCCGAGGCTTATACAGCCTACGAATACTTTTTTTTTTTTTACTTTTTACCGCAGAGATATTAACCATAACACAAAACTTAATCTATCTATCAGGTTGGCTAATCTGGAGTCGTTAAATATGATTAACTCTTTATCTGCCACATGTTTTTTTTGTTGTTGTTCTTTTGCAAATGCACAAAGTTCCATGAAATGACATTTACCACATTTCCACACGTCATACGTATTGGGGATAACTCATCAACTTGCATACCATATATTTGGCTGGGCGTCAAGTCTGTGGCAGTCTCATCTATATAGGAGAGGTTGAGAGAATGAAAGTCCAAGTTCTGATTGATTTGTATTTGAAGACGCTTATTTTTCTTCAAACATTGCATCATATATTTTGAACACAGCAGAACAATGAAATCATAAATTAATGACTCTTGTCACATATATTGACAATGTTGAATATGATTACAAAGGGAAACTTGATATTTATTCATACCTTAGCAAATGATACAGTATAAGTCATTAAAATGTGAAGGAAGGCGAAGATTCCTGAAAAAGGATCAAACAACATGAACAAAGGGGAAGAAATCTTCCAAACATAATACATACTGTTATGGTATAGAGGAGCCAACAACTTATGTTCGGTACTATATACACGATGGTATTTATCATATAATGATAATTTAACTCCTTGTTCCATGTGAGTAGGTAACATGTGTATTTTTAGCAAGTAATATGCAAATTCCATATAGAGGCTTAAGAGCTTGATTATACCTGTTTTACATTTTGCTTAACATTTCTGCACGTGACATATTGGATTAATCCAAGAACTTGCATACCATATATTTGGCACTAATTTTGAGGCAGTTTTGTTGAATATCAATCATGTTTTAGATGAAGAACACTTTAAGGTATTCAACTTTAAGGTTTTTTAAATTGCATTTCACCCCCATACTTATAACTATTGGAACATTCATTGTGTTTGAATTATGTCCCATGTATACAATTTGATAGCGAGGATTTATTCTTGTTTTTGCCTTGCAATTATAAAGTGTAAATTTGGATTTGTTATCAATGTAAACAACTGCGTCCTAACCAAATGACTGGTTGCAGAAATAGTATAGCTTGACGAAAAAAATTATATAACCATTTGGTTGGCTAATCTAGAGTGCACCTTTTGCACAGGTAGTACACACAAATCCCTTACAACAGCAGTTTATCTGGAACCCGAGGCTTATACAGCCTACGAATACTTTTTTTTTTACTTTTTACCGCAGAGATATTAACCATAACACAAAACTTAATCTATCTATCAGGTTGGCTAATCTGGAGTCGTTAAATATGATTAACTCTTTATCTGCCACATGTTTTTTTTTTTTGTTGTTCTTTTGCAAATGCACAAAGTTCCATGAAATGACATTTACCACATTTCCACACGTGATACGTATTGGGGATAACTCATCAACTTGCATACCATATATTTGGCTGGGCGTCAAGTCTGTGGCAGTCTCATCTATATAGGAGAGGTTGAGAGAATGAAAGTCCAAGTTCTGATTGATTTGTATTTGAAGACGCTTATTTTTCTTCAAATATTGCATCATATATTTTGAACACAGCAGAACAATGAAATCATAAATTAATGACTCTTGTCACATATATTGACAATGTTGAATATGATTACAAAGGGAAACTTGATATTTATTCATACCTTAGCAAATGATACAGTATAAGTCATTAAAATGTAAAGAGAGGCGAAGATTCCTGAAAAGGATCAAACAACATGAACAAAGGGGAAGAAATCTTCCAAACATAATACATACTGTTATGGTATAGAGGAGCCAACGACTTATGTTTGGTACTATATACACAATGGTATTTATCATATAATGATAATTTAACTCCTTGTTTCATGTGTGAGGAGGTAACATGTGTATTTTTCGCAAGTAATATGCAAATTCCATATAGAGGCTTAAGAGCTTGATTATACCTGTTTTACATTTTGCTTAACATTTCTGCACGTGACATATTGGATTAATCCAAGAACTTGCATACCATATATTTGGCACTAATTTTGAGGCAGTTTTGTTGAATATCAATCATGTTTTAGATGAAGAACACTTTAAGGTATTCAACTTTAAGGTTTTTTAAATTGCATTTCACCCCCATACTTATAACTATTGGAACATTCATTGTGTTTGAATTATGTCCCATGTATACAATTTGATAGCGAGGATTTATTCTTGTTTTTGCCTTGCAATTATAAAGTGTAAATTTGGATTTGTTATCAATGTAAACAACTGCGTCCTAACCAAATGACTGGTTGCAGAAAAAGTATAGCTTGACGAAAAAAATTTATATAACCATTTGGTTGGCTAATCTAGAGTGCACCTTTTGCACAGGTAGTACACACAAATCCCTTACAACAGCAGTTTATCTGGAACCCGAGGCTTATACAGCCTACGAATACTTTTTTTTTTTACCATTACGTGAATCCTGTGTTTAAAAAATACCCCATTAGCTTATAACACAGGAACCCCAATGCCCTGCGTGTTATGTCAATGGGAGGTCAGGTGGGGAATCTGAAACCCCAATTTCAGATTTTTGGAGAGCTTCAATTCTCTCGTTTAAACTTGGTTGGGGTTCATTTGACTGCTGATAAGGCCTTGCGTGTAAGTCAATGGGAATTCAAGTGGGGTATCGACATCCCATCTTCAGTTTTGGGGGAAAGTTGAGTTTTTCTCGTTTAAACTGGGGTGGGGTCGACTGCAGCTGCTGATAAGAGCCGAACAAACACCGCACTGGAAACCGCAACAGGCTGATGAACAGCGTGGAGTGAGATTGCAGCTGTCCTCCTTACGTAATAGGATAAACAAACTATTAAGAGCTTCCTGGCTGGAAGTAATCTTGAAATAATGACTTTGTATTATATTAGTTTTAGGACATTAGCATGTCGAAAAACGATTCAAAAATTTGATGAAGATTGAAATAAAATTTTGAACGATGCAAAATGACCCACAATATCAGGGTTAATCCATTAACCTTGCATACCATATATTTGGCTGGGTGTTACGTCTTTGGCAGTCTCGTCTGTATGATGCATTTGGAAGTACCAGTTCTGATTAATTTTGTATATGAAAATATTCATTTTCCTTCAAACAAACATTGAATTATAAAATATTCCGATGATTCCCGAAACAGGTTCAACAAGGGATATACATCTCCCAGACATACAACACACTGTTATGAAATAGTTGGGCGAGGATGTAAATTTAAGAATGGCATTTGGCGGAATATACTGTTATGACAGAAAACGCTCTTCGTCCGTATTTAAGAGCTTATCCCAGATGCTCATGATTAAATACACTACGCTGAGAATAGGGGAATTTTAATTCGTTTAAATGTGTGTAGGAGACAAATGAGTTTCTTAGGACATACAAAAAGAAAGGACGTTTTGGAAAATCTAGTACATGTACTGGCCAGAAAGATAAACGAAACGAGGGGTAGAAGAAGGAAATGAATTAATTGGATGACCAGTCCAAATTAATGGATTGCAGAGAGAAATGCAGATGAGCAGATTAAGGTGGAGCTAATCCAAAAGGCTAGGAACAGAGATTTTTGGCACACAATGATCGTCTAATTCTCCAAATGCAATTGTGCGAACGGGTGTTTAGGGGGGGCGGACATCGTCTTACCTATTTGGCACTGAAGGCCCCCATACCCTCTTTGGCACGTGCAGTTGAATCGACCATCATGCACCGCGCACAACCCTCCATTACGACAAGGGTTACTATCGCACTCGTCGAGCTCTGTACGGGTGCAAATAGGTTCAGATTAATCTTTTCGTTTTTACCAAGCCTTGACATTTAAATTGGCTTTCCACATATTTTCATAAAAATGGGAATACAAGGGTTTACGGGGAAAGAAATCTTAAAGTAAAATTTAATTGAAAAAAAAAGATGACAACTCACAGAAACAGATTGACAAGATCAGACATAATTTATCTTTATCATGGAATCTTGAGCCATAATCTTCATGGGCTACTTAATTAGTCTTTGAGAATGTCCTTCAGTAAAAACCTTAGTACGCATATCATCGTTCATCTACATTTACTAAGCAACATTAGAGCTGCTGTGAAGTTCTTTGTATTATGCCAGACTTATATATATAAATCTTTTCTTCATCGCTTTATCCCATTATTCTTTTGTTATCTAATAATGCTTATCACTGGGAATCAACTCGTATTAGTATGAAGAAATACAAAAAAACACATTGTAAAAAATATCCCAATAACAACCACTTAGTACGAGGTATGACGCACATCTCTCATGTTTAACTTACCTTCCGCACAATTGTTACCCTTAAATCCAGCAGGACATTCGCAGATGTAACCTTTCTCTGTTTCTATGCATACTTCGCTGCTCTGACAAGGGTTGGACCAGCAGTCTCCAAATTGAACAAAAAGCATTAAGATCTCACTCCAAATTATATGGGCAAAAGAATGTAGCATTGTATGTGAAAATGAAACGCATATACGAGATACAATATGATCTGCTCTTGTAGAGTTCCAAGTCCTAATCGTAAAGAAATTATGAAGAAAATTGTTGAGCATTTATAGATAGAGTACATCTTTAGTTGTTTGTTTTTAGCTTTTCACTCCCATGACTATAACAGGTGAAATGTCAATGTTTTTCTAGCATCACAGTTTGTAGAGCATATGTCTCGTATTCATCTGCTAAACGTCCATCACGCATTTACCTGATTGGTTTGCTTGATTATGATGCTCAAACATATAGAAGTTAGTTTGTACATGAGTACCAGAGAAAGAGAAAATGAATCACGACCCACAAATGATTCAATTCAATCTATTTAATCTATCGTTCAAATTTATTTCACTGGAAGTTAATCTTTAACGGTATACATGTAATATAAATAGAATTAACCAGTTCGTACTTGCAATCTGCGCATGAGCAGATTATTGCTGGTAGAATGTCGCATTGTAGCATTGAACAATTTAGGTCAATGGCACTGCTCACAGAATCAAATGGAAAGTCATCAGATAGTCGACCACATTTTAATTTTTTCTTATGCAAATATGGCAACAGCTATTCAGCTTGAGAAGGTAAGGAACGATTCCTCCATTCCTCCATGTGCACCTGCTTCCATTGTTGTTCCGGGCATGCTGTAAAATGTCTTTACATCCATCATCCAATACATCATCCAATGAACGAATACCAGTCTACCGTGTAGTGGAATTCATTCCGTGGATTGTCCACCCATGGTCTAACTACGAACTGATCTATTATGAATTAGGCCTGTGAAGAGGGGTCGTCACTTATCCTTAACTCTTTGTGTGCCAGAAAATGTACCGCTCTATTGTATGTATTGATTGTAGACAAAAAGTAACATGTAACGCACAAAGATTTCAGATAAGGAAGATAAACACAATTTTACTAAGCCGAGAAAGGAACAGAGAATCGATCTGCTTACCTGGAAAAGCGCAGAAGGTATTACCCGTCGCCTCGGTCCTCAGCCCATCTAGCAACTTTCCTGCTTCGGGGCTCTTCGTGAATTTTCGGACTAGTTTAATCACCTGGTCACCCGGAAGTACAATCTCGGAACACCGATAATCGTCAGCCCCGTAAACAAATCGACCTTGACACAATGATAGCACAGAGAAATTAATTATATTCTACATACAGCGTGTAGCAAAAAGTCATCTTTTAATGCACCGCGGAAGTATAATTGCCGTATCTTTTCCTCTTTCCATGATATTTGGACATTCTAATAGCATCGTTCTCTTTTTTTCTAAAGATAATTGTCACGTGGCTTATCATAGTCATTCATATAATAGTAGAGTCTGGAATCAATGCGAAACTTCTGACAATAAATTAATTATTCACAATATATAATGATCTCTATGAAAATCTAATACTAGAAGGAAAACAATGCAGACATGCATTTTGTTCTCGATAACGCATCCTACCCCTATAGCAATTTTATCATGTGCACTATCTCCTCGGGAATGTACGGCCTTGATTATGATACTCAAGAGCGTGGTATACCATTTAATGTACGTTCACTCTCATTCAAATCGCTTTCAAAACGGAAGAAAACAGCACATACTTCTCATTAGAGCTTGGGTGTAATAGATCAATTGAAAGAAATATATATTTACCCCCGCTTGCGAGGGAGAGGAACACTACGATGCATATGCATTGCACTCCCTGCAAATGGAGAGAGAACATATAGGGAAGAATTGGATTCTCTCATTATCTCATTATCGATAGCATGCAAAAATAAATATAAATACCACGATATTAGAGAGACACTTGTAATTTCAAAACATCACACAAAATATATGACCTAATAACTTTATTTCGAAAGGTGCAAACTTAAATATAGAAATGACTGAATAGATAAAATCAAATGAATTATAATAATCTTGCACATTGTACTCTTTCAAAGTGTCTCGTTGTTTTAGAATATAGTTTATATCTTCCAGGTAATTAAGACAACAAATTAATGGAATCATTGCTGATTTGATTCTGAAATGATTTGCATTTTGAGAGAACACATGACTGAGAGGTTAACCACGATATTGTTTCAATACGTTATTTGAAGATGTATGATAGCATATTCACACAATGAACAATTATACATGTTGTTGTTTTTCCATGCATACTTGGTGACATGGGATGCTATCTGATCATTTTCTACCATTAAAAACTGCATGCCTGATGTATTCGAAGGGAATTTCGTGTCTGGTCGGAATTAAAGTCTCGCTTCATTAGGGTTGTTTTTTGTATTTTATGAATATGACTGTGATGTTGAGTGGTAGCTGGTGTTAACGAGACGATATATATTGATTACGCTAAGTTCACGTGGATGGTACAATAGGTCATGCAGATTTCCCGTAGCAGTCATTTTTGTGGTAATCTAAAACTTTCTATTGGTGATTGGTGAGATATCTGAATAGAGCATATTATGCAAATCTTATTCACTTTGTTCAAAAAATCTGTTGCAAAAAGTACAACCAGTGCTTGTCCGAGGTTTGTCTGAGGGCAACAACTATATATCACTACATTCAGGTGATTGTAATATCGCAATACTACCCACCTAACTACCTAGTAACGCGTTATTATGATCACCTGTACCTCGTGATTCATTTTCATTGGGTGGAACGCACTCTGGATATATCAGCTGTTACTACTCGGACCAACCTCGGACAAGCTTAAAGAGTCTCCCGGCTTTTATTGATTTTGAATTTTCTCTCATTTTTTTCCTCTAGGAATTTTACCTCATGTCGGTCTATGGATTTTACTCTAATATAGTATACTCAACCTTACGCCTGTCATTTTTCTTACTACGTAAACTTGGGATTATATCTCTTTTTCCAGGGTCCCTAATGAGTCTACTGCCTAATTTTGTTTCATAATTTTCACTTTTTTTTTGTTTCAGTTTAAAATACGCTCGTTGTACGCAATCATGTTTTTGTGTAAATTCAATCTTGATAAAGGTCTATGACCGAAAATTCGAATAATTTTTCTTCTCAGGTTTTTCATTCAATTTGTTTGTCTTCACCTAGTAATCAGCGCCATCGCAACCTATATTCTTCTTATATATATATATATATATATATATATGGTTATGAAGCTCACGAATGACGCCATATATATATATAGAGAGAGAGAGAGAGAGAGAGAGAGAGAGAGAGGGGGGGGGGAGAGTCTTTCTCTCACTTTCTCTCTCTCTATATATACTATACATTTATATGTGTGTGTGTATGTGTGTGTGTAAAGATACATGGCGTTATTTGTGAGCTTCATAACCATATATATGTATATATATATATACATGTGTAGAGAGAGAGAGAGAGTAAGAGGGGGAGTCTCTCTCTCTCTCTCTTCATTCACACTTACATATATTCTTGAGCAACCGCTTGTCATGTCGAAGTTTAGAACTTTCGCAGTCTTATATATACATATATATATATATATAAGTCCGAGAATTCTCAACTCTGACATGACAACGCAAATGTAGGCGTAAAGAAAATGGTCTAGGAACGTGAGGAGTAGCTGTACTTTACAAGTGTGTTACGAGCTTTCTGCTTGTGAGGCCTGCTTCAGTTTCTAAGTACTACAAATAGTACACAAATAATTCATGTAATTAGGCCACTTTAGTTCTTACCATCATATCGAGTTCAGCTCTTAAAACGTACGCTCTGGCATCAGTAGGCCTACACTTCTATCGGAGGTCCACAACCGAAACTTTTAGTGTTCACGAGGCGAGTAAACCTAAACGGGTTGTTTCGAGATCGAGAAAGAGAGAGAGAGAGGGGGGGAGCGTAACCCAAATTTGAGTTACCATAGGTCTTCCGGCTCAATTTTGAGGCTTCTTATTTCAAATTCATATAATTATCGCCCGTTTTGAAGTGGATCCGGCGCGACGGCCAAATTGTGATTCAAGTTTGAACTTTTCCGATCCACTTTCTCATCCAGGGAAGGCAGGTGCTCTGACTTTGTTATGAAAATTGAAGCATGTCCAATGACATGTAAATGTGCCAATTTTTAAGTATTAATGCTACGTTACAATTGAATCACAAATGTTAGAAATTACGCTACATTTTATAAAAAAAAAAGTAACACCAAAGCGAACATTTCAATAGAAAACAAGGTAAATTGAAAAGACTAAGGATGACATACCCACACCTTGTAAAAATTGAATCTCATTTAATGGTTTTGAGTGAAAAAAAAAAAACCTGTCAAAATTGAGCGGGGAAACAAATTACGGTTATGTCTCTAAACAATATATTCGTAAAATGACATTTGCGGCTTCTGAAAACCATCATGATCACATGGGGACTTTAACACGGCCATGCGTATCAGCAAGGCTGTTCTGAAATTTTTGAGCAAAAACACACATAATTATATCAATTGAAAAGGGACAGTAGATTAAAAAAAATAATCCAGTACAATATTGCACACAATTTACAAAACAATACTATACCACTTAAAGACACATGACAGTGACAAAGTACTAGAAATATAATAAATAACTGTATTACCGTTTAAAGATTGCACTCAGATTTGTTATACGTACAGACACAATCTAAAAAATCGCATTATAACATAATGTGGTGTCGCAGTATACAGAAATATTTTGCTCATGCATAGGGAAAGCTACATATATCAGTGGCTTTCCTTTGTCAGTGTAAAGGGCAAAATCGACCCGTGGCCTTACAAGCCCACCTCGATTACAGACTTACGTAATATAGAATATATCAAGAATATAGAGTGCAATTTCATAAAATATATATTGCATTTTCGGTTGACTATACATGTAGTATATGCACACTGATACATTTAATTAAAACTTGCGTTACCTGTTTGGTGGACACCCGATATAAAGGTGTACAGCAGAGAGCGAGGGAGCAAGTAAATGTAATGTGTTAGGTATGTCAGGTGCGAGTGCCTTTTTAACGATTCTTCCGTTGTCGTCTCCTGCAAATCCTCTTCAGAATTTGTCCACTTTTAAACCATCTGACAAATTTCCTACTGGCGATGAAGCAAACTGCAACAAACAACAATACTTAGAGGAAATGGAAAAAGGCCTGTTGTATATAGAACCCTCTTCTATATTACCATGGTAACTGTTATTCGGCGCGTGTCATAACCCCATTGTTCGTCATGCCTGACTTGAGACTTATCATTAATTTGTGACTTTCGTGATGGCTTAATTCAATCCAGGCATAATCGCTATATTGGCTTAGTGATGAGGATAACTTCTTTGTTCCGTGAAGCTTGACGAGAACGAGGTCACAAATTCCCAATTATCATGATTATACATACTGTTTATTACCTTAAAGGAATTGCTCACCCTGAAATGATTTTTCTCGCAATAAAAGCAGACACATAAATGAAACATATTAGTGGAGGTTTGATGAAAATCCGTCGAGGAATAAGAAAGTTATGATCTTTTAAAGTTTTAATTTTGTGACATCACGTGCGAGGTACTCTCCCATATGTTGTGTACATTTGTTTGTTCGAAAATGTGCACTTTTTCAAATACATATGCATCCTTGTACTAGTGCATTACAAACATCATAAGAAATACGTTTGTACACACATACCTGTATGAAAAATAACAATTCCGTTGTCAAAAAACAGAAAAAGTTATGAAATTACATTGCATACGACGTATGGGAGAGCACCTCGCACGTGACGTCACGAAATTTCAAGGTCTAATAACTTTCTTTTCCTTTAATCGATATTTGTCAAACCTTCACTAATGTGTTTCTTTCAAGTTTCTGCTTTTATTGAAACAAACTTATCTTCAGGGTGAACTATCCCTTTTAATAGCATGCAAAATAGAGACTGCTCTTAGATACGCAGTTAAAACTGTAGGCACTCGGTGACCTCAAAACCAATGCTATTACCATGAGGCCTAAGGCAGAGGGATTGTAGTATTGTTTTGAGATCACCGCGGGCCTAGAAGTTGAACCATGTCCCAAATATCAGAGCAGTAGGCTATCTATTTTTTACATATACCAACAAGTAATGATGAATAACTAGGGTATTTCGTGCCCTCAGCCATTGATTTAAGAAACAAATCTCCAGACCAGAACACTACCTTATTTTCATCGAGCAACAGCGCACGTTAGCGCTGACGTTAGATTGCTTCTTTTTGTTTCGCGCATTGTTCATTGCGTATTTATACCGCGCGCACGTGCATCGGTCAATGTATTCGCGTTGCAAAAAAAAAAACATCAAAGCAAAAATTCCAATAGAAAACAAGGTAATTTGAAAAAGCTAAGGATCCACATTACCCACACCTTGTAAAAGTTGAATCTCATTAAGTGGTTAGGAGTCAAGAACTGTCAAAATTGAGCGTGGAAACATATCATGATTATATCTGTAAACGATATATTCGGAAATTGAAATTTACAGTTTCTAAAAAACATCATTATCAAATGGTAAGTTTAACACGGACATGTGTAACTCGGCAAGGCTGTTTTGACATTTTGGAGAAAAATTGTATGTGGTTAACTCTTATAATTAACAAATTAATTCAAATGTTTCCGTCTTTTTGAAAGGCCTGCACTTCGTCAATTCTTAATTCATTTTTGTGTCCGAGAATCCGTGAGAATCTTCTTTGTGAACATGAATCATAGTGTTTACAGATGACTTTGCACGCTCGTGCCTTGTCGAGGTTGCTGGGCACGCCATGCTTATCTATATGTATCGAATAAAAGAAAAAAGACATAATTATATCAAGTGAAAAGTGACAGTTAATTATGAAAAAATATCCAGAGAAATATTGCACACAATTTACAAAACAATACTACCTTTTAAAGATACAAGATAGTGACGAATTACTCGAAATATAATGAATAATTGTATTAATGTTTTAAAGATTTCACCCAGATGTATTATACATACAGGCAGAATCTAAACAAAGATTATACCATAGTGTGGTGTCACAGTAACACAAATATTTTCCTCATGCATAGGGAAAGCCACATATATTACTGGATTTCTTTTGTCAAAGTAAAGGGCAAAGTCGACGCGTGTCCTTACATGCACACCTCAATTACAGACTTATGTATAAGTGTCAAGAATAGAGAGTGCAATTTTATAAGAAATATATTGCATTTTCGGTTGACTATAGTATATGCGCACTGATAGATGTATGTAATTAAAACTTGCGTTACTTGTTTGTTGGACACCCGATATAATGGTGTACCACAGAGAGCGAGGGAGCAAGTACAATGTGACGTGTCGGGTATGTCAGGTGCGAGTGCTTTTTTAACGATTCTTTCGTTGTCGTCTCTTGCAAATCCGTCTCAGAATTTTTTCACTTTTTACCTATCTGAAAAATTTCCTTCTCGCGATCAAGCAAACTGCAACAAACAACACTATTTAGAGAATAGCGCACTTAGGCAGCCAATTACTTTATCAATAACCCCGTTTAACATAACCATGGTAACTGTTATTCAGCGCGTGTCATAACCCCTTTATTCATCATGTCCGACTTGGCTTAGTAATGGAGAGTACTTCATCATTCCGTGAAGCTTGACGAGGACGAGGTCGCAAATGTCCAATTATATGTATTGTTTATTATCTTAAAGGGATAGTTTACCCTGGAATATTTTTTTCTTTCAAAATAAGCAGACACATGAAAGAAACATATTAGTGAAGGTTTGATGAAAATCTGTCAAGGGATAAGAAACTTATGATCTTTTAAAACGTTAATTTTGTGTCGTCACGTGCGAGGTGCTCTTCCAAATGTTGTGTACAAGTTTTATTCGAAAATGTGCATTTTTTCAAAAACATATGCATCCTTGTACAAGTGCATTTGGAAATAAGTTTTTACACACATACCTGTATGAAAAAAAAAATAATCCCGTTGTCAAAAACAGAAACAGATCAATTAATGTAATTCTATTACACACAAAAAATATGGGGAGCAACTCGCACGTGACGTCACAAAATTGAAATTTAAAAATCTGATAACTTTCTATTCTTTTGACCGATTTTTGTCAAACCTTCACTAATATGTAAATTGTATGTTTCTTCTTTTATTGAAACCAACTTATCTTCAGGGTGAACTATCCCTTTTAATAGCATACAAAATAGAGACTGTTCTTAGGTTAAAGACAGCCAGTCCCTTTTTCAGATCACCACAAAACCATCGAAAGATTGGCAAAACATATAGAGAAGTGTTAGCAAGCTCTATATTCACAATTTGAAACTGATACGTAGTGTAAAATTCAAATAATGCAGGTAAACAACGTCTGATTAATAGCCTATACCTCAGGCTCTTAGCAGTTTGTGTTGAAATATCTGCTTTATTGATTAATCTGTTTATTAAATTATAAAACGCATTATGAAAAAAATTGTTCTGTGGAAGGAATCATCTCCAAAGTTTGGTAGTTACTCATAAAATTAGGATTTCACACATGCATAATAACCACGTAGATACTGGAACAAAGACTAATACATTTTTCGTAGTACGAAAAAAGTCGGTTTGAAATTTAACGGCTGAATTGTGTTACATAAACAGAAAGCTTCAACATGCTATATTCTTAGAAATGGTCTTGAATCACACTTTCTTCAATTTACGATCGTGATAGACGATTTCAAATTTTAAGCTTGCAAAAGGGACGGACAATCTTTAAAACTATAGGCACTAGGTGATCTCAAAAACCAATGCTATTATCATGAGGCAGAGGGATTATAGTATTGTTCTGAGATCACCGCGGGCCTAGAAGTTGAACCGTGTCCCAAATATCAGATCAGTAGGCTATCTACTTTTTACATATACCAACAAATAATGATAAATAACTAGGATATTTCGTACCCTCAACCATTGATTAAAAAAAAAAATCTCCAGAGCAGAACACTTCCTTATTTTCATCAAGCAACAGCGCATGTTAGCGCTGACGTTAGCTTACATTGCTTATTTTTGTTTCGCACATTGCTCATTGCGTTGTACACGCGCACGTGCATTGGTCATTATATTCGCGTTGCAAAAAGCGAGTAGACAAAAAGCATTGTGACGTAATGTTAGACACCCGTAGGGCGTTTCATGAACATTTTTCGTCTGACAAACTGTCTTTTTCCGACAGTTACCATAGTAACAGTCAGAGGCTAGTGCCTCTCAGCCAATTAAAACCGAGAATTTCACACTGTTTCATTGAAGTTGTCAGCACTGGCCATTTGGTCAGTGCTGACAACTTCAATGAAATCCTCGGTTTTGATTGGCTGAGAGCCACTAGCCTCTTACTGTTACTATGGTAACTGTCGGAAAAAGACAGCTTGTCAGTCGAAAAATGTTCATGAAACGCCCTGCTGGCCGGGCACTGCTGTTTGAAACTATTTTACCCGTCTCTGCATAAATAAATAAATGAGTTATCACGCAAATTCCCATACGAATACAAGCTGGTTGCTCATCATTTTGCAAAGTTACGTAAATAAAAAGTATTATTGACCGCTATTTGGGCGAATAAGGTTTTCTTAATAGTATGGTCAAATCTAGTTCATGCCTGTCACTCAAGCAGGTAACATGATGATCGAGATGTGGTATATAATATGTTATATTTCATTTTTAATATATTACAACCAAATATATGAGATGTATTTAATAGATCTTATACGCTCTATATCATAGTCATATTAACCGTTATTTGGGCAAATAAGGTATTCTTAATAGTATGGTCAAATCTAGTTCATGCCTGTCACTCAAGCAGGTATCATGATGATCGAGATGTGGTATATCGTTATACTATCTTTATATCTTTATATCTTTAGTCAGAGTAGCAGAATTCACTGAAAGGAGAACTTAGTAAATATTCAAACAATTTTTTTATTCAGCTATTAATAATTTTCTGGCGAATATCGACGTCGTAAATACAAATTCAAATTCTACTATCTTTATGAAAGTGTTCAGGACAATGGAATGCATTATCTAATCGATATGGACTTCAATTTTTCTTCAATATTGGCATGGACATCGATCGTTTCATATGCCAAAAGGTTAGCCACTAAGAAAAGAAATAAGAAAAAGCAGAGAAAAGTTCTTTGGTTGGCATCTCTCCACTCCCCCCCCCCCCCTACCCTTTCGTCCCCTCTCTCTCTCTCTTTCTCTCTCTCTTTCTCTCTCTCTCTCTCTCTCTCTCTCACTCTCCCTTTCACTTTGTCTGTCGACCTTCGTTCTTCAACGATGTCTGTTTGTGTTTCTCCATATATCGTTTGTTTTCTACCTTTTTCTAATACTTCTTTTGAAATGTCGTGGTATTCTCTCCGCTGCTTGAAATCATTTCAGGATTTTTCTTCATAATTAAAGAGTTATTATTCAATATAAAAAAAAGTATACAAAAGCCCATCTCAGCAGTATTTAATAAGACAAATATGTTGTGCTATTTTTGTGCTCTTCAACACAAACTCACTTTATTAAAACTTTCCTACTTGTTGTCACAAGTATTTAAACTCACCCTCAAATCAGATTTTAATTTGTTCTCTGCCATGACTCTTGAATTAGTAAACATGCGCAGCTTTACCCTCGTTCGTTATACATCTGTCTCAGTACCATACACTTTCATACATTCATTTCCAGTCGGAGAACGTTGGCATTCTGTATCGTTGCTCTTGTACCAAGAATATATTGACAGTTTTCTAGTTTGTGGCTTACAAGTCCTTTTTAAAATCAACGAACGTTTCCAGATTTTTATTACAATTCACCCGCGTAAGCTTTGGAACCCGAAATAATTCAGAATTCAACTATACACTGCATGCACGCACCAAAGGTAAGAACGCTGCATTTAAATGGCATTTGTAATGTTTTCATACTTACTTTTTACTTCAAATTTCATTATATCCTTGTACATGATAACTTCACTAAATCTGGCAAAATTAGTAAATTCATTTTTAAAGATGCATGTTTAATTATTTGTAATGTTCAAGGAGCAAAGATCTTGATGAATACGAATAGGTGCTGACTTTTCACTACAAACGTATTGTCTAATTGATTAGTGCCAGTAAAGGAATGCAGTTGAGTTTGTATGGAAGAAGGATCTGATATGTAGTTAATGCATTGTATTTATAATACGTCTTTTTTAATCATTAATCATAGTTATCAAATTTGATGAAATATATGTGTGCGTTGCATTCAAGAAACGTTTGAGCAAGCCTTTCTTTTCCCACACTTCAGCCCGGAATCTCTTTGTCATCCACATCGTTGTTTATAAGCTGTCTAATGTAACTAACTGAATCAAGGCTAATGACTTTAATTAAACATAACTAACGCCAATTATATGCTTTTTTTAATAACTCGGTCACGTCACCGACAAAAGAAAAACGTTTGACAATACTATTTTATCCAAAGGTCACTTTACTATTGTTAGGCATAACCATTGTTCTTAATCTTTTCAACATGGAAACTGGCATCAATAGCCCGCATAACACGTTTCGATAAAAACATCGGCATAATCAGTGAATTGAAGACAATATTTTTCATTAAACTTACTATACTCATGTTGTATGCAACACTCATTCTTCCTCACTTACAATACGGTACTCTTGCGTGGAGAAATCTTATTAAAAACCCATAATTGATAGGCTTTCTTTGTTTCAAATAAGGCTTTGAGAATTATTTTTGATAAACGCAGCGTCTACGAGAGCGAGATATCTTATAATATTCTTAGAACAAATCTCTCAAGTGCTCAAGGTGCCTGATTTATATCTGTTTTACTTAAGACAAGTGATGTTCCGATGGTTGCATAAACGCATATTTTACTCACCCTATTCTCAAAAAATATCACTCATATCAAACTAGCAAATCAACACATTCATACCTTCCACATAGCAGAACACTCCTCGCAAATAGATTAGTCATATTCTATTGATCAATTGTTAACTGAGATAGACAGCCACATTAGATCGCTCGGCCTGTCTCTCAAACCCTCTAAATGTCGATCTCTTTCTCTCTCATCCGGAAAGTTCAGTAACATTGAATTTACAGTAGGCCAAAATAAAATCTCTACCCTGTCAACACAGCCACGTTAATTTTTGGGATCTCTCATCGCAAAAGAACAAACATCGCAGAAACCTTTGAATATCTTTCCCAAGAATTTGAAACATCTCTTAAAATCATTGATGCATCTTCGGTCCGTAACGAATACAAATTGAAGATCTATTCACTTATTTTCTACCTTCTATTCGTTTTGATTTGACAGTGAATGAAATGACATTCTCTCATTTAAAAGAACTAGACTCACTGACCAACCGCTTTGTCAGAAAATGGTTCGAACTACCTAGACCGGCAACAGTATAAAATTATTTTAAAATATAGGACACATATTTCCATTGAACAGTTAGTGATTTTGTTATATACAGTACATATTAAGTTGCATCAACAGATGTCAACATACATTTTGATGATTGAGGCCCTTTAAGCCGGTTGGCCGGCCGGTTTGTACACATGCCAACCGGCTTAAATCAAAATGTATGTTGACTTCTGTTGATGCAACTTAATATGTATATAACAAAATCACTAACTGTTCAATGGAAATATGTGTCCTATATTTTAAAATAATTTTTCGATATTTTTTCTCAGCACTGATAAGCCCCGCCTCCAAAATTTCCTCCAACTCAAGATTCCCCCAGTGACATCATCAAATGTAGAAATTAGCAGGATAATAGACATAATTTATGCACAAACTAAACATTGCAATGACTACCTGCAAGTGCATCACATAGCTAGCACATTTCTGACATAAGGAAACGATTATTCCCACATGAAAGGTTGTTACATGGTAATTTGTGAAGACATGTGATGCTCTGGTGGGCAGGTGGAGGTAGTCAAGGAAGGTTTCTCGAATTTTGTGTTCGATTTTATGGTGACTTGGTGATTGGGGGAAAAAATTGTAGTTTACTTGTTCATGTGTTTTATGTTTGAAACGCACTCATAATAGCAGAATTCCTCTTCCATTGAAGCTACCCTATATGTTTAATGGATCTAGGTCCGAGAAAAGGGGACTGCCATGAACCAGGGATGTGTTAGGAAGGAGAATCAACTCGAGCATAATATATTCAAACATCTATATGGATACTAAAGCGTGTGAATCCTGTCAAAAGCATTGCACAATCACTACAATGCTTTGATGTCCCATGCGCGGCACCGACATTTAGCTGCTGTCAACTTGGAAAGCAATATCTTTAATTCACTGTTTTGTCTCTGGAAGCTATGTTTCTCATTTTTCAAATTTTTGTGCAATTTTCAAGAAAGTTACGGGCAACACCCCTAAAGATCCTTTACTCGGTTTTCTTCTAAATAATTGTTGAATGATGCACAACATGGAGATATAAGATAATATTCTTACTTACACAATTAATAAATTTCTTCACGTTCCGCAGATTTCCGCAAATGTGGGATTCAATCAATATCAAAATTATATCTTCAGCTGTTTATTTTCATTCATAGAGTTTGCGTGCATTTGCGTGCAACTGAGATATTTTACTAGAAAAACTGTTTATTTTTGTTCGCTGATATCTCAAAAGTATTGATGCAATCCAACAGAACTGGACAAGCGAAATAAGACTCTACATATCTTTTGTTCTATTTGAGAAACCGTTGCTACGCAATCCTGTTCGTTATTATTAAAACACCTGAAAAGCACACGCTGAGAAGACATTTTTTTTCGGCGGTGCCACGCATGGGTTCAAAGAAAGAAAGCTGTTTCATATCCTTCCATAACGCATTCCGGCATGAACTTTTTAAAGAAAAAGAGTGTCTTCATTTCGAACGTATCTTCTCGGAGCGTGCGTGATGTAGTGCTAAAGGCGTGCACATTGCGATCAAAACTTTTTTTTTCTGTTTTTTTTGGTTTTCATAAAATAACAGTAACAAACAATACAGGCTGACCATAAGTTCAAGGCTATTAAAACACATTACCAAGCTAAATTATATAAAGTTAACTTAATAATCAGCCACAAACATCCATCCTCACAACATACCACTCACACATACACAGACACACACACACACACACACACACACACACACACACACACACACGCACGTCTTCCCAATGTTAAAAGCTTGTATAAAGTTGAACTTTCTTCATGCTTTCCTATGTCATAAATGAGGACCCTCATTACTGCATAACAAGTACAAATTACATCAAATAAGTAAAATAATTGAAACAGGATAAATTTCCTTAAAACTGTATGGTCCATTTCTTAAAATGAGCACTCAGCTTATTTCTTTTTTTGAGGTATCATATATTCTACATTTTGTTTTGATTTAACCATTGAGATAAAAGCTTTAAACCTCAGTTCTTTCTCCTGAAATTTGCAAGAGTAAATGTAAAATTTCAAATACAAAAATAGAACATTAATACAAGCGTCATGTTTACTTCCCGTATGTACACCAAACAAATAACTGAATTTTGAGATTACTAATTCACGGGAAATGTCAGAATTAGTATATATTTTATCCATCAAATTTTCCCAGAGAGGGACTACTTTATTACAGTTGCAAAATAAATGATCCAATGTTTCAGGTTCTTCTGAGCAAAAATAACAATCGGGGGAATCTCGTTTCCTTATCCTAAACAAAAAGGCATTAACTCCAATAGCATTGTGAAAAATCTTAAAATAAAAACTTCTCCACATTGCGATCAAAACTTGCGGGTTATTTCTACTCGCAATTGCGCAGCTTGACCGAAACCTTTGTGGCGACGGTGATTCCGTAGTCCCACACGGGATACGCTTACCATTGCGCTCTTATGTGCATTTCTCTAGTTCCATTCCTACCTCGTTCGGCTTGTCCTTTGTCCATGCCTGTTTGTTTATATTTTCCCTTAAACGTTCTCTCCTTTCTTCCCTCCTTTACCAGTTATACTATAGAAAACGATAAGAAAACAAATCCAAGGGACAAGGGAAAATGTTGCAATCTTACTTTTATTCGGTTTGTTTTAAAGGTAAGGATACTGCTACAGTATCTGTTGATTCCTTTAGAATTAATATCCTTATGTTATATCATATTCTCTAACCAAACTTCTACCTGCCAAATGCTTATGATGAAAAATGGAAAATAATCCAATATCAAAAGAGAAAAAAGGTCAAGGTGACATGTTCACTTCCATTCGGTTTCGTTTGACAGGTTATATAGGGGATCGTTTTAGCTTCTTTCAATTTCTTTAGAATTACACTTCACCTTTCATCCAGCCAAACTCTTACATGTCATAAGTTTATAATGACTGATACCTAAGAGGAAGAGAAATCACTTCAATGTCAAAGGAGTAGAGGTTCAAGATTACATGTCTACTTTCATTCAGCTTTGCTTGACAGGTCAGGGTATCGCGTCAGCTGCTTTTAATTTCTTTACAATAAAATAAGAACGCTGATTACAGAGTACATTCGGCTCAGTGCAATATTCGCACAGGTTTCCGTTGATTATTGCCAATATATATTGCAAATATTTTCCTAATACATAATTATGAACGAGAAAACACAGATCCGAGATATACCTGTTCCTCTTTCTACAAGCAATGGATAACAGCTTCACCTTTGAAGTATTTTTGACAGGACAACCGAATACGAAATGTGCTTCTCTTTTAGATGAACATGAGCGCCAGTGGGCACGTTTCTCGTGTTACCTGAAGGGAAATATATATATTGGTTACGGTTCGAGCTTTTTTATGTGTGAAATGTGTGCGGAACCGGATGAAAAAGGAATCTTTTTCTTGCAACTTAAATTACGTTTTTAGAGCCTGTTTAGCACATTATAGCAATATTTCTTGATTAAATCGTTAAGTTTATTTTCCAAATATACTCTGCGCATCTATCATGTCTATTTTTTTTTGTTCAAGCGAGAAATCCAAGCAAAAATCATCCAGAAGTTCGGCGAAATTAAACATTGGATCAAAGAGAAAATTTGTGTAATGATTTATTTTGTGACGTGGAGGAGAGTACAATGAATCTGCCTCAGCTAAATAGCTGATGATACTCGGTGCAATTTAAAAATCCCTGCATGGTAGTAGGCTATGCTCAGATATCATCGGACAGTACTGAAATAAGTGCGCGTATTTCGTAGCTCCTGGGTTGTCATATTCTTCTGTATACGTTTGTATTTTTGTCTTTGACAGAACAACTAAATGGGGATTATCATTCACATCGCGTTGCTCTCAATCATGTGGGGCGAGTCGCATGGCCAGGATATGGGTACTATGGCCGTGACGAAGACTGCGTCACGTAATCCGGCGGTTCTTGAAAAGACAACGATCATTTCTACAGCAGAGTGGCGCTATATGACAAACGAAGGTCTAGTCGGAGAAACAACAACAGTCTTCTCTCCTGTGGACCTGGCGAAGACTACGCTGATGTTTGTCGACGGGCTAGTGACGGGCAGTAGCACTGCCTCAGTGGCGCTGGAGGAATGGGAGGGAAGCACGTGGGAATGGCAGCCGATCGAGTGGTCGTGGTGGCTGATTGTGCAGATGATAATGGCCCTCATCGGCATCGTGGGAAACCTGCTCGTGATCGTGGTCCTCCACCAGCGTCGCGGCAACGAAGCTCGCTCCTGCGACGCGCTGATTGGAGCTCTCGCGGTGGCGGATTTCATGACGTCCATCTTTATGATTCCGCTGCCGTCTGCCGTGTGCGTCCCGTCGACGATGCTGGGAGAGGTCTACTGCAAGGTGGTGTACACGTCCATGTTGATGTGGATTTGTGTCGGAGCGTCTATCTACACCCTCACCATCCTCCCCATCGAAAGATATCTCGCCATTGCATACCCGTTACACTTCAAGCGATGGGTGACGCGACGCAAAGTAAACGCGTGCATCATTCTTATTTGGATGATCAGTTTTCTGGCTGTCTCTTTTTTGTTTTTTAACAGTCGCGTAGAACCAGCAAACTTTCAGTGTGTCGCGATGTTTCCATCGTATTCGACACAACTTCTAGCAGGTACAGTCCTTTTCATCCTGCAGTTTGCCATGCCAGTGCTTGTCTCGCTTATCTTTCAGATGTTATCAGCCCGCGCGCTTCATGTCCAATCCCGCAGTTTCACCATAAGCGCCAACCCGGACCGGTCCAACCCGACCGCACTCCACCTTCGAGCGAAAAGGCGCGTCCTTCAGATGCTCTTTCTCGTGGTTCTGATGTATATCGTGAGTTGGGGCCCAGTGCAACTTGCCTACTTTGCTTTAAACCTCCGAATCTTACCGGCCACCTACCAGTACAGTTCGGCCAATTTCGCGCTCACCGTTCTCGGTTTCTGCAACTCTTGCGCGAATCCTATCATCTACACCGTACGTTACCCACTATTCCGCAATGCCTTAAAAGATATCTTCACTTCCGCTAAACGCACAAATGCGGCACTGTTTGAAGAACATGAAAGTAAAGGTCAATCTATTACATTAAATAATGCATAATGTAGATGATGCAATACTAAGGAGATAAAATCAAATTCTAGTGTTATCAATGTAATATGTAGCTTTCTTGGGAAGCAGGCACTTATTGGATTTGAATTAGAATACACTGATTATGTTAATGAAACTTCACTTGACTAGATATACCGTAGATATAGGCCGTAGATATAAGCCGATATAGCAAAAAAAGATTTAAATACCTCGTTTCGATAATCATGTTATCTGATTGGCTTACTCATCCTATTATCATTTCTTCTTTCTTTTTTTGGAGGGGGGGGGGGGAACAGCTGTGTCAGGCAAGTTGTCGAACATGACATCAAAATGCCTTTTCGTTTGCGCGCCTTTTGCAGTGCTAATACAATAGGCGATTAACGTTCGCGCGGTACAAATATGCAATGAGCAACTCACAACACTAACGTGTACTGTTGATTGATGAAAATAGGGTAGAGTTCTGCTTTGGATAATTCTTGTTTAATGGTTGTGGGCCTTAGATATCTTAAATAGCCTATTAATCATTATTTTGTTCAGTTCATAAAACAAATATAATATGCTTCACTGATATTCGAGACATGGTTAAACTATAGGCCCGCGATGATGTCAAAACAATACTATAATCCCTCAGACTTCGGCCTGGTAATAATAGTATAGTTTTTACTATGTACCTTTAAGCAGTCTCTTATTGCATAATATTAGCAATCTGTGTTTATATTCAACTCTCAGATTTGTGTTTGTATTGATGCATATAATGCATTAGATCTAAAATCTATATACTTCTGTCCCTTTCTTTGATTCTATCACGTCAGACTATCACACCTTGTATGAAGTGAAATGTAAAGTAAAGTCCATACATTAACATGATCAAAAGCGAAAAACTGCAGGAAGGATAATATACAAACTGAATTGTAAACGATTACCTCATTTGAGATCCTAGGTAAAGATATTAATGTAACTCTATGACAATACATACGAAGTGTACGTTGTCAGAAGTAGTAAAAGAATGATGTTGTAGTCGCAGAAAGCAAGATTTCAATAGGGGTCAAGAATACAACATAAGGGGAGATATGTCAGTGATCAAATTATCTGAATATCTGCGTCAGACTTGTGCCTGTCTTGTATGTGTGAGTGTAGGTCTGAGGCTTGCTTGTACGATATATATGGAGGTGAATTGATGTGTGTAAGTGTGAGCTGCTCTATGTCTGCTGTATCTTTAATTGTACGTTCTGCAATTGATTTAGATATATTTCACTTTGTTCAATATTAGCTGCAGTTCCTTTATATTATCTGTGTATTTATCATATGTGACTGTTTCCTTATTTATATATACGTGCATTATGTCACGGCCATGATGTGAAACAGGTTAAACTGATCTTGTCATCCCGAATAAATATGTTGAAGAAATAAATATCTGAACAGTCACCCTTCCTATGATTATACAACACATGACAGAACCTGTGTAAATAAGATCAACAGATGGCGCAATATCACAATTCAACTCAGACCCCTTAATTCAAGTAGGATAACATCGAGTCTCTCGATGATGTTTTTAATACATAATACAGCCACAGGGAAGAGATGTCTCATAAATCTCATTCTAATCTATTGTCAGATGTACGTATAGATACAGGTATTAATACATATATAGATATATGAACACATATATATCAAAGACAAACGTTTTTAAAAGATAGCCTAGGAACTAGGGTGTGAGGTGCATGGACACAACCCAGGCTGTCAACAGACATGTCTGGTAACACAGACTATGCTCCAATCACACCCTCGCTCCTTCTCCTCTGTGGGGAAGAAGCCAGAGGAGCTATGACGTCATTAGAGTGAAGTCTGCGTTACCAGACGTAGTTGTTGACAGACTGGCTTGTGTCCATGCCCCTCACAGCCTAGTACCTAAGAAAGATCTTATTACGGTCTAACTATTCAGATCAAGTTAAACTGGCACGAGTGTGGTAGGATGAAAGAGTGCGTACAGAATCATAGGTATATTGATCGAGGTATCTACATTACATCGTCTTGCTTACAACAACCCACTCTGTTTCTCACTCCTAAAACACCTATTTAAAATTCATAAAAATGTTCTCTTTTTATTGTGAATTCATGTAGGGCCTAGGGCAAACACCTTTGGAATTTGAAGTCAAAAATCTTCAATTTGACTGGCCGATTATACACACACTTAAGGTAATCGAATTTCTAAATCATGTTATTTATTTATGTACATTGACCATTGATTTCGATGGGGAGCCTATCTCGTGTAGTGCATCCCATGTGAAACAACTTTGAGGGTTAACTTCCAAAGTGAAATATTGTCAGTAATTCTTTTAATTCGCCTTACTCAAATGGAGTTATTTGAATCTATTGATCTAGACTCTAATATTTTTGTTTTGTTATCACATGTATACGGCTACAGTCCATGTCATTTCAGACATAATATTTGCATACAATTTTCTAACAGTTATGAATTAGGAATGAATTAATCCAGTGACCTTCCAATCATTGTGTTTTGCATTTATTTTCATTTTTTGAACAATCAGCAAAAAATACGTGATCGGTCGAATGCCTATATTTCAAGAGTATACCTTTTAATACAATTTACGCGTTGGGCCTTCAGTGATAATGGTGATAATCTGTGCTACATTCGCATCATCCAATTGCTTATTGTTATCAGAGATGAAAATTGAATAGAGTTAGAAAACAAGAAATTAAAGTGGAATTAAGAAAGAAGAAACAGGTAACACGATGGTTGCAACGAGGGAAACAACGTGGATTACAAATAACAAAAGGTTAAGCGATGGTTGCCCGGAGTTCAAGTGTCGTGACTTCGGGGCGAATCGAACTTAGTCGATGCCCCATATCGACCCCGGATATCGACTACCATTAGTTCCCTTCGTGTATGGCGACCGGCCCACTTGCATGTCCCTACCTGCGCTCCTGGAAACCAGCCCGAGGCTGGGGCCCTGAGCCTTTAGGGGAGGAAACAAGGCAGATCCCAATCACACCGAGCCCTCCGACAAGCCTTGAACCTATATAGGTGTCAGACGGGTTCGAATCCAGAAGTGCGCAATGACATCAGAGAGAGTGAGGCAGTCTCGGCGCTTATCCGCTCAGTTTTAGGATGTCGGTGATGATACTGGGGAATTTAAGCGTATGGACTGATAGTTCCAAATCAACAGGGGGGGGGGGGGGAGCAAAAGGAATTTTAACGTGTGGTCTCAGGCTCGAACTCACGATCTTCGCATTATCAGCCCGACGCTCTACCAACTGAGCTAACCAGTGAAGTACAATAACGGGAAATGTTATCGGGGTTTTAAGCTAGATATTGGGAAAGTTACGTACTCCTCGCACCGATTGTGCGGAGCTCGATGATATGGTCGAGTGATTTTCCGGACTCATTGTAGATATCTATTGTCGAAATGGCATTTGGTGCCGCTACTTAATATTCATGTCTAGCAGCTGCTCTTAACAATGCGATGCATACGTGATTGTTCCATGTCTACATGAATTTTACAATAGGTTAGCTGAATTTTAACTATGCATACACTTCAGCTGATAAACTGATAGTTTTGTATGGAAGTGTTTTTTGTGTCTTGTTATGCTTCTCAATATCCAGAGATTCGGCGGCATCAGACATATGGGATCAAAGAGGAAATCTTTGTAAAACATTATTTAGTGACTAGAAGAGTACTGATGAATCTGCATTAGTCAAATGGTTCAAACCCAGTACAAATCATCAATATCATGACAAAAGCTGGGGACAAATAATCACTTAGCATTCAATTTTTCGCACACAATATACACGCAATGTTTCATGTGTTTCAACACGGGATATCCATTACTATTTGCTTCAAAACGAAACATTGTATCATGATGGAAAACGAGGAGACAAATGCTCACTTACAATTCAAAGTGGAAACAAGATTGCCCACATAATGTTCACACAGTGTTTTATGTGTGTTTCCACAGGGGATATCCATATCTTAGCAGAAATTTTAAAAAGGTAGGTAGTGCAGAGCATGTACTCACCCTGTTCTGTTATATCATGTACAGTATATAGAACTCTATTGTGTATTACCATGGCAACTACCATTAAGCGCGCGTAACCTTTTTATTCATCATGCCTGGCTTGAGGCTAATCATTGATATGTGTTTCATGGTGGCCTTGTTCAACCAGGCATCATCATGAAATTGGCTAAGGGACGAGGTCTGATAATCATCATTGTTTGATCATTTTTTTTTCATGTAGCTTGACAATGACGGAGATAACACTACCAGTACTTCTGAGCCGAGGTCACAAATTATATGTACTTTGCATTGACCTTAAAGGGGAAGTTCACCCTGAAATTATTTTGGTTTCAATAAAAAGAGACAAATGAAAGAAACATACGAGTAAAGGTTTAACGAAAATTGGTCAAAGGAAAAGTAAGTTATTTGATTTTAAAGTTTTGATTTTGTGACGTCACATGCGAGGTGCTCTCCCATATGTTGTGTACAAAATGTGCATTTTCTCACAAAGATATGCATCTTTCCATTTGTGCATTTGATACATTATTAGAAATACGTTCTTACACATATACCTGTACGAAAGGAAGTCATTTCGTGGTCAAAAAAAAAGAAAAAAGGCAATTTATCTACTTATTTTGTACACAACATATAGGAGAGCACCTCGCACGTGACGTCACAAAATCAAAAATTTAAAATCAAATAATTTTCTTTTCCTTTGACCGATTTTCGTCAAACCTTCACTCAGATGTTTATTTTATTTGTCTCTTTTAACTGAAATCAAAGTAACTTCAGGGTGAACTTCCCCTTTAATAGTAGATGTATATGGCATTGTATAGTACAAGTATTTGGAGTTCCAATAAACTATATGACATGTATTGTATGTAGAATATCAGGGCCGCGTAACATAAAGGTTTGTGATAATTGCAAATTTTAAAGACACATTATGATTGGTTACTGGTAAGTCTTTTGAACAAAAAAGCGCAAGCAACAATAATGTTGATAGACCAGTGATATTTTGCTGTGTAAATGTCCAAGGACATAAAGCGCTTTCGTGATTTCATCTTTGTATTCTTAATACGTTTTGTTTCTTTTTCATATATTATATTCAGTTTATCTTTACTCAGACTAACGGGGTATTTATTCAGTGGCTGAAGTCCTGAATGACTTTTCAAGAAATAATTCATCTTTTCATGGATTGCTGAGGAATATCGACATTTTTAATACAAACCACGTTGTACTGTCTTGATAAAGAGTTCATGAAAATGAATCCATTATTTAATCGATATTGCCTTTAATTTGTCCTTCAACTGTTCATTGATCATTCCATCTCCTAAAAGGTTAGCTTCTTAGAACTGAAATAAAGAAAACCAGAGAGAAAAGTTCTTTGGTTATCATCGCTCCATTCCCCTCCCCACTGCCCCCTCCTCTCTCTCTCTCTCTCTCTTTCTCTCCCTCTCTCTCTCTCTCTATCTATCTATCTCTCTTCCTCCCACCTTTGTCATACGCTGATGTGGCCTATTTTTGCCTATTTTGCCTGTTTCTCCATTCAGGTTGTGTGATTCCCTCTTTTTTCCTTGACATTTGTATTCACTTTCAATGATTTTAAGTGGAATGCAAAAAAACAACACTTTTTTAACCTCAAAGTTAAAGGGTAGTGTTGGTAAAGACAACTGCATAAGTGGAGTTAATTTCTGACATGAATAGGGGGGCCTCCTCATGACATTAATCATCTCAACATTGTAAGTTTGCTGAATTAAACCAAATCTGAACCGAGTGATGACGTCAGAATAGCTCTGCAACGATAACGGCCAGTAATTCTGGACAATTCTGTACACTCATTATATCTTTAACAACATCAATATGGCTGTTAAACTAGCATTGTGATTTTAGAGAGTACTGATCAAGAAGAGAAATAATCAGTTAAGTTTTTTTTATGACCAAGTATGCTATCGCTGGTCCATTTTCAAATATCGTGGTATTCTTTCTTGCTGCTTGAAATGACTTAATCATTTTTCATGTTTTTCTTTTTGATTTCAGAGCTGCCGTGCGATAAAAAAGTACACAAAAGCTAATCGCAGCATCATCATCTCATATGAAAAATATGCTATGATATTTTTTTTTCTGTTGTACTTTAATTCACTCTAAACTTTCTTACTTTTTGTCACAAGTTTGTAACCTTACCCTCAAACCAGATATTGATTTGTTCTGTGCGGCGACTCGTGAATTTGTAGACATGCGCAGCCTTACCCTTGTTCGTTATACAGGTTATATATCTGGCTCAGTACTATACCCTTCATTATTCGTTCCCAGTCGAGGAACGTTGGCATTCTGCATCGTTGCTCCTGTACCAAGAATGTATTGACAGTTTTCCAGCGTTTGGCATTGCAAATCCTCGTTAAAGTCAACGAACGTTGGCAGATTTTTTTCTTTTTTTTTTACAATTGACCTGTGCAAGTTTTAGCACCCGACTACATCCTTACGCTACACGCTTTAAAGGTAAGAGCTGGTCATTTAAATTGAATTTAGTACATTTGCACCTCGTGTACAATTTGTGCCTGGGTTTCTATTTTCTCTTCTTCTCTTATACAAGAAGAACTTAAATCAAAATATAAAATCCTTTTATATTACAAATCCGTACATCCTACACAATGAGCTCATATAAATCAAAATATAAGATTTGATTGAAATTTGCGATGTATTTTCAAATTCGTATGTAATACATTCTCAATAAACTTGAACGTTTAGGGCGAAGACATCTTGATTAATACGAATAAGTGCTGATAGTTCACATATCATGTACGGTTATTTAATTATTGCCTGTAAAGAAACACAGCTGATTTTGCGTGGGTAAAACACCCGATAGGTAGAGAATGCATTGTTTTTATAACATGTCTTCGTGTTTTTTTAGTCACATGCATCATTAGATGGAATATAATGGGCACGTTGCCTTCAAGGTACGTTTGAACAAGCCTTTTTTTCATCTCACTCCTGCACGGAATCTCTTCATCATTGACTCATTAATGAACTCTTTAATGTGACCAACAAGATCAAGGAAAATAACCTTTACCAAGGCCACTTCCACTTATGTGTTTTTAGTAAGTCACTCATATCATTTTCAAGAAATATAGTGTTTGACAATATCCCATTAAATATCAAAAGTTTCGTTCGCTAATATCTTTAGGCAAAGCAATTATTCTTAATCTGTTTCATATGGAAAACCACATTAACACCCGTCATAGACTCATTTCAATAAAACATCGGCGTGATCCAGGAAATCAAAACAAAATTTTTCATTCAACATGCTGTATTCAACTCCCATTCTCCCTCACTTACAATACGTGACTCTCGCGTGGATGAATTCCAGTAATACCCAATTTGATAGGCTTTCCTTCTTCAAAAAGGGCTTTGCTTATTATGCTCCATAAACACGGCCTAAACGTGAGCGAGATAGAATGTATATCTTTCTCGCACAGACCAATTATTTCTTAAAACAAATATCTCAAGATGCCCGAGTGATACTCGTTTTTACTGATGTTGCAATGCTTGCACAACCGCAAATTCTACTCACCCTAATAAATAATGTTTTTCCGTCACTCATATCCAACTAGAATATTAACACATTTCCACTTTCCACGTACGAGAATACCCCTCTCACCATAGGATTATTCATGCTCTATGCACCAAAATGGTGAAATGTCTTACACCCCACTACAAGACAACCTGACTCTTTACACTCATTCCAAAGAACACCAAAAGCACATAATTCAAGAAAACATAGCTGATGTTTACTCAAAACACTGACGTCGTAAGTTATACAAAAATATACGTGAATACTCCTGTGTCCACGCACTTGCTCCTAGATGATTGACCATAAAGGAAACTATCCTCTCGACACCGCATCACCACCCACTTCCTTATATTCAATCAGTAAATATATATATATTATTCATCAATATATTTATAATATATTATTTATCTTTTGTATACCCTTAATGTTACATAAACGATACAAACATATTATTTTATCTCTCATTCTCTCTCTCTCCCTCTCTCTCTCTCTCTCTCTCTCTCTCTCTCTCTCTCTTCCTCCCCCCTCTTTCTCTCTCTCTCTCTCTCTCTCTCTCTCTCTTCCTCCCCCCTCTTTCACTCTCTCTCTCTCTCTCTCTCTCTCTCTCTCTCTCTCTCTCTCACTCCCTCTCTTATTTTATGTCTCTAGTTGTACTTCTACCTCCCTCGTTCTTCATGTCCTTTGTCCATGACTGTAAGTCTGGTTTTCCTTTTAAGATCCACTCTTGCTTCACATCTGTACTAGTCAATCAATGCATAATGCTCCAATATCAAAAGAGGAATGGGACAAGATAAAACGTTTACTTTTATTAGGATTCGTTTGACGGGGTAGGGAACCGGCTTAGCTGCTTTGAATTCCTTTAGAATGATTAATCAATGCATAATACTCCAATATCGAAAGAGGAATGGGTCAAGGTGAAACGTTTACTTTTATTTGACAGGTTAGAGTACCGTTTCAGGTGCTTTCAATTCATTTAGAATTATACTTCACCCTTTTCCTGTATGCTTCAACCAAACTCTAACCTGTTATGCATGTATGCTTATGATGGAGAACACAAAATGCTCCAACAGCAAAGGAGAAGAAGGCCCATGTGCAGATTTTTTTTTCGGTTTCGTTTGCCAGGTTAGGATATTGTTTCACTATTTTCCTATATTCTCCAACCAAACTCGTACATGTCATATGCTTATTAGAACTAATACTATCCAAAGAGGAAAGGTAAGAACGCTTATTGCAGAGTGCATTTGAGACAGGGTAATATTTGCGCAGGCGTTAGTCAATTATTTCCAAAGATGTATTCCTAAAAATGTATTGTGAGCGGAAAACAAGAATCTTAGATATAATATCGATGTGACTCCATTTACAATGGTGCAACTGCGGGACTGAACAGCTCAACGTTCAAATCACTGCTGCAAGCTTCTTCTTCTTACTATATAAATGTTGAACAAATGCATGAAACAACAATTATCTGTAACGGTGAAACACATGGAAGTTAAATGATTCTGTTACACACGATTTATTAATTTTCAGCTTGATTTCCAATATTTCAAAATGAAAATAATTGTGATAGCCAATACATTTGTCAATTAGTAGGAATTATGGGAGAACATAAATATTTCCTTTCGCCATGTTGATTATATGAAGTTCATTTGGTCGGTAATGTTGAAAGAGGCACTTCTTCACAATATGAAGGATATATGATAAAAGTATGTGATATAATTATGTTGCACAGATGTATTAACATACTACATCATATATAAATGTTACTATCGTGTTTCTTTTTTTCCAAGCCGAATACACACACCTTATACATCTGTGGGATGGTATCGTTTCATAAATTTGTATGATAATGTCGTAACCCATTCAACCCGTGGTAACTATAGCCGAGCCAAAGTTCTGTAATAGCTGACTACACGTTGAAGCTGGTTTGCTATATCAACTGCATCGATGTTTGATATAGTGTAAATATGGTTTAGAGATTTATCATGAATTTCAATGATTTAATTTCATTTTCAACGAGCGTGTTTTTGCAAGATTGAGAGTGAGATGGGATATTTACATGATACTTCTTTTAAAGGTATAATAGATAATGTACAAAACATTTTCAAAAGGATATTAATGATATTGCGAACAGTGATTCAATGGGGAGGTGCATTTCAGCTTCAAATTGTTTAGCATGTAGAGTCATCACCGGGCGGTATTACAATAAGTGCGTTTACTTCATGGTTCCTACGCGTTGTCACAATATTCTGTACACGTTGGTATTTTTTCTTTACATGCTTTATATTACAGAACTGCTCAATACTGTAAGAGTCATATTCACATCGTGTTACTTTCAATCATGTGGAGTGAATCGCATAGCCAGGACTTTGAGACTACGACCATGACGCAGACTGTGTCACGTGATCCAGCGGTTCTTGAAAAGACAACGAACAATTTTGCAACAGAATGGCGCTATGTAACAAGCGAGGGTCTAGTTGGAGAAACGACAACAGTCTTCTCTGCTGTGGACCCAGCCAAGTCCACGATGATGTTTGTCGACGGCCTAGTGACGGGCAGCAGCACTGCCTCAGCGGCGCAGGAGGGAAGCGCGTGGGAATGGCAGCCGATCGAGTGGTCGTGGTGGCTGATTCTGCAGATGATCATGTCCCTCATCGGCATCATCGGAAACCTGCTTGTGATCGTGGTCATCCGCCAGCGTAGCGGCAACGAGGCTCGCTCATGCGATGCGCTGATCGGAGCTCTCGCGGCGGCGGATCTAATGACATCCATATTTATCATCCCGCTGCCGTCTGCGGTGCGCGTCCCGTCGACGATCCTGGGCGAAGTGTACTGCAAGTTGGTGTTCACGTCCCTGCTAATGTGGATCGGTGTCGGAGCGTCCATCTACACGCTCACCATTCTTCCCATTGAGAGGTACCTCGCCATTGTCTACCCATTACACTTCAATCGGTGGGTGACGCGACGCAAGGTAAACGCGTGCATCGTTTCTATTTGGATGATTAGCATCGTGGTTGTTACTTGGCTATTCTTCGTCAGTCGCGTAGAACCAGCGACCTCGCAGTGCGTCGTGATATTTCCATCGAATTCGACACAGGTTCTAGTAGGTACTGTCATTTTTATGCTGCAAATTGTCATGCCAGTGCTTGTCTCACTTATCTTTCAGATGTTATCAGCCCGCGCGCTTCATGTCCAATCCCGCAGTTTCAGCATGAGCGCCAACCCGGACCGGTCCAACCCGACCGCGCTCCACCTTCGAGCCAAAAGGCGCGTCCTTCAAATGCTCTTTCTCGTGGTTCTGATTTTCATCTTCAGCTGGGGCCCGGTGCATATCACCTACTTTGCCTATAATATCGGAATCTTACCGGACACTTACAATTATAGCCCGCTCAATCGCGCTCTCACGGCCCTCGGTTTCCTCAACTCATGCGCCAATCCTTTCATCTACACCGCACGTTACCCACAATTCCGCACTGCCTTAAGGGAGATGTTCACTTCCGCGAATCGCAAACATGTAGCACTGTTTGAAGAACACGCAAATTAAAGTTTATTCTGTGGCATGCGATAGTGCCTAACGAAAATAATTAGGTCAAAGTGGTATAAAGCAGGCAGTTGGATCTGAATTAGACTATAGTGATTATGTAAATAACACTTCACTTGACAAGATGTAGACTTTTATACACATCATATTGATAATCCTGTTACCTGATTGGTTCGACTACATTTAACCACCCTGGCAAAAATACCTTATACACAAACAAATTACTAGTAATAATGATGACGAAGGAGAAGAGTATTTCAATGGTTCGATCATAAACCTTTATGAAGAATGATATGAAGGTCTATAACCGAAATTTAAATTGCTTTTTTTCTCTAGCGACTTTATTAATTTGTTGGTGTTTATATTTATAATTTCAGCGCCATCCAAACCTCATATATTCTTCCTTTTATAAACTATCTTACAATTCCATCTACTTGTCACGTCTATCACGAACGTGGAGGTAATTCATTCCTTCTTTAAACACAGAAAAAAATGTAAGCATCACACGTAACTGTGGTAACAATGACACCGAATTCCAAAGACATGAAAGATGCATGAAAAACAGAAAGTGTTCTAATTCCGGGTTCGGCCTCTTCTTCTAAAACATGAAAAAGTTAAAGCTAACCATGATATCTTCTTTTTTTTTAACCCATATATTGATCACAACTGTGACACCATTAATAAACACGGCATGTGTACAGCATTGTTTTGCAGTGAACGTGTGAACTAGAGGTAATCGTTATGTTAGATTTGTTTTAATAAAGTATGTTACATTAGCAGTAAACTGGAAAAGAAAATAAATTCAATTCACCTCATCATTTAATGCAAACGACAGTGGCTTTAACCTTCATAACTTTGTAGATGGGCTCCGAGCGAGACCAATCTGGTGCTCCCGGCCGTCACTAGCCCACTGGCTATTTGCAGCGCCATGGACATGGTGGACGTTGCTGGTTCCACTTTCGAAAGGAAATCATGATCATTTATATTCGTATTTTTTTTTCGCATTGAACATAACACTTCACTCATGTCCGTGCAAAATTGTGCGAAACGTCTGTATCATTATCACGTACTAGTATGTAACACCAGGAAAAGAAAGAAATATGTATCATAATTAATGTAATTTATTTACGTGAAATAGTTTGGACTATTCATTATTCATTACGCTTTCAGAAACGGTATTATGTTAATGCATAATGAATTTGGAAATGAAAATATATCTGCCTACCAAAGCACACAAAACTGATTGATATACATGTATATGCAACTTTTCTTCGGTGCATTCTTATTGTGCTTTATTCTAAGACAAACCGTCTCAATTTTGGGACCGAGTTCGAAAAGCCAAAGTCAGGATATATTTCTCACACTCATGTGCATATTTGCCATGGATGTCTGCTAACACTCAGCATGAGCGTAGCTGATGTGCGTCATAATTATCTATTTATGATGCGCATTTACTTCGCTTTGTTACGTCATGTAAACAAACGCGTGCGCATGCGCTTATACCTGGACCATGGAAACAAAGGATACACTGTACAGTGCACACCACTTACTACGCGTAAATTAAATCAACAACAGGCACCGAAAAAAGGAGAAGGAAAACGAGTCCAAAAGGGGTTCTCAGTGTTAACAAAAGTGTTTCACAATGGATTTTCTTTAGTTATTGATCACTATTTGTAGAGACGCAAGGAAACGGGCACGATGGAAGGGGCAGTGGTGAATGACATGAATGACTCGCGGGAAAGAAAGAAAGGAATACGGACTTTTTTGACCTTGGTTAAGCAGCGTGCTCTCAGCTCCCTCATCTGCTCTTCCGCCACCGTTGTCCCATTCGACAACCTACCCTCACCAGCCCCTGCCCCAGCCCCTGCCCCAGCCCCTGCCCCAGCCCCTGCCCCAGCCCCTGCCCGCGTCAATGCCCCCGCCCCTGCCCCTCTTCCCGTCCCAGCCCCTGCCCGTGCTCCCGCTCCTGCCGCTCCCCCTGCCCCTGTCAATGCTCCTGCCGCTGTCCCTCCCGTTGCCGTTGTCCCTGTCGACCGCCGTAACCTTCCAGGCCACCGTGTTAATCATGGTAACATCCGGGTCGTAGCACCCGCGCCCGCGCCGGCCGCCAAGAAAGCCGCTAAGGGCAAGAACCGCTCCCGCGCGTATGGCGTTCTTGATCTGAAATGGGAAGCGCTCATCGACAACGATGTCGACGAAGCCGCCGTCGATGCCGCTTATAAAGACGGGGCCGGTGAGAACCGGGATGATGACGAGTTTCTGTTGGATCTGGATCTCGATGCCGATGAGATCTGGGAGGATAATGTCTGGAAGAAGCTGGATGATATGAAGCGGGATCAGACGCCGGTGCAATTCAGGCTCTATCTGGTGGAGATGATACGCTACTGCGCCAAGATTGATGACTTGAGGAGCATGAGTGTCTACGTCACACAGCTCCAAAGAGTGCGTATATTCCTCCTCTTCATAATTCTTTCTCTTCCACTTCTTCTTTTTCTTCTTCTCCTCCTTCTTCTTCTTCTTCTTCTTCTTCTTCTTCTTCTTCTTCTTCTTCTTCCTCTTCATCATCATCTTCTTCTTCTTCTTCTTCTTCTTCTTCTTCTTCTTCTTCTTCTTCTTTTTCTTCTTCTCCTTCTTTTTCCTCTTCTTCATTGAGCGTTCTTTATATACACGTTTGACTGTAACTGCAAAATACTCATATGTCCACTATCACCACTGTCATCGTATCCACAGGAATATGGCGTGCACGAGAACTACGAACGCATTTTCCGTGATCAGATGCGTCGTCGGGGGAAGCCTCGCTTCCGCATCGACACCATCACCGAGGCCCTCATCATCCGCCTCGCCACCCTCCGAGTTGGGAACGACGTCGACTGGGTCCGCACGGTCGGCCTGGTGTGCGATCGCCTCGATAGGGGGATCGGGCCCAAGGGAAGGGTGCCCAAAGAGGAGCTTCCGGTCATCTTGTTCAAGGGTTGCACCGTGACGACGCGGGATCTAAGAAGTATGTTGATGGCGTCAATTGTATATTAAAGAGATAGTTTACCCTTAAATTAAGTTGGTTTCAATAAAAAGGAGACGCATGAAAGAGACGCATTAGTGAAGGTTTGATGAAAATCCATCAAAGGATAAAAAATATGATTTTTCATAATTTTGATTTTGTAACGTCACGTGCCAGGTGCTTTCCCATTATGTTGTGTACAATTCTTATTAAAAAAAAATGCATTTTCTCAAAAAGATATTCATCTCTCAGCTGTTCTGTTCAGTTCAGTTCATTTTATTTGAGCATGGTGATCCACTTCAGCCAACATGGCCAAAGGTTGTTTTTCAGGGGGGGGGGGGGGGGGGGGGGGTCGTGCATTTGATACATCGTTAGAAATACGTTTTTACACACATATTGTATGAACAAAACCATTCCGTTGCCAAAAACAGAAAAAGAACATTCCGCAATCATTCTGTACACAACAGACGGGGGAGCACTCGCATGTGACTTCACAAGATTAACATTTGGAAAGATTACAGCTTCCTTTTCGTCAAACCTTCATTTACATTTTTCTGTCATGTTTCTCCTTTTATTAAAATCAACTTATCTTCAGCATGTGCACGGTAAACTATCCCTTTAATATAATGGATTATTTAGAGGAATAGACAACTTCCTATTACAAGCAATAAAACGTCATCTCATCATTATTGGTATTGCTATTATCATTATCATCACCATCGTTATGTTCATTACAGCCTCCTTTCTCCACACTCTAATGAATCATAATGTATCATTTTCCGAGGAGACAAATGTATGATTTTAGATTTTCGTATGTATGATTCAAATCAATGTTTTTAAATAAAATAAATGATCTTTCACTCTTTTTTTTACTCCGGGCTTTTACTCACCACCTTCCCCTTTTCATATCCCCCTCCTTCTCCTCCTCCCCCTTTTCCTCCTCCTCTTTCTTCTCTTCTCTTCCTCCTTCTTCTTCTTCTTCTTCTTCTTCTTCTTCTTCTTCTTTTTTTTTCTTCTTCTTCTTCTTCTTCTTCTTCTTCTTCTTCTTCTTCTTCTTCTTCTTCTTCTTTTTCTCCTCCTCCTCCTCCTCCTCCTCCTCCTCCTCCTCCTCCTCATTCACAGAAGCGTGGTATGACTACAACTCCGTCAACCTCTCCGGGTACGTGTTGCACGGTACCAAGAGCGCGATTCGGCTGCGACAACGTTTCACCCTCTATCTGTCTATCCGACCCGTCATGCTGGTCAAGGTCAACCTAAGCCACACGGGCTTGGACAAGGCACGATGTCTGCCGCTCATCCCTCACTTCGCGGCTCTTCCGCACCTCCAGGTATGAATAGAATCTCGAAGTGGTGACGTCACAACGGTACCACGTCATCAGGGTTGTAGAGTTTGAAGTTTGAAGTTTTGAAGTTTGAAGTTTATTTATTATTTCTGACGACCCCTTTCGAGGTATGAGAAATACATAGTAACTTGTACAATACAATTTATATATATAAATATATATATATATGCACACAAATATGTTTTCTTTAAGAAAAAGAAAAGAAGACAGTTTCGAAATACATGTACATGTAATAGTATTTGTAATATTTACAAGTATTCACAGAAGCAATGTATTACAGTTTATAACATAGGCCTATAAAAATGTTTGGATCAATTTATGTCTTAAATTTCGCCATTATGAGTTTAATGAAGTTGGCAAGTTGTGATAATTTCTTTGAACTTCTCGTGTTAAATAATGATGACATTTTTAAGATATTAGGACGAATTCCATAATGGCGAGAAATGTATTTTGCTCTATCATCTGAGAAGTAAGTACATTCAAACAGATAATGAAATTCATCTCCTATAGCATTCAAATCACATAAATTACATTTCCTTTCAGATCTAGGAATATTTACATATAGTACCTGCAACACATGGCAGATGATGATTACCGCATCTAAATTTACATAAGTTTATCCTATCATTACAGTTCAGTTTTCTGAGATATGATTCGAAATCAAGATTATCTTTTACTATCCTATAATTTATGCATTGGCTATTATTTTGGACTTCATTGTGCCAGTTTTGCACAAAACTCACAATAGAGAACCGAAATGTGACGTCATTCGAGCATTATCACCAAGACAACTGGTTCTAAACTATGCGGGTAGAGCAAGCAGTGGTGATCAAATCGGAGACTCCCTTCGGGAGTGCCCGTCGCTATAGTCCGCTAGACAATGCCGGACCAGTGAAACTCTTACTTGAGCAAATGTTGTTTAGAACCAGCAACCTTCAATAGATATGACGACACCACTTCGGTACGCTATAGAATCTCGAAGTGGTGACGTCATAACAGTACCACACCATCCATGAACATAGAGTACCGAAGTCTGATATCATGTAAGCCAGTGAAACTCACAGTTAAGTGATGCTGTTTGGAACCTCCCAAACGGATATATGGTTATTGTTACGCTTTGTATGATTATCATCAATATTGTCTTCATTACAAACATGACAAATTAAAAAAGTTCAATTTTAAATTTTGTCTTCATGTCTTCATACTCCACAAAAAAAACAGGCCTATTCAATAAGAAATGATGTATGGAAGATGAAGAATTGATCATGACTTGTATTTTTTATTCTGACAGGAGCTTGATCTGAGAGGCAACCGTCTCGACTATTCCGTGATCAAGTATTTCACCCGACGCCTCGGCAAGGAGGGCGACAAATTCCGCAAAGGTTTTCCCCGGCTCCGCTGGATCTTCTTCAACCACAACATCGACATCCACCGCCTCCCTCACAAGTTCGTGGCTCAACTCGAGCGCCGCTGGCCGCTTAACGAGTACCGCCCGACATCGCGGGAGATCGCCGACAGCCGCGCGGTGGTCTGCGACTTTTCCGAGGTAAACGCTATACGGGAGGAATTGGAGCCGGATAAACCGCGACGACGCCGGAAACCACCGCCGGGCGGCCTGATCAGCCGGTCGTTGCTAAGGAAGCAGCAGGAGCGGCGAAAACGGAGGAAAGACATCCTCCAACGTTTCGCCCTGACGTCGGGCCACGTTACCAGTGACACCTCGGTCGCGCTGTCGACCACCGCCTCAAGATCGGACGCGAACGGCGAACGGATGAGCGCGTCCACGCACCCATTGGCCAATCTGGACGTCGATGCAGGCGATGCCGCCGAGATGTTCGATAGGCGTGTGATACACCTGGTAAACCCTGCAAATGCCGTCGAGGGGGAGATCGTGAACGGCAACGGCAACAACGCAGAAGGTATAGATATTCAGGATAACGTTATCTAAGTGATTATTCGTAACCCTCCCAGTGCCATGTTTTTAAGATTACACTGAATTAAGTCACATTTCCATGCCAATATTAGAAAAAGGGTTCATCGCACATGCTATTTCGTGTTTTTTATACACTGTACCACTGCAACATTTACTCCGAATTATGTATAAATGGCCTCGCATATAACCCCAAGATGGTTTAAAAGCAGCATACACACTCTTGGGCGGATGCCAAACAAGTTTCTTTTATCATATCAGTTTCTTATTTCTTCACAGTATGGTATGAGGGGATTAATATTTTGATAATATATCTTATATTAGGTGCAACAATCTTCAAATCTTTCACATTTCAATAACAATATATTCAACGTTATCATCATTTTTACATTTTCATCTCATTTATTTGCATTCAGGAAATGATGTCAACGGACAGGAGGACGAAGAGAGCAGCGTTGTCCAAGACACACACCAACAACCGCCCGAAATCGACGTCGGTCTTGACCACGACTTCTTTGAAAACCTGACGGAGTCCGACACCGACTCTGTCTCCGCATCTGAGTCGGACTCCGACGATGACGACGCCAGCTTAATTGATAGCGTTCATACCATAGGAAGTTCGACAGAGGAAATGACTTCGGATGAAGACGAATATGAAGATAGTGAAGATGAAGATACTGAAGATGAAGACGAAAATGACATACATGCGATATAACCGTACAAAAGATATCCAACATGCTTGTAACATTATGGAAACATTTTAGAATCAACGTCGAAAGAATCATTATAGCCGACGTAATGTTCGCTTACACACACGATTGAATACACACTATTAATCAGCCAAAAGAAAGCGGCTTGTGCATTTTGAGTGTTATCTGCTATAAGCATAGGATAGAAACTACACTCATTATGTTCGCTTATAATATTGTTACAGAGTTTATTCTATATCGTAAATCACATTTATTTTCAGGAAAATGTGCATATAATGTGATATTACGAATTAATTGATGAAGAAATTAATGTAAGGTATACACATGATTGACATAAAGCGTAGTAGAATTCATACTGCGTGATTACAAACTTCGTGATTTATTCTAAGAAGGGTTGATATTCAAATTAATAACATAACAAGAACAGCTTGCACAATTTCACAAATTTGAAACATTGGTATCGACGTAAATGTGAACAACTGTAGAATTCCTTGCAGAAATACGAGACAGTTCTTAGCATAGATTAGTCAATAATCAAGCAACCTCCAAGTTTTGGAGGGCGTGGTCCGTCTGATATAATAAAAGAAAGCAACAAATAGACTAAATCTCGACCTTCCTCTTGTGTTGTGGTTTTGTTTCCCTCTCATCGATTTTTCTACACCCGTTGCCCAAACATTTTGCAATCCTGATATCATTTCACGCTCTCCTCCTTTATTCTCTTCATCTATCCCTTTTCTCACGTCTTCGCCTCTCTTTATCTCGTTGGCATGTGGTTGGCATTTAATTCGTTTCATTTCACGTTATTTGCGTCCTTTCATACATACATCCCTACACGCACACGCACACACACACACACACACACACACACACACACACATATATATGTATATATACACACACGCACACACCCCTCTATTTCCGTCTCTTTCTCTCTCTCTCTCTCTCTCTCATTCACTCTCCCTACCTTTGTTTCCCCTCTCGCTTCTCGTACCTTATACTTTCATATCTATGAAGATCATCCAAGATGAATACCATACATCACTCCAAAAGAAACACACAGAAAACATAACACTACGCAATAAAATTATGTATTCTTCTACAACGTGAAAAATTTGATTGCAGATAAAAGTATCTTTCTTTTCTCCAAAATAAGGTGTAAATACATTGTAAACCTTCCAATTATATATATGAAACAACTTTCCAAACGTGTGCGATGGTTGACCCTGGAATACACACAAAATAACTATAGAACTATGTACAACGCCATGATATTTTACCATAACAATAACTATAACAAGAAATGTAATTCTATAAGGCAAGCATTGTCTTCTGAAAATAGAGTACATGTATTAAGACATGTCACCCAAAGGTCATATTCATGATTTGACTATTATAAAGGTATTGCATTGCCTTCTGAAAATAGAGTATTGAGACATTTCACCCAAAGGTCATAGTCATGATTTGACTATTATAAAGGTATTGCAAACTCTTTGTAACAGGCTGGAAAAAGTTTCAAATACAAATCTGATGGTGAATATTAATACAGATTTTTCAAAGGCAGTGAGAATACATTGTATGTGATAAAAACAAAAAGTGACATATTTTACATTTTCCACACGAAGTGAAATGCTACTTATGTCTGAATTGAGAGAACTTGATTTCTCTGCAACATGTTCAACTTTGCTAAATATATTACTTTATTCTGATTGAAAACCCTGAAAGGATATCCTGAAAGAATTAAACCACGGGGAGTTACTGAGCGGTTTACAATTTCTATACATGTATAGTATTTATTAGGACACTCTCACCATTGAAACATTCAAAGACATTTAATGTCCAAATTTGTTATAATGTCCATGGACTGACAGAGTGACAAATGAATAGGTCCTGAGAAGAGCTGGTGTGGAGAAAAAGCTGATTATAGAGATGAGAACTAGGCAAATGAGTTTTGTAGGAAATGTGGTGATGGTGAAAACCTACACATATAGTAAAAGAGTTCATACATTTGACAATGTCATATCATGATTTTTTCCAACATATGCCTTAATTTAAGTAAGCTTGTATACGTAGCTAAAACCCCCTGAAAAATATGTACTTGGAAAAACTATATGCAAATTACTCCAAAATTACAAATAAAATCTAAGTCACGATTCATAATCAAAAGGCAAGTATAAGCAAGCAAAGTAATAATAGTCACACAATCTTTGATTCAAGTTAATACACAAAGCGTAATTGGAACATTTGGTTCATTAATTCACCATACCGCATGTTGGGACAAGTCGTTATATCATGCACCACACAGCCACATTCGGATTTTGTTTGCAGTCACGCCCGCAGTTTGGAGAATAAAGGTGAAGTTCTTTTGAAATGAATGTGCTGAATGATAAATCGACTCTGTCATTTTACAAAATGAAACATAATCACATCATTCATTGAAATGATCCTCTGAGATTCCAATTGCTTTACTTGCATACTCTGCTACCTAAATGAAGAAAAATAATGTAGATTATGGTACAAGATCCGGTAGCATCTACACAATATGTAATTATATATATATGGAATATCTGACAGCGGTAACAACACAATTGGACATAAAGATTCATCTTTCCACAAAAGTAAATTGTTGCTTGGATATGACCATCAATAAGTTATTACATGTTCTGACATTTTTTTTTTTCATTTGACAATTCATCAATTAAGTAGGTTTTTGTTTATGAAAAAATAATGCCAATATCTGTTCAATTTTCCTTCTCTTTTGTTCAGAAGAAAACAGATCAAAATAACTCTGTGACCTGTGACTTTTCATTCAGACTTGAACTTGATGGACCATACAAGCGTGTGAAGAAGTCAAATTCCTTTTTCCACACAATTTATTTTCATAAAATCATTCATTATTCCTCATTATTGCAAAGACACTTCATGCTAAAAATAGACTCCTTTCATAATATATATTTTGTGACCGATTCAGAATGACATTACTTTCAAAGCGTTTTTTTTTTTCTTGTGACATATTCTGACAACTGATATTTCTTTTGATGCATGTGTTACACACTTGCTACGGTAGGTACAGAACAACTCATACACCAAATAAATATTTCAAGGTACCATGCATTACCAATTTCATTAATGTATAGTTTCAATGCAACATGGTAACTGACTCTATGCTCTATTCAAACAAACATAAAACCCTACAAACAACATGATTTGAATAGGAGCAGGTCTACATCGCTTGAATTATATGGCCTACCCAGCTTATATACACATATATTTGCATTATTCTGATAAGGGGGGAAAACACCTCTGGCAGTAGTTAGATTCAATTTTAGACATACATTTGACAGTCATTTTTTAACAAGGCTAAGAGTTATTATGATTTAATCGAGGGAAGCCCTCTCACTAGCTTGATCATGTTAAGTTTGATTCAGCCTCCGCAAGGTCCAAGTCTGTTTCTAACTACATGTATATGTAAAACATGCATACTGCACTTGAGACCGACAAATGTAAATTCTAGCAAAAGCTACAATAACTAATATCAACCTCTGAAGACATGCCTAATATATCAAGGAAAGGTCAAATAAAACTATGCAGTATTTACATTTCTTAAATGTACATCCATTAGCATCTTCTTTGCATTGCTCATAGACGCCATCTTAAATATCAGTTGGCACCCCAAATCTACTCAAAGGTTACATGCAAAATTTACAAGCACCAGCTTGTCTGTAATATTTTGTATTTAAGCCTCTGTTTTACTTTCCAAGGAAAACTTTCAGCCTCACGTTTTTCGTTTTCAGCTTATCGCATTTCAAGCCTTATTTATGAACAATATTGATGTATAAAGATATGAAAGATAGAGCACCAAAAGTCGATGAATACCTGAAAATGTTGAAGAGTACACCTATGAGGTCTACTCCAAGCCTCCGCAACCTGGTTATACCAGAGAGGTGTAAGGAATGGAGTCAGCACGAAGTATAATTTATTCCTACAGCAGTCGTGTGCATTGATGTCACAATGGAATAGTTTACGCGTTTGGCTCTTTGATCGAGGGAGATCCGCCGCCAAACAAGCATGACAAAATGTAGGATGCATTTTGAGGAATATATATTCTGTATGCGCAGAAGATTTCAGAACCACTACATGAACTGAAGTGCATGTGCAGTAGTATTAAATCTTATAAAGATACGATTCTGTGAATTTCAGATTATATTGTTGCTTCGTTTTTGTGATAAAATGAGAATACTGTAGAAAACATGCCAGAGAAATGCCTCCATATCACACATTTCCAAATCATATTTCCTTAAAAATATCTTGTAAATCGTTTATTGAGTGTTTCATCTTTCATGGAAACAACCTCAATTTCGTGTGCGGAGGTGTCCGAAAAAGTTACGGACCAAATTCTTTCTATAATTTTTTCAAAGTTTCCCTTCGCTTACCCCAAAACTAATTCACAGTGTGTGTAAAAAGATCAGCAACGAGCTCCCAGCGAAGGCTGAACGGTTGGCATACTTCTCAAAACAGATTTTCTTTTGTTATTCATAGGAAGGCACTACCTAATTAGAAATACAGCTAGTTGTTTAAAACACCTGAATGTCTTGGATTTTTATGAGGCGGCGGACCTCATAGATCAAAGGAAGTCAATCCGAGCGCAGTCCATCCATGATAGGTCCATGGTTATACAGACTTTTCATGTAGAAAGATAATATGAAACATTCTCTTATACAGGCACTAAGTGAGACTGTGACAGATATCTGAATGCATACAATCTAAGACACTCCTAAGATTACAGTATGTCATCTAAAGAAATCTATACCTGCTAAAGTACTACATAAGTACGACTTAAGGTATGACCTAGGTGTAAGACTTAATTCTGTCTGTCTGTTCACATGTTGACAGAATATATCTCTGAATGTATGTAATGAGAAAATTTGTCCGTCTGTCTGTCTGTCTGTCTGTCATTTCATCTAGTTCTTGGCGGCAGTTGGCGCTGGTTGGTAGTCGTACTGCTCCTGTGCCTCCCTGATCTTTCCAATGAATAGCCACGTCAAGAGACACCCAAGCAGCTACAGGAGAAGAATACATGAATACATGAATAAATGAATGAACTAATAAATAAATATATTAATATGCAAAAGGAAATGTTTAATCACTTCTATATGCGCCATGTAAGAATTGCCAATTATCATCATTATGCATGAATACAAAACAAAATGAAAGAATGTATAAATAAATATATGAATATATGAATTCTTAATACATCAATAACATGATAGAATTCAATAAGCAAAATATCAGTATCCATATAGAATAATTGTATTGACATATGGATACAAATGAATGAAAAAGTAATTGTATTTATGATTAAAGAAAAGAATAATGTTTGATAGTAGAGAAACATAAAACTGATTTGAAATTAAAATATTTACTTCCTTGTAAGCAAGAAAATATGTTGCTATGTAGGAGTTCAATGTATTATTGGTGTACTGGTGCCTTAAGTGTAACACAGTTTTACAACTTCCATTCATATTTTTTCTATTTCTTTGACTTACAATGCAAACTCATTCAAAAATATATTCAAGCACGTCGTCTCCCATCTGTATGAGTTTTTAACCCTCTGTGTGCCATGTGTGCATATTTTCACTACTAATTGACACAAACCCCATACAGACTAAGTTTGTCTGATACAGGAAGGGTTAAAATTATGTTCTCACACATTCTCAATCATGACGTAAGCTGTTGTTACAGATAGTCATAATAATGAAGCCTAATGAATTTAATAGATACAAGTTTTAATAGCCAGCAACAACTGTTATTATACACACCTCATATGATAGCAAGCATGCTGTGCAGGTATGTGTGTTATTGCTTCATATCTAACTTCTTTTCTGCAGGAAACATGAATACTGGGTACCCATCTCATAATCTTACAGGATTGGTTGAGTGTTATCATGAGCTGTAACAGCCCAGACCAATTTACAAACTCATGCTCAAAATTGCGGAAAGCTGCTATTTTGGGTTTTCAGGCTCTAACAGACTTGTCCCCTTCACCCTCCACCTCCACCCCCACCCCCCACCCCCACCCCCATCCCTCGAATCATGAATATAAGCCTAATGAAACTCAAATTAATTGAGAAACAAACTTTACCTCTCCACATTTATAATATATTTACTATTGACCTTCTTATCAAAAGCTTTAGAACTGCAAAGAGTACTCAAGTGTGGTTTTGTTGTCATGGCAATATCATAGTATTCATGTTTGTTAAGGCACTGCCATTGCTGCAAGCAATAGCCAGCCATAGGCACTACACCAAGATAAACTATAATGTTTGAACAGCAACAGTCTCAGGATGACATAACCAGCAGTAACACATCAAGGTTCACTGTTTCAAGGGCCAGGCAGTGTGCTTCCCAATGGGACATTGATGTGTTACGTATGCAAAAATGAAACAGTGGCTCATTCAGAGTTAAGAAGAAACACACGCTATGCCCTGTCTTCATAAAGATTGCGAAAGATTCACAACTTGACTTGCGATTGACATCAATCGTAACTCTGCATATTAGACAAAGGGGATTGGACTTGCGATCAATTGCAATCTATCGCAACTCTTTATAAGACGGCCCAGATTGGATGGGATGGTTCTAGGACAAAAAAGCCATAAGAATGTACATGGGAAGGGGATTTTACAGCTATGAAAATACCATATAAAAGACAAAATCCTCTGCCCGGTATAAAAGCTGTATAATTAGAAATTCAAACTTTAATGAGCTGAACAATTCCAAATCAACAGACTTGAATAATATATGAGATAGGTATGATCAACACAAAAAAGGAAAAAAAATACTGATGTTGCTTGATTGTGTATCGAATGAACATTTAGGTTTGTCTGTGTATGATCAGAGAGGTGTAAGGAATGGAGTCAGCACGAAGTGTAATTTATTCCTACAGCGGTCGCGTGCATTGAGATCACAATGGAATATTTGACGCGTTTGGCACTTTGATCGAGGGAGATCCGCCGCCAAACAAGCATGACAAAATGTAGGATGCATTTTGAGGAATATATATTCTGTATGCGCAGAAGATTTCAGAACCACTTCATGAGCTGAAGTGCATGTGCAGTAGTATTACATCTTATAAAGATACGATTCTGTGAATTTCAGATTATATTGTTGCTTCGTTTTTGTGATAAAATGAGAATACTGTAGAAAACATGCCAGAGAAATGCCTCCATATCGCACATTTCCGAATCATATTTCCTTAAAAATATCTTGTAAATCGTTTATTGAGTGTTTAATCTTTCATGGAAACAATCTCAATTTCGTGTGCGGAGGTGTCCGGAAAAGTTACGGACCAAATTCTTTCTACAATTTTTTTCAAAATTTCCCTTCGCTCACCCCAAAACTAATTCACAGTGTGTGTAAATAGATCAGCTACGAGCTCCCAGCGAAGGCTGAACGGTTGACATGCTTCTCAAAACAGATTGTCTTTTATTATTCAGAGGAAGGCACTACCTAATCAGAAATACAGCTAATTGTTTAAAACACCTGAATGTCTTGAATTGTTATGAGGCGGCGGACCTCATAGATCAAAGGAAGTCTATCCGTGCGCAGTCCATCCATGATAGGTCCATGGTATGATGTAATATATATCATGCATGGTCTTATAAGGAGAAGCCTTCCCATAATGAACCACGCAGGGACATCCAGGTATTTTGTGTTGTTATACCCACTTCTGGTCTCATACACTACAGCTCAAAGGAATTGGCATAGGGAAAGGGAAAGGGAAGAAAGGGAAGGAGCCGCAGTTTTACACCTCAGTATATTTTGTCCAGTTCAGCCTAAAAAGCATCATGTATCATGCTGAACTGGACAAAATATACCAAGGTTTAAAACTGCGGCTCCTTCCCTTTCTTCCCTTTCCCTTTCCCTATGCCAATTCCTTTGAGCTGTAGTTTTAAAAAATGCACTAGATCGGAAGTGGGCATGACTGCAGAATCATTCTGGATGTCCCTGAGTGTTGCATTATGGGATGTCTTTACCCTTTTTTGCAGTATGCAGAATTGGAAAGTTAATAGCAGTATAATTCCTCTCTCTCTGAAGATACATCAAAATTAGCAGGTCAAACATATAGAGTGGGGTAAATATAATAATAAATAATAATAATAATAATAATACATATAATTTTTAAAGCACACTTTACATCTTAATCAGATGCTCAAGGCGCTTCAGAGCAAATTAAAGAGAGAGAAAAAAAAATACAATACAGGTATGAACTTGTATGTCAAAAAGCACCATTATACAGGTATGTCTTAAGGTTGCCCTTGAAGGTGGTCATTGACGTCAGGGTGTTCAAACTCTGTGGAAGAGAATTCCACAGGGTTGGCCCTGCATGCGCAAATAGAAAAAATTGCATATAAGAGCCCTGTTGCACAAAGCTTACCACTGATGGTAACTCTGCCATCAATGGTAACTACCATGGGAACATTACTTGACAGCCAATCAAATTCAAGATGTCCATCGAAGTTGCCATCGGAAACAAAGTTACCATCAATGGTAAGTTTTATGCAACAGGGCCAAGAACTTCTCTAGAATACAGGAGCTGAAAAACCTACTTCTAGTGGAATTATATTATATGACATTAGATGTTAATGGTATTAATTGTTGGACTGTCTAAAAGTCTAGTACCTGCAGTCCCTTGTACGCCCAACTTTGTGATTTGAACATCACAATCTCTAAATTAAAATAATGCTGTTAGCTGGGATATATCATGTTAGCTTCTTGATAGGATAGGATTATGCAGCTAAATGGAATACAGGACTATTCATTTACACCTGCATGTTTAAAACAAGCTGGGACTGAAAGGTAAATCACAGAGTAGTATGTTTGTATGCATTATGAAAAGTTTGTTGATAATTACAAGAAACATATCCAATAATAATAGGTAGGCCTTATCCACAGAATATCTAAAATTCCCATAAACAATTTGTTTTGCAGACAAAATTTCAAAGGATCCCTTTTAAATGTTGTCAGTGTAACAAAATACCATGTTCATAGTGAAATGTGGTCAATGTTATCAAATTTGCAGTTAGAAAGCAACGTTTTAGGGATCTCATATTTTTCCATTAGCAAATAAACACCACCATTAAAATCAAAGACTAGCAAATAAACACCAATAAAACAAAAATATACAGTAAAAGCAAGTGAAATAAAAATCAAAGTAAAGAACTCTGAACTAGGTATGTGGCAAAATGAATAGGGTGTTAGTTTATGAGCAGAATCTTGAAGAAAATGGTAAAAATATAAAAACAAAATCTTCATACGTCTACTGCAGGTATTGACTTTGAGCAGTCTCTATTTTGCTGATAAAAAGAAATGTCAGAAGACTGCCAAGAAGCTAGAAATGGGAAAAGAGAAAAATAATACATCTCTCATCTGAATATAGAGATACGAGACATGAACACAGCAGTACTATTTTAAATCATACAAGTGTGCCTCGCATCAAGTGATGATAGTTTTTTTAATCCTATCTGTAGCATCTCCATCAATTTTAAAAATACATATAAACCTGTCTTGCTCTTGGTGTAGTCTTTAAATACAAGTTGGACTGTACTCTTGCTACATGCTACTACACAATTTGAAAGTGGTAATATGCGCCATAACTACCGTAACTGCCCATGCTTTTGCACAGCACTAAATATTTCACTTATTAACATTGATTGTAAAGAAAGAAACAGAAACCTATACAGATTAAGGATCAAATCAGTTTCACAAACATCGTGGATGATGTCGAGAAAATAATATGTTGTTAAGTATCTACACAAACCTCACCAAGATGAGCCAGCTTATTAGGGGCTTGCCCCAGGTAGCAGCATTGAATATCTGTTTTTTCCAAGCTACCTCAGTATTGACAGCTTTGATAAACTTCAAAAACAAGTTTGGAAATTATTTAACTGTGTGCCCCAACTGGGACATACAGGAGGAAGGGCTTGGAAGAGCTTGGACGGACTTGCCCCATGTAGCAGCAAATAATATCTGTCTTCCCTAGTTCCCCACATATTCAAACTCTTTTGAGTGCAAAGAGATGTCTATGATATGCAGATTATGAATTCATTATCACTATATTATGAAGCTCAGCTTTTTAAAAAGTTTGGAAACTAATTCCCTTTGTGCCCCTACCTGGGGTATACAGACACCCATGGTGAGCCCCAGGAAGATATCCAGATGATCCTGGAACCAGACCAGGAGGGCATCGGTGCACCCCCGGATGTAGATCTGCTCATCCACAGCGTATGGAGAGGGGTTACCCTCACGGATGCCCACCCCACACTGCGTGTTCACTACCATGTCAACCTGAGGAAGGAGAGGAGGATTAAGAGATGGAGATATGAAGGGGAAGAGAGAGTTAAGGGGAGAGGGGAAAATAAAGAGAAAGGGGGAGAGGGGAAGAGAGAGGGGGAAGAGAGAGGGGGAAGAGAGGGAGAGGGGGAGAGAGAAGGGTGAGAGAGGAAGTGGGGGAGAGGGAGAGGGAGAGGGGAGACAATAGGAGGGGGGAGAAAGAGAGGGGAAGAGAGGGAGGGGGAAGAGAGGGAGAGGTGGAAGAGAGGGGAGAGAGAAAAGGGAAAAGACAGAGGGGGAAAAGAGTGTGAAGGAGGAGGGGGATAGGGAGATAGTGGAAACAAAGGGAGAGAAGTACTTGACACCATGGATAAATTTCAATCAAAATACATTTTGCTCGTTCTTGACACTCTCCCTCTCTCTCCATCAATCCATCCATTTCTTTCCTCCTCCTTCATATCATTCATCTACAAATATGTGTATTAAATTGTTCTCTAACTCTTCTTACATCCTCTTTTTCTGCTTTTACTCTATGATTCTCACTCTCCTCTTTACAATTTCAGTCCAGGGCCCCATTGCATAAAACTAAGCATTAATAGCAACTACCATGGTAACATCGCTTGACAGCCAATAAAATTCAAGGTTTCCATAGAAATTACCACTGGTAGCAGAGTTACCATCAATGGCATGTTTTATGCAACAGTGCCCAGGTTTTCTCTGTCTTTTTATCTCACTACATAGTTACCTTAGTTGAGAGACAACATGAGAAGGGAACACCACAGCTTCCCCTTCCATCACAGGCAAAATAAGCATTGTTCTCCCAGTCTTTGAAGTCAAAGCCTCCACAACACTCCAACTGTAAGAAAGCCAGACAAAGAAAATAAAAAATAAGCCATCAAACCACTATTTAAAGCCCAAATATTGAAGCCAATACAACATTTCAGCTGGTGAAGACCATGGATGAGAAAACAATAAGCCACAATATCAGTGTACCAAGCCGTAGTAGACTAATGAAACTTGCGGTACAATAAAACTAATGAACAAAAAAAATAAACAGGATGAACAAGATGATGTACATATGAAAGGAAAAAACAAATTCTATAGTACCAAATTGAAGGGCAGATAGAGTGTTGTTATACACAATTTTTCATTACATTGCTTTTACAATAAACCTTTTTAGAACGATGTTGCCGATTTAAGACTTGAGGAGACAGCGAAAGTCACTATTTACATATCAAATGAATATGTACAGTAAACTTGGCTCATATTTGTACAAGTAACGGCTCACAGTGCTAAAACGGTAATAACTTCAAGTCTTCCTACGGGCGAAGGCTTAACTGGAGCAAGGTTGTGAAGTGATTTCCCTTTCAGAAGAACATAAAGCAGAAAACGCAGTATGTGTCACATCAGTGTGGCCTTTGATGAGGTGCCAGTAACCAAAACCTTCACAAAATCTGCTCTACTGATGACAGATGCTTGAGTGTCTTCCTTTTACCGAGTATTTATTTCCAGGACTCTTGCAAGGATTGATTTTGAATGTAATTGATAGGAATCTTTGGCACAGAAAGGAATTATTTGCATGTTGTATTAAATGTATACATGTGTATTTTTGGATATGGTGCTTGTACCACTGAGTACAGTCAAATTAATCTGTAAAGACCACTCCAAGCAAGAAACAGGAGGCTGTCATGTAGGACTTAGTGGCTTTTACAGACCGATCCAAGAACATGCAAATTGCACGGAATGGATTCAAGTTGAGTGAGCTTTTTACAGACAGGTAGTCTTGATTCACAGCGATTTTTGAACGTACCTTTTCTTGAGCGGTGTCGATGGCGAAGTGGATGTCGGGATCATCGTAGTAGTTCTCCAGGGCGCTCCTGAAACCTGAACTGACCAGGGCTTCGGCCTTTGATACAAATCACGTATACAACACAAACTTTACTCTTTGATCCCACGTATTACATTTATCATGTGTATGATTACAGTTGTTCTTTTTTTCTAATAAGGATTATACAGTGAGATAAAAGGAGTAACCCTCTCAGTCCGGTGGGTGTTGAATTCAGCATGGGACTTCCGTTGGTTTGTACCAAGAGGGTTAAGGTATTTTCATACAAAAACATACTATCTGTATCATGTATGCAAAGATTTTATTCACAAGGATCATACAGAGAGATAAAAAGAATAACCATCTCAGTCTCATAGGTGATAAATTGTGTTGTAATCGGCATGAGACTACCATTGGTTGGTATTGAGAGTGTTAAGGTGCATGTACATGTACTGATATGTTCATCCAAAAGCGGTTTGTCCCTGGTGCCTGCAGTTTGACTCCAGTATTTTATTGTTGAAGCAGAGCAAACAAATATCTACAGTTCGAATATATGCACATCAGGGAAATAATGACAAGATTACTTGCAGAGGCTACTCTACACTATAAAACAAATACCCTGCGTACCATAACCTATGAGAAAAATGCAATTTTCAGTTGTAGCCAAGGGCTCTTTACTGCATTGTGGGGGCTCAAGGCCAAGAGCCCCAGCTTCATTTTTTTTCCTGATTACAAAAATACTGTTATACTGGAGGGTATTTGCCAACAAGTTTGACTGTAGTTTGAAAGGAAATGCTTTAGCTTACCTTGGTCTTGAAAACAATTGCAATAATGGCTGCAATCAGTTGAAGCATGAAAACAATGGTGATAGTCCATCCGAACTGAAAGAAAATGAAAATAACACACGTATTGGATTAAAACTATGCAAAGGGGAGAGCGGCGTGGCTCAATTAGTAAAGAATTCATCTTTCACTGACAAGGCTGTGGGTTTGAATCCAGCACAGGTCCTTATAAATAGAGCCAGCATTGCCTTTTTGCCTGCAACCCCCCCCCCCCCCTTGCAAAAATATGCTATCCCTCATACAAGACGTTAAATGTAGGACCGTGGTAAAGAAGAGCCACACTCTATGCACGTTAGAGACCCCACTTCACTTCTCGATTAAGAATAGGGGTGAACACCTGGTTGAGTGGACAGATACTGGAAAAGAGGTGAGAGATGCTGACTTCTCGTGGTTCACCCCAGAAGTCTAAGGACATCCAAGAGTACATACACTACAGCTCAAAGGAATTGGCATAAGGAAAGGGAAAGGGAAGAAAGGGAAGGAGCCAAAGTTTTGAAACCGCGGCATATTTTGTACAGTTCAGCATGAAACGTGATGCTTTTGAGGCTAAAGCATCGTGTTTCATGCTGAACTGGACAAAATATACCGCGGTTTAAAATTGTGGGTCCTTCCCTTTCTTCCCTTTCCCTTTCCCTATGCCAATTCCTTTGAGCTGTAGTGTATAATGGGAAAAGAGATGAGAGATGCCAACCTCTCATGATTCATCCCAGAAGTCTAAGGACATCCAACAGTACATATGTAGGTGCAATGGAGAAGAATAATCCGCAACCGTACCTGTAGGAACTGCAACCAGAAGAAGAAGAAAGACTTACTATCTTGAGGAGAGTGATGTTTTCCCTCAGCGCCCCCACACAGCCGATGAAGGTGAAGATGAACATAAAGGAACCAACGACGATTAGGACCGTCGAGGGGCTGAGGAGGACATCGCTCACCGCCTCGTAGTTCCTCTTCTCAATCTCGGCATAGATCCCCACCACAAGCAGAGTGGTGCCTACCAGCTGAAAAGAGGATAAAAAAGGGGCAGGATCTCATACATTGCAGATCTTCTTTTCTATCCTGCTGCAAGCATAGCTGGGAAAGGGGCGGGATCAAAGGAGTGCAGGGGATTAACAGAGGGGCAGAAATCAGTCACAGTTGGGTCGTAATGTAACAAAACAACAGAGTTTTGGATCCCAATTGCGGACACACTGCCAAATATTTTGGGGATACAGTATTTGCCAGTAATGAAATAACTCCAATAAATATGACGTGGAAAATCTAAATGGCAGTTTCTAGTATCAGTTTTTGTCATATTAGTAAAGATGGTAATTATTAATACTCCCATAGTCTGACCATTCCCCATGAGATACATGTAGGAGGAGAGAAGAAAGATTAGATTGACAATTACAAATGTACATCTTTCTTTCGCAGACTTAAAAAGAGGCAATGGTAAAACAAAAATGTATTAGGGCAATCAGGGCAAGTCAGCCCCATTGTAAAGAGCAAAATATCTTGTGAAAACTTCATTTTTCACAAATGATAGGGTAGAATGCAAAGCATCGCGCAGGAAAAGTACCTCATCAAATATATGTTTCCCCGTATAGTATGCTAGCCAGTTTTACAACATGTATGGACACTGCATTCATGGCCTATGTACAGTATAAATGTATGGTACATTCATACAATGTAGCTCTAGCTAACTGTGTACTGTTGTCAAGCGTGTTAAATGGCAGACTGATGGTTACACTTGTACATGTACCGTATACATACTTTACCTTTCTTTGATATTTACTTTTACTGCAAGGGATTGTGTGCTTTACGTGTGGCAGGCTCACATTCTCTGGTCCAATGGGGAAAATGTGATGTCTTCAGTCTATACATACTACGATGGGGTATACAACTGCAGTAATGCACAGTGTGCTGATTTCAGGCCATTGGTTATCTAATCTCATTTTCATAGACTAAACACATTTACCATCTGGTTCCCCAATTTCGCAGTTGTAAAAATAGAAAGCATCAGCTGTCCTTTTTTGAAAAAGCAAGGTTTTAGTATATACTTGGTATGGAAGTTTCCTATCATTATGTCATGGTGAGAATACATGTATGACCTGAACATTGTGTACATCCCATTTGTGGATAAAAATATTTTAAGTGTAAATAAGTTCTGGTAAATAGACTGAGGAAATATTGCTTAAGAATATCATTCACAATAAAGTCATTCACTGGTGTTCTTTTGTTGATTTTTAATTTACTGTAACATTTCTTAGGTCACCTGACATGTAAAAGTACACTCTTGTATCTGAATGTACAGTACCATACTAATAACGTTCTTTGGAAAAGCATCTCCCTCTCAGCACCTGAAACGGATGAAAACCTCTCTGTGCAAAGTCATAAAAAGTCCATTCAATTTGCTTGCACCAAGGGATATAGGGTTAATCATGTACTTTACAAGGAGATTTCTTGTGATTTTTTGTGATAAAACATGATCTATTTGGACAAATGGAGGATATCATTGCCAACCTCACCCTTTGTATTCATTTTGTAAATGAAGCTGAGCCTGAGAACAAACTAAAAAGTAATCCATTTGTGTAGCATTAAATAAGTTCTATATCATTGCTAACGTTTCATATTTAGGTTGTGCATGTGATACATGCAATATTCTACAGAATTTGCTCAAGTAGATGTAATATGCAGAAGTGATACACTGCATGGAATGTCACAAATACTTTTCCAAAATGATAGGGGAATCTATACTATACACCCCTGCATATAACATGGATTCTATGCCCTGAAACAGGGGTTAGTCTTCCCAGGAAATTCTACCCTTTTCCCCTACGCATCCTGACAGTGGCTCAATGCCCTTGGCCATGATATGCTCTTCTCTTCCCGACATCTACCCCTACCCTAGCCAGTGGCGGATTCGGGCAGGGGCGCGAGAGACGCGCACCCTTTTTATTTTTTTTGAGAATCACATACTGAACATACATAATTAACAACATCTAAGAAAATTGCAGTCTGCTTCCCCTGTATTTTCAAATTTGCCTACAGCACCTCCTCTATTTCTACTGTACCCTAGCCAGCAAAACCAGGATGTATCCTGGTTTTGCAGCTGAAAGCTCCTGCCCTACTTTTTTGTAGCATGCTCCACCCCACCCTGTCTTTGTTTTTCTTTCAGAGGAACAATAGTATGAGCTTTAAAAAAAAAAAGGTGAAAAGGACATGTGCAGGATGTGACTGAATCGTAATTACCGGTACCTCACGTCGAAAACGACAAAACAACAATAGCCAAACGTTGTGTTCAACCCTGCCAATATTTTGTGGCACATAATAAGGTATGTAAACAGTAAATGGTTGGATCTATGGCTGGGTTCTGAAATATGCAGTTAAAAGCAGGGTCTCTCTCACTCAACAGTTCAGACTCATTTCTAACACAGTCTTGACATGAAACATGTGTGAGCAGTTTACCCAGAAGCCTAAAACATACCCAGACAAATTTCATGCAACATGATATCTACATGTAATATGTTACTCTTAACCTTTTTAGCTTCCATGGTCTGCCTGCAACCTTTTCATCCCTTGGCTTGGAGACACCACAGCATGGATCCTGCAGAGGTGCCCATATCATCAGTCTTTAGATATTGCCACCGATTGCTCTTATCACCTAAAGATATTGCCAAGATTGCTCTTATCAACTACCAGTAAAGATATTGCAAAGATTGCTCTTATCACCTAAAGATATTGCCAAGATTGTTCTTATCAACTAAAGATATTGCCAAGATTGCTCTCATACTAGCAGTTACATTATAATCTTGCAGTGAAATATTGATATTGAAATTTGCTCTATTGTGAACCAGTTTGCATGTCATAATGCCCAGGACATACAGTACATGAACTATATTCACAGTCCTGAACAAACTATTGTCTGTCAATCAGTCATTGGGTCTGAATTAATGAATTACCAGTAGAAATTACATTCATACACATATTATATCTGTAGTTAATGTATCATACCCATATGTACATATAAACATTAATCTAATCTTACCTAAATTTAATACCTCTTAGTCTGTAGGCTTCTGAATAATGTACATGGACATGCAGGTTTTGCATACTTTGCAATCCATCTTTCTTGTAACAGCATTAAATCATACTGATTTTTATTAATCTCATCAAGTTTGTTTGGACATTAATAAAAAAAAAAATAACTTTTGCCATGTGTGAATAGGAATACATGTATATATCCCACAACTATCCCTACACGTACATGTACAGTGTAGCAATGAAAACAAAGCCTGGCTGAATCATACATGTATGAATGCACCCGAGACTCGTGATCTAAAAATGAAATCTTATTTATCAGCAGCACCTCTAGGCTTGGTCCTAGGCTGCAGACTATTTCTCCTGCACCACACAATTTAAAACTTAAGTCTGGACATGCAGGGAAAGCCTCCCTTCTACTCTCTCCTCCTGTAAGAGGAATTGTGAGGGAAGGAATGGAACCACTGGTCTACAATTAGGACCCCACTGTGATGAATCCTTGGTCTATGGCTCCAGTAAATATTTGAGTGACTGAAGCGAACAAAGAAAAGATACAGTTCCCGCAGCCTCAAACTTAGGCTACACAAGCTCTGGACCTGCCCCATTTGACAGGATGCTGGTAAATTGTTGCCAGGAGATGGCTGGATTCCTGACTCATCTTTCACCTTGTTTGAATTGAAGGGAACCTACAGTATAGAGTGACTCACATATTTCAGGAACTCGTATAAGATCTATAGATAGAGGGGTACCTATGAGTGACAACATTACACTCAGGGCTCAGGGCGTTTGAGCCCCCCTGTAAATAAATAACAAAAGAGCCAGTGCATGAACTTTCATTTTCCATACAGTACATGGTCACATGTATAGCATGATTCAGTTTGTTCATTTCATGGCACAAAAACCTTAGTGACGTGCTAGCTGCATTCGACCGACTACCAGGCCAACATTTACATAATCGGGTGTGATCAAACACGCGCCTAAAATCAACCAGCAACATCAACTGGCTACTGTAAATCTATATTTTCTGCAGGATGGATGGATCCATTGACAGACTTGTACATTATACATTGTACTGTAAAGACTGCTTACTGTACACATGTACAATGTACATGTACTTTACATTGTATTTTCCCTGAAGATCAACTTTTATCAAATAAATCACAGCTCATTTAAACAAGTACATGTATGTTCATGTACATCCTTATTGTGTAGTATACAGAAGCTTAATTGTCCATGAAAATAACACATTTCTGTGCTCATTTAAATTACAGTGTAATCCATAAAAAGTTAATACTGTACAGACGGAATACATTGTATTTTGCCTCAAAAAGTCAAACATTTAGCCAAGAAATCACATTACATTTAAACATCACATGTTTTTGTTTGTCTCCACACTACATCCTGTCACATCCTTTCTCTTCTCTCTGCCAATGAGCTTCTCCTCAAATAATTTTCATCACTATGCTGTCAAGTCGTGTTTGAACATCTACAGAAGTTTGACCTAATATTTCCAGCGACAGTGGCCCGGAGCCGAGTTGAAGTTAACGAAGGTCTACAATGCAGGAAATCGCAGGGAAGCTGACATTTAGAAAGATAGGGAGTGGATGGATACAAGTGCCATCAGGGGTTGTTACACAGTATGTGATGCAGAGTGTATGGAAACACACGGTAGTACAATCAGGGGGAGAATTATAGTAATTTGGGGGACTACTTTTCAAGTCTGCTGTCATGTACATATAGGCCTAATGAGCATATTGTACTTTGAATATTGATCTTTGAATGTTTCTATGATGAGAGTGCACTAATAAATACTACAAGGTAATCAGTAACACCATAGTACGTGTGGTTGTATTCTTGCAGGATATTTGTCCAACTTATGAGGTGAACAAAGGAAAGGAAATAGTGAAAAGATGAGAGATGGATTGTCAAAATAAGTTTGATATGATTTTTTATTTTTGGCATCACAGGGGCGAAATCGCCCGTGCCTCTCTGTAACTTTCTACTAACTGTAATGCACATGACAGCATTCCAACATTTGTAATTACTGTAAATGTTGTTGTAGTAGTCTTGTGTGTACATACAGTGTGTACGTTTTTGTATGATACTGCTTTTCTCCAAAAATCACAATATTTTGTTCTTTTATTCCTCAACTAATAAATAAGAATTTGCTTTTTTGAGGAGTTAGAGGAAGTAGCACAAATTAAATCAGACACAGAAACTTTGAAAGCAAAAAATAATCTGTGAGTATTGGCAATCACCAGCAAAACAATACACGGTGCTTAAGCAAATATCTACGACCATCAAAGTTCTATTCAGGAAATAACTGAAGGACCCTTCATGCAGCTCAGTTACATTAACAACCTTGGTAAATAATCACATGTCGTACTGTCCAAACATGTACAGTACAAGCAAACAGGAATTATAGTGAAAGGGCTCTCTGGGGTGATTTCAATTTACAAAGAAATTTTAGGCATACACCCAGTACTAAGGAGAGCGTGCTCCATCCTGTAAATGAATGAAAAACAAGTTTGTTTTTTGTTCATTTACAGGATGGAGCATGCTATCCTTACTCCTGGGTGTATGCCTAAAATTTCTTTGTAAATCAAACAGGAATTGCTCACAACTTTCACAACTACAGTGTATCCTGTTTAGCTACATGTGGGTACAAGTACACTGTATGTGATTTTGTGATGTCACAGCCACAAAAGAATTGTTCATGCATTAGCCACACAAAAATGTTCATGTAAAACTAGCTGCACTTGATTGTCAAGATTTTGTCCTACCGGGTAGTCTAGTTACAACAAATGTAAAATGTATTGGGTGTCTGACTAGTATGGAAAAAAGTGGGCGCTAAGTGGTCATGGGCAAAAATGCTTAAATTTCATGGATAGACATATCATTTTGTTTTTCTTTGCCCTTTGCAAATCGTTGCCTTTGCATATCATACATTATCATATTTGCATATTATATTTGCATATCATACATTACACATACTGTTTGAATGACTATCATTTTCAAGTTACTGGAGTGTCATTATCGATAGGAAGAAGAGGACCTCCGCCAAATGCAACATTCTCTATAAACGATACCGTGCAATATGAGCAGGACCCTAGGTTTAAGAATCCTGCTTCCTGATTGGTTGAAAGTCACATTATAGTTTATTCAAAAGTACTATTGACTGGTCAAAAATAACTTTTTCTTGCATAAATTAGTGACGACCAGTTCCCCTTTCAGACCATGTTTCTCTGAAGAAATAACAGTGACCTAGCGACAGTTCGCTGGTAAAGGAAGTTGTCCTAAAATTAGCTCTGACAACACTGATGTTTTCAATACATGTACACAACAGCTCAAAGGAATTGGCATATAGAAAGGGAAAGGGAAAAAAGGGAAGAAGCTGCAGTTTTAAACCATGGTACATTTTGTCTAGTTCAGCATGAAACACGATGCTTTAGCATAAAAAGCACCATGTTTCATGCTGAACTGGACAGAATATACCGCGGTTTAAAACTGTGGGTCCTCCCCTTTCTTCCCTCCACCTTTCCCTCTGCCAAGTCCTTTGAGCTGTAGTGTAAGTCAGCTTATAAAGATAACCACTGGTACAAGTGTCATCTTGTCATGGAAGTCTCCTTAGAGTTTATCAAACATGTCCTTAACTTGTTGGACAATGTGCATGGACCTTTCTATCTTACTCTTTAGACAAGGCATTAGCAATATTGTGTCTCGCCCACTTGCGAAAATAACCAGAAATATCGCGATCTCCGTTGCTACGCAAAAGAAAACTGAAACAAACAAATAAGCAACTTTAAACAGACAACATTAAAATCAGGTGCAAAATAGTGACTTTGAATAAATTTGCATAAATGTGCATGAGTAATGTTTGCCTAAATCTACATCAGTAATGCTCACACATGCTCACACAATTCTGTGCACAAGTTAGGAAGCCTTCACCAAGATCTTGCAAGTAAACTTTAATGTATGACCTCAAATGACCTTTGACCTTATCATGTGACCTCTTACAGCACAATAACATGCAGGTGCCCCCAGTGCATCCATCATCCAAGTTTGATTGCCATTGTAGCAACATGTGATGAGTTATGTGTGATAAGAGAGTCTTGCAATTAAACTTTAACGTATGACCTCAAATGACCTTTGACCTTATCCTGTGACCTCCAACGCCACCATAACATGAAGGTACCCCCAGTGCATCTATGACCCAAGTTAGGTTGTAATCCAAGCAACCCATGTGAAGTTATTTGTCAAAAGAGAGTCTTGCAGGTAAACTTTAACGTATGACCTCAAATGACCTTTGACCTTATCCTGTGACCTCCAACGGTACCATAACATGAAGGTACCCCCAGTGCATCTATGACCCAAGTTAGGTTGTAATCCAAGCAACCCATGTGAAGTTATTTGTCAAAAGAGAGTCTTGCAGGTAAACTTTAACGTATGACCTCAAATGACCTTTGACCTTATCATGTGACCTCCAACAGCACCATAACATGAAGGTACCCCCAGTGCATCTATGACCCAAGTTAGGTTGTGTTATGTTCTTATGTTATGAGTTCTTGTGTGGACAACATAATAATGAGATAATCTGCACAGAGATCTTAAGTAGTGTCTGGTTTAATAAACGCCATGTTTGAACTCTCTCGCGCATGCGTACAAGGTGCCTTGAAGCTACAGCCTGTAGTCTTCATTCAATACTTAACATTCCTCCCCCTTTAATTGGGAGCACGCTCTGCTAAATTATACTGCTCTAAAATTAGCCATTTACACTACCAAAGTAATGCATGTTAAAACAAGAACACTGCATGCAAATTACAATTATCCTTATGTAGCTATTGTAATAGGCAAAACCTTACATAACAATTTATTTGGTTAAATCATCAAAACCATTTTAACCTTGTGGCTATTTACAAATAACTTCTCATTTTGTTACACCGGTAAACTATCAATTGGCTGGAGTTTACATATTCTGTTTTCTCATATGGCTGTAATTGTAATGTTATCCTCTAACACAACTATTCTGTAACCACTTTAAATTCAATTGCAAGCTTCACACTTATTTTGAAGTTTCAAGCTGAGCAATTCTTACAAAACCTTAATTCAGCTGTAGCAAATTAAACCGTTAATATGCACTTTATCATGCTATAAAATGAATTTGCCTAATTATTGTACCTTCATCAAATGAGTATACACTTCTTCAATTAATAGTGATCACAACTCATATAATGTGGCTGTAATTCTATACCTTGACTGACAATTGTAACCAATCTCAGACTTATGTATAATTCAGTGCAACAGTTGTTTCCTATTCATTTAACTCTAATAAACAAGCTTCAACAATATAACACTTTGTGCATGTGTCATTCTTAGTGTCCTTCTCAACCGATTAAACTGTATTTCTATCTGCCTGTGTAAAACTTAATCCTATTTTCTATCTTCCACTCAATTGTAAGTTTTACTTAAAGACACTTGTCTAATCTGTTAAATGCATACCTAATGTATTTCCTTCTTTCTTCTTTTTTTTTTTTTTTTTTTTTTTAAACTAAATACATGTATACCAATGAACATGAATTACTATTCAGTCATGTAGTAATTCACTTACAACTCATAATTGTTAATCTTAATTCAGTTACCATTGTATACTTGTAACACTGCTTACGTAATCACTTTTTTCTTTAAACCATACAGCCTTTAACTTGGCTGTGTATCCAATATAACACTATCAACCAATTATGACTTTTGCCTAAAATCTCATGTTTTCCTATATAACTATCAATAGGTAGTTGTTTATGTGTTTGCATTTTAATGATACACAATGAAATCCTTGAACTTTGAGGGTGTCGTTGACTTCCGAGTTGACACTCTCCTCCCTGACATGACATTCTCAGGATTTACTATGTCTGGAGCAACAGCTCCTCTAGAGTCATTCAATGACTCTGATTGGGCAGGTTCTGATATTATTGCAGTATCAGTGCTAGATTGTTCAGTATTTGAGCTCAGGGGTTCACTAGTTGTAGGTACCGCTATAGGATTTTCTATTTGGCTTGGATACCGTGCCTGTCGAGTCAAAATCTCTGGTTGTGGATTGGTATCCTAATGCAGCATTTCTTGTCTGGAACGATCATCTTCACCCGATGGAGTGTAATGTCGTATGTGATCCACGTGGCGGCGTACCTCTCTACCATCCTGTAGCTCTATTATGTACATGACCTCATTGAGTGTTTCGGTCACTTTCCCTCTGAGCCATGTAGGTCCTGCTGCAAAGTTCTTTACCAGGACAGTGTCATTTAACCTGAACTGTCTCATCTTCGAGTGCTTGTCTGCTGATCGTTTCATTGCAGATTGTTGTTTCTGAACAGACTTGTGCAGGTTTGGACGGACATGGTCCATTCTACTTCTGATCCTCCTTTTGAACATCAGTTCACTTGGGGTTTTCATGGTAGTTCCTTGAGGAGTTATCCGATAGGTCATCAGAAAAACCTGGATGCGCATCTCCAAAGATGTTCCACTGGTTTTCTTCACTCCACATTTCACAGTTTGTACAGCTCTCTCAGCCAGGCCATTGCTGGCAGGGTGTTTGGGAGCTGTCTGAACATGCTCTACATTGTTGCTGAACAGGAAGCTTGTGAATTCTTCCGAGACAAACTGGGTGCCGTTGTCACTTACGACCGTCTCTGGAATACCATATGTTGCGAAGAGGCGTCGCATGGCAGTGACTGTGGCAGCTGCAGTGGCATTGGCTACTCTGACAGCTTCTATCCACTTGGTATAGGCGTCAACAACAATCAGCACGTTCTGGTTATCGATGTAGGCATAATCGATGTGAATCCTACTCCAGGGTCGTTCTGGGAATTCCCATGGGTGTATTGGTGCAGGCGGTGGGCTGCGTTGGTGCTCCTGACAGGTTGGGCAGGTCTTCACCTTCTCCTCCAAATTCTTGTCAATGCCTGGCCACCATACATAGGATCTTGCTAGTGCTTTCATCTTGACAATGCCTGGATGAGTCCCATGAAGCTCATCAATGATCCTTTGTCTCATTTCCTGGTTGTCTGGAATGACCACTCTATGTCCCCAAAGTACTATGTCGTCCTCAATTGACAGTTCTTCTTTCTTTTGAGCATAGACTTTGAGCTCTGGTGGAACGTTCTTGGGGTTTGGCCATCCATTCATGATGTTTGCCATCACTCTTGAGAGAACAGGATCTCTTTTGGTACATCTCTTGACCTCATCTGCTTCTACGGGTCTAGTGTCAATATCAAGCATATTGATTTGAACTGGAAGCTGCTCATCCAAGTCTGAAAGGCTCTGGTGCGACCACACTGTTTGATCATCTGTCAAGGGTAGGCGTGACAGGGCGTCAGCATTCTGGCGCTGTTTACCTTCCTTGTGTATGATGTCGTACTCGTATGCTGATAGGATCATGTGCCATCTGGCTAACCGTGCAGAGGCCATCGGACTTGCGGGCTTACTGTCACCGAATATTCCTAACAGCGGCTTGTGGTCTGTTACGATCGTAAATCGTCGTCCGTACAAGTACTTATGAAATTTCTTGAGACCGAAAATGATTGAGAGTCCTTCCTTTTCATATTGAGCATAATTTGCTTCACTCTTGGAAAGGGTACGCGAGGCGAAGGAAATGGGCTGCTCTAGACCGTCTGGTCCAACATGGCTGATGACTACACCTAGACCGTAGGGGCTTGCATCACATTGCAACAATAACGGCTTGCTTGGGTCATAGTGCGTCAAAACTGTGTCGCTCTGGACAAGTTCCTTCGATCTCTGGAAGGCTCGTTCTTGGTCTCTTCCCCACCTAAGCTTTGGATCTGGCTTGTTCCGACCTCCACGCTTCTTTGGCTCTGAAGCGTACTCTGCCTTCAACAGTGTTGTGAGTGGGGCAATCTCCTTTGTCAGATTTGGTATGAATTTCCTGTAGTAGCCAAGAAGACCTAGATATGCTTGTAGCTGACTCTGGTTCTGGGGTCTTGGTGTCTTCTTTATGGCTTCGATCTTGTCTGCGAGCGGGCTGATTCCTTGATGGTCCAGCTTGTGGCCCAGGAACTCCACTGAGTCCATCATGAACTCACACTTTTCCCTTTTCAGTCGAAGTCCATTACTCTCAAGACGATGTAGTACAGCTTGCAAGTTGGCTATGTGCTCATCATCTGTCTTCCCGCTTACGATAATATCGTCAAGGTAGGGGCGACACATTGGTATGTCAGCTAGAAGAGATTCCATAACTCTCTGAAAGAGGGCTGGGGCTGTTGCGATGCCAAAGGGCAACCTGGTATACTGAAAAAGACCTCTATGCGTATTGATCGTGGTGTACCTCCTTGCCATTTCATCCAACTCTATCTGATGATAAGCATGCGACAAGTCGAGCTTGCTAAATCGCTTACCTCCACCCAAGTCCTGGAGCATATCCTGGAGCGAAGGGATTGGATAGTGTTCGACTTGAAGTGCCTTATTGGCCGTCAGTTTGTAATTGCCACAGATGCGGACTTTCCCGTTTGGCTTCTTCACCACCACTATCGGACAGGCGTAATCAGCATACTTGACCGGTTCAAGTACACCTTGGTCCAACAGCTCATCAATGGCTTCGTCGATTTTCTGACGCATTGCATAAGGGACTGGTGCAGCTTTGAAGAACGGCGCTTTGTCTCCATCTTCCTGAGGATGCACCTTTGCTTTATAACCTTCCAGTTTACCAACTCTTGTACTGTCAAACACTTGCTTGTGTTGTGTTAGCACATCTTGTAAGGTAGCTTGTACCTTGTGTACAGCTTCTGTGGCGTTGGAAACATCCAATGAAAGGTTAAGGCGATTCTGCAAGAATCCATCAGGTGCTGCTTGCATCCAGTCTCTGCCAAGTAATGCAACGCCTTTCTCGACAACAAGAAGGGGCAACTTCTTTGGTGGTTGGTTGTCAACGAACTGGACTTCTACCATTGCTTCCCCAACGACTGGTACTGTAGAGCCTGTGTATGTTCTCAAGGAAACGTTGGTTTGCTTCATATCAGCATGGTGTCCCAGTTTCTTGAATTCTTGCTGCGACATCATCGTCCAGGGGCTTCCTGTGTCAATTTCTAAGTCAACTTGGATTCCATTTAACTTTAGGCTTGCTTGAAATGGTTCACTGTACCTTGCCATCTTATTTACAGTTCCATCCCTGATGTGTCTGAGTTCACTATCTGGCAGATCTTCGTTCTCATCACCATCCAGGTGGTGTGCCGCTTTCTTCCTAGATCTGTACTGCTTGATCTTCTCACACTGGCTTCGAGTATGACCCATGGCGGAACATAGAAAGCATTTTTCATTCTTGAATCTGCATGCTGACGGGGCGTGGTCACCGGAACCACATCTCCAACATCTTGAGGCAGGGACTCCTTGTTTATCTTGTTTCTTAAAGCTGGGCTTTCCTTTCGTGTCCTGCTTCTGTTTGTGATGCATTTTCTGATGCGATGAAGAAGACACGTTTGGTTTATGCTGGCTTCTGCCTTGCAGTTTCTGAACTGTAGGTGACTCGGTCCCTTTGCTCAATACTTTGAGCTTTTCAACATCCTGGTTTGCAACCTCCATGGCTGTGGCGGTTTCCAGTGCATGCTTGAAAGTTAGTGATGGGTCACTTAACAGTTTTCGTTGAATTGTGACATCTCGGCAACCTACAACCAAGCGATCCCTGATCATGTTGTCCAATTCTTTAAAGTTGCATCCTTCACTTAACTGGCGCAAATTTGCAACAAATTGCGGTATGGACTGATCTTGTTTTTGGATGCACATGTAAAATCTGTATCGCTGCACTATCTCTGTAGGCTTCGGTGCGAAGTGTGATTTCAGCGTGTCTTTACATACTGTGTATGTTTGATCTGTAGGTTTATTTGGCTGCAAGAGAGCGCGCAGGGTGTGGTAGCTCTTGCTCCCTAAATTCGTCAAAAATATTGCTCTCTTTTTTCCCTCATCCTGTATACTGTTAGCGTCAAACCATGCTTCTAACAGTTCTAGCCACTCATCAAAATTGTACCCATCTCCCAATTTGGGAACATTACCAATATGATGGCTTGCCATACTTCTGAGTTTTGGTATTGTACAAATTCAAACTACTTGACTGTGACTGTGCATATAAAGAACAAAGCTTATTTGCTCATAAAGTACAATGGGCGTCAGTACACTCAAAGCTAGATATACAAGCATCAACTGCATGTGTACACACAAAGTACATGTAGCTTGGACTAGCTGTAGTCCAATACTGTATCAACAATGAAAACTCTTCATGAGGGGCTACACTAAACTATAGTACAGTGTAAGGCTGTAACTATTCAACAGAATAGCAACAAAAGGGGTTTGGTCCTACCTGTATAGATCTGTTCCTAATTACGAAGTCTTGGACCAACTCAGACCTATCTTATCCTAGAACTGCTTGGACCTGGACCTGCAATTTGGTCCTATCAGTATTAAGATTTGGTCCTCTTTACTTGCTAGGCTTACACCTGTAACTCCTTGAGCTGGTCTTATACCTGCTTAGGCTTGGACTTGCATATGGTCCTGTAATTGCTTAGACCTAGTCCTACTTGGTTAGGCTTGGACCAGCTATGTGGTCTTATAACTGCTTAGACCTGGTCCTACTGGCTTAGGCTTGGACCAGCTATGTGGTCTTATAACTGCTTAGACCTGGTCCTACTGGCTTAAACTTGGCTTAGTTTATCTCGGGCCTGGTCCTGTGAAGGGTCTAGGGCTATCTAAACGACCTACTTGAACCAATACAAGAACAGTGTATGCTGTTACACTGCAGCAATCAACGAAGCGAGTAATGTATAATCATATGGCACATTACTTACAATGACATTGATCCGTGGCTTGGAACTCTCGATAGTCTGGGACCATTACTTAGTCTTAGACTATCAAGACCTGGACCTATTAAGGTTAGAACATAATGAGTATCATGCATAAATTCACCTGTACTTTAGGTCTGCTATTTATATAGACCACACACATCTACAACATTAATAAATTTCGCAAACTGGACCTGGACTAACTTTAGTCCTTCTTGCATTCATCAACTTAGAGTACAGTTCATAAGTCCAAATGATTAAAGTCTTTGTCCATATGTTTGTGTCTTTATTTATTTCATTGGGCTTGGGCTTGGGCTTGCTGATAGGCTGGGCGCTACAACTTCGTCCTTTCTTGTCGACTTGGAACTGGACTTGTTGCTTGGCTGGGCTTGGCTGAAACCCGATGCTGGATCCTCCGCTTGATCCTAGGCTTGTGTACAAAATTCACACTGTCACTTGCTGCTCGGTTTGCTGGCGTGAAGACTTCGGCGTGAAGTCGGCTCCAATAAAGTAAAGATGTAGAACATCAACGACAGGCGGGGCTATTCATGAGCTGCAGACGCGTCTTAGACTTTCTAGTCTAGGTCTCAACAACATGAACAAGGGCTAGGCATGAACGGCGTGAGGCTTCTGCGAAGCGTCCATTTAATGATTTAGCTTCTCTCACCCGTCATAATTTTGTTGGCGTGAAAATCATTAACTTCGAGGTATCAGCGAAGCGTCCTTAAACTTAGGCCCCGTTTAGGCTGGTCTAGACTTGGCTTAGTCTAGAAACTATGCATCGATTACCATCGATATGTCAGTGGGAGGCTACAGCAAAGCGTTCATATTAAAACGAGCCTCTCTCACTTCACAAGTATGATAATGAGCCCTTTTCTTTTACAGCAAAGCGTCTTTTGAATTTGAGTGACTTTAACTGGCGTTATTCACTTACTCATGCACGTACGGCATAGCGTCCATTTCGTAAACGTGCGAACTATCGATGCAATGGCTGAGGCTTGGTTCTGGCACTGTGCTGTTTATACCAGATCTCCGTGACTGGGCTTGCGGCTGCGAGTGCTCCATCCACAGTGGACGTGCGTAATACTGCTGGCTTGCAGTGTGTTTACCATTGCATTGCGTTCTCTGTGCGGGCTGTGGTGTTGACCGTGTGTGCTAAGCTATGGCTGCTCAGCGGCTGATGATCCAATGTCCGCGGTCAACTTCCAAAGTTGTCCGAAGTGCAGTTTAGTCACTGGACAGAAATTCCTAATTAATCTCATTTTGATGTATCCCATCCTCGTCGCCAAAATGTTATGTTCTTATGTTATGAGTTCTTGTGTGGACAACATAATAATGAGATAATCTGCACAGAGATCTTAAGTAGTGTCTGGTTTAATAAACGCCATGTTTGAACTCTCTCGCGCATGCGTACAAGGTGCCTTGAAGCTACAGCCTGTAGTCTTCATTCAATACTTAACAGGTTGTAATCCAAGCAACCTATGTGAAGTTATTTGTCAAAAGAGAGTCTTGCAGGTAAACTTTAACGTATGACCTCAAATGACCTTTGACCTTATCATGTGACCTCCAACAGCACCATAACATGAAGGTACCCCCAGTGCATCTATGACCCAAGTTAGGTTGTAATCCAAGCAACCTATGTGAAGTTATTTTTCAAAAGAGAGTCTTGCAGGTAAACTTTAACGTATGACCTCAAATGACCTTAGACCTTATCCTGTGACCTCCAACGCCACCATAACATGAAGGTACCCCCAGTGCATCTATGACCCAAGTTAGGTTGTAATCCAAGCAACCCATGTGAAGTTATGGATCATAAGAGAGTCTTGCAGGTAAACTTTAACATTTGTGACGGACGACGGACGACGGACGACGGACGACGGACGGACGACGGACGGACGACGGACGGACGACGGACGGACGCCATTTGGATCCCTTAGTCTCGCCTTCACCTCCGGTGGGCGAGACAAAAAAGCATCATCTTTGGCAAGAATTTTTTTATTTTTTATGGGGGGGGGGGGGGGGGCATTGCAATAGACTGCATTCTACAGTGACAAGGCTGAGACTCTATGCCCGAGCGTTGTGCAACTAAGGCCGTCTGCCCTATGTGCTCCAACATGCAAAACCAATCTTGGCAAAAGCCCTGCGAGGCCAAGCAATAATGAAAGTTGAAACATGTCCAGGCATGGCTGGGTGCTTGTTCTAAAAACATGAAAACAAATTTTGAGCATGAAATTAAAGACAGTGTAAATAAAAGATTAAAACAAAGACCAAGTCAGAAAGACAAACATAAATATTTAAAACAGAATCAACATTGACCTGTGCATTTTGCAACCCAATCTCAGGCACACATTTCCAATCATCACCGACTCTCTCTCTCCACTCTGTTTCCGAGACTGTCGCTCCAGCTCCCTTGGTTCTGTACCCGTGTCGTACCCGTGGGCGTGAGCTGCTTGCCCGCCCAAGCTCCCCCGTGTAACACAGCGAGCGCTGCTGATATGAAATGAAAATTTAGGTGAAAGTGTCGAACTTAATGTAAAATACATATTGTTAAGTGCTACTCACCCAAAAGAAGACATTATATATGAAAACAAGGACTTTGAGGACAGAATGGCCACAATCAGGTTTCCGAAACCGCGGCATGATATCTCGAAATTTTACACGAAAAAGAGATTTGTTCTGCTCTGCTGAGTAATTTCGATTCAGTAGCTACTATGTGTGTGAACTAACTGCAGTGATTATTAGTTTCATTTGAGGATAAACTATTATGATGTTCTTGTATATCATTTTCTTTTTTCCTGTATTTTTTGTATATTTTGTTTACAGTTTACTAAACATTTCTTTCAAAGATTAGTTGAAATATAAGTGAAGGTTATTGATAAGAAGGATGTGTCATGCAAGATAGATTTTTTTTTTTTTAATCGTCCTTTCCATTTCTTGTCTAAGAAAACAAACAAAAAGGTGTAAGGCATTGGTTAAGACTACACCGAGGGTGTCGGTGTGGGTGCGGTGGGGAAGATTCCAAAACTTTCTTGGGTGTATTTAATGTGACGCACTCTTGTTTTTATGCACCCATTTTTGTTTCTCCCACTGTGTGCACTTATATCTCTATAAGCACCAAACTTTGCACACGTGTTAAAAATACTGTTTGGAATTGTTACAGAGGCATCTCAAAACATTTTCAAGGTCACCATTTTTGTAGATGGCCACCATCATGACATAATCCAACTTAAAAAAACATCTTGTTTTTACAATGAAAAACAAAATTTTGCTAGTACTCAGAATATTAAAGAACAGTGATGCAAAAATATTACCACGAAAAGGTAACTATAATGGTAAATATAAACAAAACAGTCAACCATTTTTTAAAATGGCTGCCAAAATGTGAAAAAAAAAAAAACGCAAATTGCCACAGCACTAACTGATGTGTGATATTTTAAATTGTGAGAATGATATGGGGATAGAAAGGTAATCCGTAAACTAATTAAGTGTCAACGGAAGATCAAATTGAAGGGCTAACTTGTTATTGTTTCTTCATTTTTTTTTAGATTCATGATGATATTCTTTCCACCCTATGCAAAGTCCCAAGTGCAAGCACATCAATTTTTTTTCAAATTTTTCAGATTGATAAATAGAATCGAAGAGAAAAGAAATGTTTCATCATATACTGTATGATGATAAGGGAATTAATAGTATTTGAGACTGCTCATATATTACAATTTGAGCTCCCTAGTGCTCCTGCTGTATCGTTCTTTTTTTTTTTATTCTAGACTTTGGATTTGAAATTGAATTCTGTATGCTTGGGAGTATATGACTGGACTTTAAAGTTGACATGTCAAGAGTTATTTGTAACATGATTGTTATTGCATAAAATGACATTCTTGACCTATATGGGAAAGACATTCGGAGATGAATTGTCGCTATGGTATTGAGATCAAATGAGTATATCTGAAATTATGTTATGAGTTTGTGCCATGTAACTTTTTGGTTTTCAAGGTCACGCTCACTGTTCTTTTGTGACTTAACATTCTAGTTTCTTTTTGATGACATACATGTTTATGTACATATTGGTTTGGAAGTCTTGGAAATGGGCTCTCTGAAAGATGAAATTCTTCAGTGCCTCTCTTTCTAATTTTGCTTAGCACGTAGTTCTAAACGTATGTAACAAAGTTTGTAGGTAACAGTACAACAGGAAAGAGCTAAATACATTGGCTGGGCAGGCATTTTGGACGCCGTCTTGGAAAATGCCATCTCAATTGCCTCTATATATGCCAAATATGGTGCTTGTAGACAAAAAGTGCATAATTCAGCTCATATTTGTTGCTTAGAAACCACCCCACTATCAATGATATTATTGATTGGAGAGATCAGATTTGAACGTGTTTGAGCTGCCAACATCAAGTTGAATTCTGTTTCGTGTTTAGAGGTGTTGGCTTCATCCAGTTTGAATTCATAAGCTACATTACTCAAACAAATTTCGAATTTGGTTTTAATTTGACCATTTGATTTCTAGTTATTGCAAAAAAGTGAAACAAGTAGGCCTACTGGTTGCAAAGTTCATTGATCTTTTACTACGTGTAGTGATCTATATACCACGTTTGGTCTAAATTGAGCCTGAAAGCTAAATGTAACACGTGTGGCATCATGATTGGCCTTAAGGGGGATTCACCCAAATATCATTATACCTCCATGTCTCCTTTTAATAATTATAATAAAAGTCGGCCAAGTAGTAGTAGTAGGTTGTAGTAGTAGTAGTAGTAGTAGTAGTAGCAGTGATATTAGTAGTAGAAGTAGTAGTAGTAGTAGTAGTTATAGTAGGTAGTATAGTAGTAGTAGTAGTGTAGTAGTAAGTGGAGTAGTAGTAGTAGTAGGATAGTAGTAGTAGTAGTAGTAGTAGTATGTAGTAATAGTAGTTATAATAATGTATAGGAGTCGAGGTAGTAGTAGTAGTAGTAGTAGTAGTAGTAGTAGTAGTAGTACATAGTAGTAAGTATAGTAGTAGTAGTAGTAGTAGTAGTAGTAGTAGTAGTATGTGTAAGTAGTAGTAGTAGAGCATGCAGTAGTAGTAGTAGTAGTAGTAGTAGTAGTAGTAGTAGTAGTAGTGTAGTAGTAGTAGTATAGTAGTAGTAGTAGTAGTAGTAGTAGTAGGGTAGTATAGTAGTAGTAGTAGTAGTAGTATAGTAGTAGTAGTATAGTAGTAGAAGACCTAGTAGTTTGTTATTAGTAGTGGATGCAACTTGTATCAGCAGTAGTGTCATGTACATCTCCCTCTCTATCTCTCTCTCTCTCTCTCTCTCTCTCTCTCTCTCTCTCTCTCCATTTCTCTCTCTCAGACACATACACACACACACACACACACACATCTTCATTTTTCCTAGGTATTTACAATTTATGTTTTGAACTGCAAAAGGACTCAGGCCTACCTTGTCTTTAATCTACCATGTTTGCATGTTCTCACCAAAAATGCTCACAAGTCCACACGGAAAATCAATTTGCTTGCCACACAAAGGGCTATAGGCCCTGAGTAGAGTGATCAAAATACTCAGAAAAGGATGATATTTAGTGCACCGTTTTAGAATCATCTTTTCACAACCACGGATCAAGTAGGCCCAGGCTTAAATTTAAACTTACAAGAGTTCTATTCAGGCTATATCCATTGAACACACTCAAATACAAAGACAAACAATACAATGAAAATGATGGGCTTGTTTAATACAATGTGCCTATTTGTGAAAAAAAAAAAAAAAATAAATAAAATCAATCAGAATTCAGCATGAATGCTTATTGATCAAGTCTGAAACATGACAGTATTAGGTATGCATGGTCAGCCATGATCATGGACATACCCAGAGGACACTGCCTTGATACGGAGGCCCCTCGCCTGCTTACTTGCATGTTCCCCGTTATGGACAGAATTTGATAAAGTACCTAAGGTGAGTCTTCATTCTCATTTTTTTCACCTTTCTTCCTCCTTCTCTCCGGCATCTCACACTACCGACCCCCCCCCCCCCCCCCCCCCCCCATGCCCCACTTGCATGTTCCCATTTATTGTGGACAGAAACATTAATGTTTTGAGAAAGTGCTTTCAGGTGAGTCTTATTTGCACTATCGATCTTCCTCCCTCTCTTCCCAATCTCACACTACCGACAACCCCCCCCCCCCCCCCCCCCCCCCCCCCCCCGATTAACGTAATGAACGTTGATCCGGCATCATGGACACCGCGGTACGATTAAGGATTTGGACATGTGAAGCATCCTTGTTTGATGATACGGAGCGCTGACTCGCTGTACACCTTTTTATATTTGGTTGATTTTAGTTCTGTAGACCTATACCAGTGAGGAATCCCTGGACTGATAACGGAGTTATTTTTTTTTATTTATTTATTTTTTTTATGTACTAACTTCGTAAAGGCGATTCTGCAGAATTGTCTTTGACGGGAAAGATGGATGGTAAAAGAATTACATAATGTCTAGACACCTATTGTCACTAAATTGTGTGTGGTTTTGTTGTATGTAACTTATTTCGGCCTTTTGAATAATTGATGACATTGATACGTTTTCGAAAACGATCGGATGGCGGAAGCGTGGGATACCAATCGTCGCGTCCCGCGCCGCGCCCAGCGGCGCTGCAGCTCTTGTGTAGACGACGTAGTAGCGATTGCTAGATGGTATCGCGAAACAATGAAGAAGAGTGGTGGAAAGTCACATTTCGTGTAGTCAATGCCTGCGTTTTACGCGGTTCGGTATTATGAGGGTATAGGTATAGGGAAACCAGTCTACGTAATGGCGCTGTGTGCGTGTTTTGTGAGGTAGCGGCAGAGAGGCGAAAAGTAACTTAAATTGCAGTTTTCACATTGAATACACATTGCGGGTGAGTGATTATTTGTGTATGATTACATTTAATTGTTTTATATCTGAATGTGTGAGGACGAAAGATGGAAGCGAATGAGTATATGTAGATTGGTTGTATAGTGCCGTGGCCATGTCAAAATCGGTGTCACTCGCGATGTTTTGCCACGCCGTGTTGACTCAATACGAACAGGTTGAATGATGCGCTGGCGGTGAACTTGGCTTTGTAAACGTTTTGATGTCATTGAATTAAAGTGGAATGTTTGTGCTTATTAAAGACTTCTTGTGTTTCTATGATTCACGTAATGGTCAGTGGACAACAGGACATGATATTGTTAATGCCCGGGGGGGGCACTCAAATTATATTTTGATGGGGGTGTGCCTCACGAAACCCTGAAATGGGAGTCTAAGGAACTGACTACAACAGTACAAGGGTAAAATCCGCGTAAAATGTGGGGTCTTAGGAACTAAAAATATACCGCCCGGCATTGTGAAAAACAGGGTCTACAGAACGATCCTCGCTGCACATGCGACGCGTTGTGTACGTCAGGGTTTTCTTGCAGCTCGCTCGGCCGGCGGGTCGGGCGGCCGGGTTGATGTTGAAGCGTACGCGTAGCAAGCTGCACGCAAGCCGCGGACCTGGGGAACGGAGGGAGGGGCACAGCGGGGAGGCTAAGGAGCGGAACTTTTCGCGGAACTTTCGCCATGCGTAGGAAATAGAGGATCTAAAGAACGGATATCGAGGTCTCAAAAAGGGGGTCTTCAAAGCGGCACGTCCCCGTGCCACCAATATATGTGAGTGCCCCCCCCGGGTGTTAATGCCGTCTAGTGGTCATCTACGTCAATATCGACAATGAAATGCTCACAAAACTGTCAAAAGCCTAAAGGTTCAACATTAATAATACATTTTGAATCAAATTGGGATCAGCATAGATCTAATCATGATAATGAAAAAATAATGGGAGCCTCAGCCATCTGAAAATGAAATGTGCCTCAGTTATCATCACAAATAGGCAATCCCGTACAATAGGGGACCAGGCAGTATCGCACATGTATAATGCACGCAAATGGGAACGCTGCCATTCTGATTGTCGTCGGCAGAAAGTGACCTAGAAATCACTTTTTTTGACGAATTAAGCAGCGATAATTTTGTCTAGGGTTAGGGTTAGGTTCAGTGTTAGGTTCAGAATTAGGTTTAGGGTTAGGGTCAGGGTTAGGTTTAGGGTTAAAATTCATAAAATTAGTGGGATACCCTGGTCCCCTATTTTACGGGATTGACCACAAATATAGATTACATGTAGTCTAACTCTTTGATAAGACAAGGGACAAACTATACTAGAATCTGAATTTGTGGCACAATGACATTTGCCCCAAAAATAAAATGTGGTGGAAGAGCTGCAGATTGGAATTTTTCGGTCTAGTCTAGTCTAGATCTAGATCTTCTTCAACTTCATTGCAAAACATTTTGATTTTGTAATAAATTCCGTTCTGCATTTTGACATGAACCTTGCTGACACTCGTCTAGGTGAGTTGCTCTGAAGTAACCGATAAAGAATAGAATGCTCAATTTTACATAGCGCAACACAATGCGATTAAGTAACGAACAAATGAGAAGTCCAATTTATTGACAAATCATTCTGCATAAAAAAAAAAATGTTTTTTTTTTAGGTCCTTTAAGTCTTCGTCCTAAATGAATGCTTTTAAAATGTTTATATAATGTTAAAGTTTGGACTTTATTTTTAGGTTTTTGAGTACACGTACATTTAAAAAAAAATTTTGGTGCTACAAAATTAAACGTTTTAATTACATCGAACATTTACAGAACGTTTGGTATAGGACGTTTACAGAACATTTGATTCAGGAAGTTTACAAAACGTTTTTGTTAGGTCCTGAACGTCTTCATACTCAGATGCTCATGAATATTCATGCATGTATGAGGCCAATTGACTTGTCATATTTTTGTACATTTCAATAGATAAACGGCATGAAACTAGATAGAAGGAATATTCAAGCATACATTCCAATAAACGTTTTGAAATTTAGACATTAAAGCAATAAATGCCACCTAATTAAGTGGAGACAACAATAATTACAACAAAATATTAATCTTTAGTTGTACTATACAATTTTATTTGAGCATATTACCGGAGAACTATAAATATGAAACTGACCGTAGTAAAGTATGGTAGGAAAAGGAAAGGGCAAGATAGGATTAGGATAGGATTAGTATAGGATTAGGGTTGTGTGTGTGTATGTATCCGTGTATGATTAATCATGTGAGATAATGTCTCTCTATATTTATACTTTTTTTTTTCAAACTGGTCATAAACATAACGTCCAACACAGATTTTATAAGGTTTTCCAAACATTCTTTAAACGTCTCTGAGAGGATATTAACTTTGGAAAAACATTTTATGAATGCTTTAGACATGTTTTACAAGGTTTTTTTAAACATTCTTAAAACATTTGTAGAACATTGAGATGTTTAGAAAACTTTTTATAAACATTCCAGACATGTTTTAAAAGGTTTTCTAGACATTCTTAAAATGTTTTTAGTGCATTTCAAGGTTTTCAAAACATTTAAAAAATGTTTCAAACATATTTTAAAGGTTTTCTGCGTGTTCTAACAACGTCCACAATATATTTAAAAAGTTTTCAAAAGGTTTTTGGACCTCTCGAGCTCTCGAAAGGTTTTTTTTTTTGGTTCTTTTAACATTTAGAAAACGTTTTTAAAACGTCCAGTAAACCGTCTGAAACCGACCAGATTTTGACGTCCACAAATTGTCTTCACAAAATCTAAAAAAAAAAACTACCGGGGTACCTGTAACATTTTTAAAACGTTTTTTTTTTTTTGTTAGCTGGGTCAACATCCTGAATTTTTGGCTTACAGATTTACACAAATCAGGACCCTGTTGATAAACAATCTTAATGAGTTTGAAAAAATGTTTCACTTTTACATGTATACACATACGATGTACATGTTTTTGAGACTCCCTCAATTCGTGTGTGTGAAAAGTGCTACAGATCCCTGAGCTGCAAACTTGAAAAATATAGGAAAGCCTACTGGTCATTCCAGATAGGAAGTTTCAGTTTATTTGTTATTCAATACTCTAAATTATCAAGACTAAATATTGTAGTAAAATTTGGTAAAAAGATATACCCCAAAAACATAAAAAGGGTATTTTTTATTTCATCAGACAATAAATTTCCCCATTTTGATTGATTTTGATGGTTTCTTTGATGAATTAACAGCTTAAACTGGAAAAAATTAGCTTATAATTAGGCTCCGGACTAGAATAGGGTTAGGGCAGAGTACGGTTTTATGAGTTTTGTTCTTGAATGTGATTTCAGAGCAATTTTGTGGCCCTGAAACTCACAAAAACTAACTTTTTGGATCGCACCACAAGTCTCAACTGCAACACAGGTTTCAATGGCTTTTCAATATGCACACACACACACACACACACTCATTAGTGTACGTGACCGATAAAGTAGAAATTCCTCCATAAAAGTTTATAGTCCTAATAAAATGTATACAGTATTTTGTTGATTTCAGGTGGTACATAATATTGGATCCAAATATCTCACAAGAATCTCAATCTCGCGGGTACTGTCCACCTCCCTTAAGTGAAAGGGGTCAAACGGGCAGAGTTTAGGGTGGGCAGATGATCGTTACACAGAGAGAGAAAGAGAGAGGTTGATTATAGTTATTGGTTTGCTCTGTTATGTGATGTGGATGGCTTGCTTGAATTTGCCTTTGTCTTTGTGATGGTTATTCACCTGTTCTATGCCATTGAGTTTTTTTTTACAATGCTCTAAAATCATTCGTAGCAAAAGCGTATATGTTGTGCTTGTTTTCAAAGTGGATCTCTGTAGATTTGGTTTTCTTTCCCTGTTTCAAAGGTTTGACAAGAAGCCATCATCATGTCAGGGTACGCAAGAAAGGATCCGCCCTGGACACATGTTGGCGTACCAGGCACCACTGGACTGAGTGAGTATAGCTGCTTGTTAACCTTCACTGCATAAAGTCAACATCGTAATTCAATGACTATTTTCGACAATGTTTGACAATTTCATATAACAGCAATGTGCTACTAATGCTTGGCAATTTTATAATATGTTGCTTGTGCTGACCCAAACTTGGTTACAAGGCAATACTGGACTGAGTGAGTAAAGGTACTTGTTTACCTTGACCGTACAATGTATGTAAGTCAACATGATGGTACAATAGAGTATCTTCTATAATGCTTGACAATTTTATGATATGTTGCTTGTGGTGACCCATACTTAGTTACAAGGCACTACTGGACTGAGTGAGTAAAGGTACTTGTTGACCTTGACCATATGTAAGTCAACATGATAGTACAATAGAGTCTCACTGGTCTGACTTTTGTGTCAGGCACTCTTAACATGGTACACAATGCCAAATTGACACATTTTTTTTTTTTAATCTGAAATTGTGAATGACAAGCCAAGTATTTTAAGGTTCAACAAGACTTAATCAGTAGATGTCTATAAAACTGGAAATTTATAGGAGGGATTAATGAAAGAAATATGAATCAATTTTGTGAAGAGGAAATGATTTTTTATGTATTAAGCATAAATATCCCCAACATTATACAGTGATAGAACTTGATGTGGTCTCCGTTAGCTCAATTGCATGTCATCGCTAGGCATCATATGTGATACACACAAAACAAGTTTTCTAGGCATTAGTCAATTAACCTTTACAATGGATAGTCTGCGTGGGAGGGTAGAGGCATACCACTTGACTGGGCGTACACTCCAGCTCAAAGGAATTGGCATAGGGAAAGGGAAGGAAGGGAAGGATCTGCAGTTTTAAACCGTGGTATATTTTGCCCAGTTCAGCATGACACATGATGCTGTTTAGGGAAGGAGCTGCAGTTTTAAACCGCGGTATATTTTGTCCAGTTCAGCATGAAGCATGATGCTTTTTAGGCTGAACTGGACAAAATATTCCACGGTTTAAAACTGCAGCTCCTTCCCTTTCTTCCCTTTCCCTATGCCAATTCCTTTGAGCTATGCCAATTTACTTTCAGAATTCCTTTGAGCTGGAGTGTACATGTAGTAGAATTTCTGTAGTTCGCAATGGGTATAATGTATGACTGCACATATTTGTACCATCCTCCTCTTCTCTCACCAGGCCAAATGCAGATGCAGCAGAACGCGTCCCTACTGGGGGCCCAGCCCGGGGTGGTGGCCACCTCCACCACCAACGTGTACGGCCAGTCTATGGTGGGCAGCACTGGGCTGGGGGCGGGGGCTGCCACCACCGCCTACCCATCCCAGGCACTGCAGCAGAGGCAGAACCTTGCCCTGCAGCAGGTAACTCGTTCTAAACTTGATGCTCAAATATATTGTTGTTGCCCTATTTACATTGGTGTCAGCGTGCTACTGCATGTACATACGTTCAGAGAATAAGTATTTCTGTTGTTAAATTTGAAATAATCAATATTTTGTATCGTTAGTACAATATTTACCTGAGATTTATTTTATTAAGTTGTAACACAACAACCTCTTCAATATTACCACCTGCTTGCAAAGACATATTTCTATCACAGATTACCATCTCAGATATTTCTACAATTTCTATATAGAGTAAACTACAATACAATTTAGGGACTGGAAAATCCCTTTAATATTGTAATTTGCTCTCTCTGCCTTCAGCAACAGGCAGCAGCCCACCAGAACGCAGCCGCAGCAGCGGCCGCAGCCCAGGGTGCCCAGGGGGCTGGTGCCCCCCAGCTGACGGTTAGCTACCCCACCACCAGGGCTTCCCAGGGCGGCCAGCCCAGGCAACGGGTCTTCACGGGCACTGTCACTAAGCTGCATGACACCTTTGGGTTCGTGGATGAAGACGTTTTCTTTCAGACAAAGTAAGTTCACCTTTATCTTCTCCTATTGTAGAGGTATTTAACTTCTTCTCTGCCAGACTCTATAATGCCTGAATGGAATGGTGTGAATTACCAGTGAAATGCCTCAATGGTGCATGCAGATTGAAAACAAGAAATCTAGGTATCACTGGAAGTGGGAGAGAATGTAACTAGGGCATGAGAGACATTATAAAAGTGAATGATTTCACCTGTAGCTCAAGTGATACGTGTAAAAGAATAAGACAGGCATGATTTCTTACCATGGAGACAGATGGCAGATGGACAAAAAAAAAACGAGTGACTGACTGGACGAAGTGTCCAGCCCACAGACTTCATTCAATGCACTGGCAAATTGTTTGCATATTGTGTGTATAAATTATGAATTTTAATTAATTTTTTTTTGCACAAATATGTAATTGGTATCCTTCATTATGATAATATTTTTAATCACTCCGAAGGAAACCATACCTAAAATATTTGTGTAAACAGTTGCATTTTTATTTTTGGTTAAAGCAATGGCAGATATGTAGCTGGCATCTCCATATACATAAGCCAGTAATTTCATGATCACTCTCCATTTCATTGTCTAGCACTGTAAAGGGCAGCATGCCCAAGATAGGGGAGCGAGTGTTGGTGGAGGCAACGTATAATGCCAGCATGCCCTTCAAGTGGAATGCCACCCGCATCCAGCTGCTCAACTCACCCCTAGAGCAGCAGGTGGCACAACAGCCCCCACCCCACCACGCCGCCATGAAGATGCAGCAACTCAAGGTGAGGGAGGGAGAAGGGAGGAAGGGGGGGGGGGGAGGGAGAAGGGAGGAGGGGGGGGGGAGAGACAGGGAGGGATGGAGGAAAGAAGGCGGAGGAAGTTGTGAGAGGAGGGAGGGAGGGAGGGAGGGACAAGAGAATGTGAGAGGAGTGGATGGAAAGGAGAATGGAAGAGTGGGGAGGCAGTAGCCCCCAACCCACCACGCCACCATTAAGATGCAGCAAATCGAGGTGAGAAAGAGAAAAGAGAAGGGGGAGAGATGGGGATTAAAGGAAGGAAGGAGAAGAAAAGGGAAAGAGGGAAGGAGGGATGAGGGGGGAGATATAGAGTGAGGGGAAGAGTTAGGAGAGAGAGAGAGAGAGAGAGAGAGAGAGAGGGAGAGAGAGAACAGGAGGTACAGAGGAGGAAGTGAAGGAAAGAAGGAGAGATTGGGATAGTGAGAAGATGATAGAGGGATAGAGTGAAGTGAGATAATGGGGTAGAAGGAGATAGGGCATGATGGGAAGAGTGGAGAGAGAGAGAGAGAGAGAGAGGGAGAGAGAGAGAGAGAGAGAGAGAGAGAGAGAGAGAGAGAGAGAATACTTGCAGTTAGGTCTCATGCTGTGTGCTTGGCTAAGCAATCTGCTTCATGGTCATGCTCTGTGTGAGAAGGACACAGGATGTAACCAAGTGAAAAAATGACAAGGACTGCCAAATTTCTCCATTAATATCAAAAGAGCCCGCATGATTTATCTTCTTATAGGGTATGATAGTGGGCTGGCCAGGATGAAAAACTTTGCCCTTTTCTCTACAAGCACCAAAGTTGAAACACATGTTAAAAATCATATTAAGAATAATATTAGATATCGAGGCACATTAAAAAAAAAAATAATTATCTCCCATTGTGTGGAATATAAGCACCAAATTTGCACAAATGTTAAAAATACTATTTGGAATGATATTAGATATACAGTGTAAAGGCATCTCAAAATATTTTCAAGTTCATCATTTTGGCCGTCATTGTGACATAATGATACTTAAAAATACTGAAACTCTTGTTTATAACAATGTATAAAATAATAAATAGTGAAAAACTTAATATTGCTACTGCACAGAATATTAAAGAACAGTGAAACGACAACTATTTCCATCAAAAAAGTAGCTTTAATGAGAAATATCAACAAAATAATCAACCATTTTTGAAAATGGCTGTCAAAATGCAAATTGTCACATCACTAAGTGATGAATGATCATTTTAATTGCGGAAAGGATAGATGGGATGGAAAGGTAATCCGTAAAATAATTATGTGTCAATGGAAAGATAAAACTGATATGCCAATTTGTTACATTAAGTGTTTCAACTAAATGCATGTCTATAATTGCTTAACCACCTCACTATAATGGATAGGGTGTTGGTTTCAGGACATCAGGCTTGAAAAGTGGCTCCTGCACATCTTGTCTTAATTTTTATTTAACCCGCATGTAACATTGGAAATGTCTTCGATTTTATCTTTTTCTTCTTTTATCTAGCAAATGCAACAGCCAAATCAACGGATGGATAGTGTATCTCAGCAATTTAAGGTGATGAAGGTAAATAGAACATATTCCTACTTTCAATCAAACAAGATCCCCCCCCCCCCCCCCCCACTGTTTTCTGTGCCAGAAAACATCTACAAATATGTACAATGTAGAACTGCATGAGTTTCTTTATAACAACAAGTTGCTACGGATGCTACCGGAAGGTAATTTGCAGCCACAAACCCTTGTTTGTTAGTAATCAGTTAAAATAGTACAGAGAGGCTCAGAACAAGTGCACCCCTGTAAAGCAAGAAAGTGACCCCCTCCCTTCCATAACCAATTTAGCTGCCGTGACTATTTTTTATGTCTTGTGGAGTCTAATGCAAAATATATTGCCGCGTGTTTATTGCATAATGCCAGGCTTGAAGAGAAGTCAAAAAAAAAAAATTTTCTCTACCGTCAAAGTGTCTGGATTGGGAGACTAGACAAGGCCATATTCACAATTGAATCTGTGACTGCAGACTATCATGACAGTTCCTTTATTTATATTAGGGAAATTAAATCTGTGAGGTAGGCTCAAGATGCAGGTAATTACATGGCTATGTTACTATATTCCATAACTGTTTTTACCACTGTTTGCTGTGATAGTTCCTTATTCTATCTGTCATCTTCTATTTTGTCTAGCAAATGCAACAGCCGAATCAGCGCATGGACACAGTTTCACAGCAGTTCAAGGTGATGAAGGTAAAGAGACATTACTCATACCTTTAATCAAGAGGCTTTACTTGTGTATGTTGATTGACAGTTTCATACAAAGACATAACCTTGAGTAAATCTGTGTGTACTAATGATATGATATGTTAATAATTATATGAACACAGTTAACCCTAACAGACATACATATGATAAGGCAAAGGGCAACAAAGATCAATTACTGATTTACATTACATTCATGTTATACAAACGTAGAAGGATGAAACTTGTAAAGGACACATGGAATCCCTTGAGCATAGCTATAGAGTACCGAAATGGTGTCATCATACAGATTCAAACCAAACAAATTTCAAACCAACATTTTTCCGTACTACGAAAAAAAGTATTAGTCTTCGTTACAGGTTACAATATCTATGTGGTTATTATGCGTTTGTAAATTCCTAATTTTATGAGTAATTACAAAACTTTGGAGATGATTCCTTCTATAGAACAATTTTTTCACAATGTGTTTTATAATTTTATAAACAGATTAATCAATATAGCAGATATTTCAACACAAACTGCTAAGAGCCTGAGGTAAAGACTATTAATCAGACGTTGTTTACATGCATTATTTGAAATTTACACTACGTATCAGTTTCAAATTATGAATATACAGCTTGCTAAGACTTCTCTATATGTTTTGCCAATGTTTCGATGGTTTTGTGGTGATCTGAAAAAGGGATGGGCTGTCTTTAAGCAGAGCTATTACTAAACATGGCCCTGATATTTCTGTCTCTCCACAGACGCAGCAGCCGCTGTTGAAGGCCCCTCAGGGCGGCAGCATGATGTCAACCCAGCCCCCTCCCCCAGGCCTGCTGGGCACCCCTCCCTCCCTGCTCACCGGCCCACAGCAGGGCGTGGTACAGCAGCAGCCGCTCATACCAGGAAACCCCAACACCATGCAGACTATGCCTGGTAAGTAACAAAAAAACGTTGTGACACCCATTTTTATGAATAGGGGTAAATTGTAAAATGTAGCAGTGACATTTGGAGCTATATTGGATGAGTAATAATAAAGTTATGGCTATTTTAAACATCTGAGTTTGTCTCACTCTACATGTATGCAAACCATGGCTAGTAATTCAAAATGGGCTAAAAAAGCAGTGGAGAGCCACTTATGATTGTGTACAATAAATGCGAGTAAAGTAGACAAGTGTGGCAGTGAAATAGGTTATTGATCAAGAAGTTTATAAGATGTTTCCATGATGATAATAATGTATTTATAAGGAGCATATCACATTTGTCTCTATGCGCTGTAAGAATCATGCATGAATAGTCGTTTAGCTTGCAATAATTGTGGCCTCTGCATTATTTCTTGCTGACCATGCATAGTGGTTGATCATCCGTTGCTTCTGGCTTATTTATTTCATTTGTATCCTCCTTGCTCTCACAGGAGCATACACCCATGCTGGTCGTGCTGGCCAGCTGAGTCAGCCGCAAGCCATCAGCGGCAGGCGCGACTTTGGCGGTGCCGGGCGCCAGAGGGACCATGAACGAGACAGGGAGCGCGAGCGGGACCGCGCCCAGCGAGACAGGGAACGAGAGAGGGACCGCGAGCACCGTGAGCGAGAAAGGGAACGGGAGAGGGAGCGTAGGGAGAGAGAAAGGGTGCGGGAGAGGGAGAAGTCACCCGTTAGGAAGCGATCGCGGTCCCCGCATCGCTCCAAGTCGCCCAGACGCTCCCCACGTAGGACTAAGAGGGTGGTGCAGCGCTACTGTGTTCAGATTCCACGCTTTGCTCTTGATATGTAAGTATGAGAAGAGACGAAGTGTATAGAAATCAAAATCTGAATTGTACAGTTGGCATTGAAACTTGCATATTACCTAAAATAGGGGTCACATCCTATTTACCAATTTGACAAAATTTCTGATTATTTTCTGAACCCTACTTAAAAAAATATTTCTTATACCATGTTTTGTGACTGATATCACTTAGAATGACTTCAATAGTCTTCTTAGAATCATCTCTGAAATAAGTCTTCATTCTCTTGTGAACTTTCATGTAAACTTTTATTACCAAGCAGCCCCACAGCCAGCGTGATAGAACTGTACAAGCAATGCAAGGACATCCCCAATGAATAACTTCCTCCAGCAGACAATCTCCTACAAAAGCATGTGGCAAAACTGACATGATGTGTAATTCTCTTGTAAACTCATTGAATATCTTGCAAACTGTGTGGTAAACGTAGGATGAACCAGTTATTCTCTCATAATCGCTTTTGTTAACACAGCCCCAAGGCGGACGTGATCGAGCTGCACAAGCGCTACATGAACATGTACATCCCCAGTGACTTCTTCATGGCGGCGTTCACCTGGCAGGAAGTGTTCCCCATCCACCGTTCCATGAACGTAGCCCAGCCCTGTTCCTTCCACATCATGCACAAGGAGGCCACGGCCCCTGACGGGGGAGCCGCTGTGATCGACCCCCCTGATGCCAGCTACTCCTACTGTGCCAAGGTAACGGGTGTTCAGAGTTGGTACGGCAAACAGAGACATGCCCGAACACAAATTCAATATAAGCGAAAGCTCCTGTGGAGTATTTCAGCTAGCAAGTGGTGAACAATACAAAGGCATGAAACAATAAGTGTAGGCATGAATTATACAATTGGTTTGCATGGCACATGAGTACTAGCAAGACACTCTTTTAGAAAGCACACCTTTTGCATGTTCAGCTATATTATGCAAATAAAACACATAATTTATGAGCCTTGTGTTGGTAGGCATGTCTCCCAGACTTCTCCAATAGTTTGATGTAACAAGGACTATCAATTCCTCTGTCATACAGCTCAGGCCTTGTTTACTTTGAGTAATGATAGCTTCCGGACGGTAGCTACTCCTACTATGCCAAGGTAAAGTTGTGTTTATGCAGCTATAGGATGGATATCTGTTTTAACTCAGCCTAAGGATTAATCTCAGTGACCCTGGTCTCTCTCTCTCCCTGCAGGTGATGCTGATGTCGTGCGTGTCTCAAGACGAGCTTTACGAGCGCTGCTGCGCCCGCGCCCAGGACCCTCCTGAGGTTCGGGACAACTTCCAGCACCCCACACGCCTCATCAACTTCCTGGTCGGACAGAAGGGCAAGAACGAGGTCATCGCCATCGGTGGGCCCTGGTCGCCCTCGCTTGACGGCGCTGACCCGGTGAACGACACGTCGGTGCTGATCAAGACAGCGATCCGCACCACCCGGGCTCTGACGGGGATTGATCTGACCGGCTGCACTCAGTGGTACGTAGCTCTCCTGGGGATGTCGATGGGGGTTGGGGGAGAGGCAGAGATGGGGCGAGTTAAGGGGAGAGATAGGGGTGGGTGGAGGGGCAGAGATGGGAGCTGGGGGTGAGTGGAGTAGGATTAAATGATCATGAGGAGGAAGCTGGGATGGAGAAGATAGGGGAGGGAAGGTAGGAGACGTTTGGGGGGGGGGGATGGTGGATGGTATGGAAGCATTGAGGGGAGGATTGGATGAACAAAAAGTTGATGAAATGGGAGGAGTGAAGGGGCCAAAGATATTGGTAAGAGAGTGGCCACTTCCTTCATCTACACATTTCTCCTTTTTGTTGCATATCATGGGAATGCATATGTAATTATGAATAATAATCTGTTTCTAATCAGGGTTTTGTGTTTAGCTCATTATTTCAATTGTAATTCAATGACAGTGATGGCCTTGTATTTCAATGTAATAATGGTAAGATGGTAAGTACTTCTTTTACTGCCATATTCAAGCATGACTTATTGGTCTTGCCTGTGTTGTGCATTCAGATGAGGTATGAAAAAGTGAATAATAATTGGAAAAGTGATATATGGTACTAATGGAAATATTGACATCCGTTAATCTGTTTTCCTGTTTCAAAGGTAAGTCATCACGTGAAAGTTCATCCCCTTTTCCTTTAACATGATTTAAATATCGTTTAAAAAAAAATCAAGGTTCATAGATATTAGAAGAAAGAGATTGGTTCTGAAACATTTGTTAACAAAAGTTCTGATCAGAAAGAAAGAAATCTTTAGCCTACCCACAGTAAAGTCAATTAGACATAAGCTTGGGTGATCGCCCAACCGGGTTTTACTTACAACTTTAGACACAAGTATCAAACTAATGTGTGAAATATCATCGTACAAACTGTCCTGTGATACACATATCACAGTACAAGTAGTTACAAACATTTCCATTAAAGTTAAGGGAGTGGGATATGTTTTATCATCCAAGATTAAGATAGTTTTATTTTTTGTTTAATAAACCAATTTGAAGTTACAAATTGCACCTGATATGTCATATTGACACTTGCACACAATATGGTTTACTGTATGGGGTACCACCATGTAATATTTAAAATAGGTTTTTTGTTACAACTTGAACTTTTTGGCCACTTTAATTATTATGCAATTACAACACTTCTTTAGGACTGTATATCTGTCTACACTAAAAAAAATATAGATCAATGGACTGTTTGTACATCATGCAACAAAAAATCGAACCTAACCAAATTCACTTCCTGTTTCATTCTGTGTTCTTTTGATGCTGTGCTTTATCTGATACGCTGCACTACTTTACTCCATGCTTTAGAAGAAATACAGCTTTGTGGATTGAGTAGAGGAATTAGTAATGTTTATCATGAAAAAACACCAACTGCGGATGGACAGACCACACTGACTTAGATAATGATAAGGGATAATGGTAACTAGGGGTTAGTATGATTTTGATTGTGTTGTTTCTTGACGTTACACAGTAAAGGCCAGTCAATTTTGTCATGTAGTCTGGTTACAAGCGATAGAGTTAAGTAAACACAGTTTCTAATTATGGGCTTATGACATAATATGCAAGGTTATATAAGGGTGTGTGCTTGCTCCAAATTCTCAAATTCTTCATCTTTGCAAGATAAATATAAAAATGCAACTGGTGTTTTACTCTACAGCAATTTCCATGTGTCCATAGCTGACACATTCTTTGCAAAGATCTGATGGCCTATTGCTCTTCCTCCAGGACTTCTGTTTTTCACTGTTTGTCTGTAGAAGATCGTACCCATTTGTTTTGTTGGAGCATTCCTCTGTAGTCTGATGTACTGTGTCTAAAACATCTACCTCTTTTAAATGTATCTAAATGTGCATCAACTGGATCTTTCTTTTTGTGCCCAAACCTAGCCCTCTATGTCTTTGTGTTGCCATTCCTACATTTCCTCTTATGCATGCCCTCTTTCCTGAACATAGTCACCCTCACAGAGATGTTGGAGATATCCATGTATCCCTTCTTATTTTTCCGAGAGCCTGTACCTGTCCCTATCGCCATCACTAACACCATGTTGTGCCCTTTTTATGCCTCCGCCACAAAGTTGCCGGAGGCATTATTTTACATCCAATCCAAGATCCATTTCCTCTTAGATACTAGGATGCATTATTAATCCTCGCTTCACTCGGTAAATGATTAATGAGGTAAATCAGTGTATACTTGAAAGAGCCATCAGATGCATGTATTCATCATAGTAATACGTTAGAGAAAAAAAAAAGAATCAGAAGAGAAGAGAGAACCACTCACTTCATCAACTTTCTTTTTTTGTACTATGAAATGTACATTAACCTCTTTTTTTTGTGCTATACTAAGAAAATATACTATGGTGTGTTCCCAACTTTTGACCACTCCCTTCCCCCAGGTACCGGTTTCTGGAGCTCAACTATCATCGTCCAGAGGAGACTCACAAGGGCCGCGTCATCCCGGCGCGTGTCGAAACTGTCGTAATTTTCGTGCCCGACGTGTGGCACATTTTACCCACGAAGGTTGAGTGGGAGAATCTGGCAGAGCTGTACCGCACGACGCTGGGCAGCAAGCTGGCCGCCATCGAGAGCAGAGATAAGAAGGCAGACAGCGAGACACCAAGCCAGGCACTCGAGGCTTTTCATGCTTTTTATTTTATTATATTTATCTCTATCATATCATGGTTCTTTAATTCTCATGACGACAACACACACACACACACACACACACGCCACTGACATCGTTTTGCCGGAGGAGTCTTGTATATATACATTTAAGTGGGTACACGGTCGTCCAACAGGCATATTTTTTCTCCTAAAAAAATTATGTAGTGGGCGATGCCCGATTGACAAGTGTCCTTTGGTCTATTCTCCTCCTTGTTAACTCAGAGGGTAGATAGTCTGCCGACTTTATAGGTTGTAAATATTTCTTGTGGCGGTCATTGGAGGAAGCATTGTAATATGGTGACAACATTTTGGTGCCTTCTCTTGTTTAAGTAATACTCACTCCGATACATGCAAGACTAACTCACAGATGGCTAGCTTCCCAAGGCACTGTCCTTGCTTTTCCAAGAAACAAACAACACATCAAGACGTATACATTTGGAGAGCATACCATCAAGTTTGCAAGCCTGTTGTAACCAATTTTAATAGCAACCCCTTTTCTTGTCCGTAGCAGTCTCTGAAGTTGGTGAGTTAGTCACTAAGGAGGTTTAACCCCCTCAAATCTCGTCATACTGATGAACCAAACCATCCTGCTTTGGATTTGACAATCATTACCCAGTCAACCAAAATTGTCTTGTTTTAATTTCAGATTAATCTATGAGAAAGCATTGGCTCAAGGGAGCAAATAACAGCATCAAAATCTTTGAAGGCATCTATGATAAAGTCACTTCGAGTACATAGATCTCTACTCTTTTGTTGCGAGGTGACGTTTACTAGTGTCTCTAAGTTTGTGGCTCACCAGACAATATGAGGCATCACACACCCATCTTTCTACACTCTGGACAACTTTAGATGTAGATGTGCACATCGTACTGTTCTTGTTGATGTGGGTGCGTGCGTGTTTGTGTGTTTGCATGAGTGACATTAACATTCCACAACACTTGTTATAGTAGGTACAATCCAACACCGTTTGAACGGTACTAGGACAAGTCACAAGTCTGCCACAAGAAGAGAAAACAAAATAGCGATCAGTGTGATATCGTCTTCCACTGGTGGTGTTCATATGAGCGTGAGTGTTTTTCTGAGAGCGATGTCAAGATGTTAATGCTGCCAAGAAGATAAGTGGAGCTTTCCTGTTCGTTCGAGTGTATGTATGTATGTGTGTATGTTAATGTGTGTGCATGTTTTTGTGTGGAGGGTGGATTGGTCCCATGTCTTAACATCTCTGCTGATGTAGTCAGTCTGACATGGGATTGCATGCAGACTAGTGTATGCTAATTGGTTCTCCCTCTCTCTGTTTGTCTCCGCCCCTTTGTAGGAGGAGCCTGCGAAGAAGGAGGAGGAGGAGGAGGAGCAGGCGGAGGCAGAGAATCTTACACCCACTAACTGGAAGGAGCTGGATCCTAAGAACATGAAAGTGCGTTCACGCAAATTTCATTTTCCCCATATTGGTTTTATATGAAGAACTTGAGTGCAAGAGCAGTGGACTTATGACAGTTTAGACAGATTTCAGACTGAACGAACCTTGGTAATCGGGGAAAGCCATTAGTTGAAAGTCCACCATATATTAAATGGAATACCGCACCAGGATTCAGTGCCGCCTATTGTTACGTGTTCAAAAATCAGCCATTCTGGGCAATGATGTCTTTTGATTGTGATATAAACGTTATTTTAAGGCGGTTCCTTCAAATGGCATGTTGTTAAATAAGAAATCTACAGAATGGCGTTAGGGTGAAATAGCTTATACGCCTTATTTTTGGCTTAGCACAACTATCCCTTTCCTTTGACTCTTTTGAGTGCCACATGTGACTCTTTTTTCACAAGTAATTCACATGTAACTCCCATAGAAGAATCATTCGTCTGGGACGCAAAGGGTTAAACCGTTGGTCTGTCGTCTCTTCCATAGGTCCATGAACTCCGCCAGGAGCTGGAGATTCGGGGGCTAAACTCGAAGGGGCTGAAATCCCAGCTGATTGCCCGCCTCACCAAGACTCTCAAGTCAGAGCAGGAGGAGGAGGATGCGGAGGGTGAAGCCATGGAAACGGAGCCGGTCAAGGAGGAGGGGTCAGCGAAGGAGGAGGTCAAGGAAGTGGTCAAGGAGGAGGAGAAGAAGGAAGAGGAGGACGACAAGGACAAGAAAGAAGAGAAGGAGAAGAAGGAGAAAGAGGATGAAAAGAGGAAGGAAGTCGTAAGTTTATTTCTTTGCTTAGTCTTCTTTTACCAGGTTATCCCCATCAGAGAGTTCTCCCCAAGGACCTTGGTTATATCAACAAAATTACATAGACTGTCATAAATATTTGAAGCTAAGTATAACAAATACTCAGTCATTTGAACCCTTGAATTACCTAGCCTTCAAAACCCAATTGACTTTCTTCACGTATTCAAGTCCATAGTAATGAGAGAGTTGAACACTGCTAGTTTGTCATTCTTTCCCGTCAAGTGCCAGTCTTTTTGCTCATAAATAGGTGGCTATCTAGAATTCGAATGGCTTGAGTCTATACTTAGTCCTGATGGAGTGTTCATAGTAGGAGGATTTAAATGTAACCAGCTTATGTTTTCATACAAGCAGGATTAGATCCAGCTCAATGTCTGAAATCTATTTTCCTTTGAAAACTTTTCCCCTGTGTGACAACAGGATGAGGAAAAGCGACGACAGCGCGAGCGAGAGAAGCGCGACTTGGAAAGTCGCTATGCCCTCCCTGAGACGCCTGTCATCATGGTTCACCCTTCAGCCATCGCAAAGAGCGGCAAGTTTGACTGCACCCAGCAGTCTCTGAGTGTGCTGCTGGACTACAGGGTGGAAGACAACAAGGAACACTCGTTTGAGGTAGATATTACTTTGCTTCTGCTTGGTTCTTCTTTGCTTCCGTCTCCCTGCTTCTCTCCCTTTCTCTTCCTTTCTTTTCCTTTCCCTTTCTTCCTCTTTCTTTCTCTTCCTTTCTCTCCCTTTCTCTCCCTTTCTCTCCCTTTCTCTTCCTTTCTCTTCCTTTCCCTTCCTTTCTCTCCCTTCCTCTCCCTTTCTCTCCTTTTCTCTCCCTTTCTCTCCCTTTCTCTCCCTTTCTCTCCCTTTCTCTCCCTTTCTCCCCCTTCTCCCCCTTTCCTTTTCTCTCCCTTTCTTTCCGTTTCTCTTCCTTTCTCTCCCTTGCTCTCCCTTTCTTTCCCTTTCTCTCCCTTGCTCTCCCTTTCTTTCCCTTCCTCTCCCTTCCTCGCCCTTCCTTTCCCTTACTTCCCCTTTTCTCCTTTTCTCTCCCTCTCCCCTTCTCTCCTTGCTCTCCCTCTCCCATTCTCTCACTCTTCCCTTCTCCCCTTCCTTTCCCTTCCATATCCCTCACCCTTCCCTTTCCCTCTCTCTTCCTCTCCCCTACCTCTTTCTCTTGTCTCCCTTTTCACTTCCTACCCATCTCCATTTCCCTCCTATTTAACTATTTCATATTATACAAATATTTCATGATCATGAGGGATCTTGTGGAATCTATTTGCACCGAGGTTAAGTGCGGTCTCGGGAAAATAGTACCGCACACCCTCCACTTCACCGAGGGGACCAATAGATTCCACAAAGTTCCAGAATAAAGATCATGAAATATTTGTTTTATATCCTTCAGTAATATAGTCTTTGTTCTGTGTATATATATGGTTGTACCCCTTTTCCTCGCCAGGTGTTCCTCTTTGCCGAGCTCTTCAATGAGATGCTCCAGAGAGACTTCGCCTTCAACATGTACAAGGCGGTCTTCAAGGCACCAATGCCCGAAAAGAAAGACGAGAAGAAAGATGACAAGAAGGTAAGAAACTGCACATATCCAAAATCTGGGCCCTGTTACATAAAACTTACCATTAGCGGTAACTCTGTCATCAATGGTAACTACCATGGTAATATCACTCGATAGCCAATCAAATGCAAGGTTTCCCTAGAAGATGATATTGGAAGCAAACTTACCGTCAATGGTAAGTTTTATGCAACAGGGCCCAGCTCTTTTTTGTACACTCCTCAAATTGTGTATTCTCTTTTTGTCACCCCATAGAGACAGAATTTTATTTCATTCATTTCCACTCGTTAGAGCAACAAATATACAAACTTAGAATAATGTAGTGGTGGAGTTGTTAAAGCAGCTGGAGGCTTGTGTAATAATGACATTCCAAAAATGATATGCAATGCGTTTTGATACAGTTTAGTACAGTGGTATATACTCAACAAATACTGTTTGTTATTATTATCATTAATATTGTTGTTGCAATTTTAATCTCTATCGCCATGGGAAAGAGCAGTAAGAGTATTTAATTCGGGATCAATTTCCTCACATAAAAGATGGATTATGAAAATTGGTTATACAGGGATGGTATTAGAACCAAGTATTAAAATGAATGGTATGATGTAGAAGAAATTGAATTTAAAATTATTATTGACAATCCAGTAAGTATTCAGTTTAGTAGCTAATGTGACTACACTTGTTTCATACATCCACAGAAAGAGAAAGACAAGAAGGAGGAGAAGGACACGGATAAGAAAGACGACAAGGAGGATAAGAAGGAGGACAAAGACGACCCCAGAGCCAAGAGACGTAAAACTGAGGATGGAGACAAAGATGAAGGGAAGAAGAAGGTGAGAAGATTTACTGGAAAGAAAAACAGGAGTTGTTTCTTTCGTATGACATTTTTAACGCCTGGATGATCTCTTTCAACTGAAATGCTTTCTAGTGAGAATCACAAGGGCTTGAAAACCTCAACCATTTTCCAATGTAAGCATTTTCCAATGTAAGGTTTTCACCCTTCCTTTTATTGTGAAGTGAAGTGGGTTCTTTAGGGCGTGACTGTTCTATGAAAAAGACTCTTATTTAACCTTATCTCTGAAGAAGACATTGTTTTCCCACTGATTGGGTAGGCACATTAATACTCAACACTGGCTCTTTTGCAAGGACTTTGGTGGTCCTCGAACACAGGCCCTCATCTATGAGAGAGAAAAAAAGTAGCACTTTTGTGACTAGTTATTGTAAGTGATGAATGAAAAACCAAATTTTTGCCATGTTTATCACAAATGGCTATAAGTTTCCTCAAATTAACGAGACACACAGTTGTTCTCTCCAAAATACCATTGAATTTTATCTGCTGATCAATTGAGAATACAGAAACGGTAGCTTGTAATAAAAAATAAGCTCAATTACATACCGTTGTGTGGGAAGGCACCAAATTGAGTAAAGAAATCTCACAATGTCTTTTAGGGATGCTAGCTATTGAAAGATCTGTGATGAAAATTTTGCCCTGTTTTCTTTTGTAGGATGATGAAAAGAAGGAGGAAAATGGCAAGGATGAAGATAAGGAAGGAGAGGAGGAAGAAACCGATGGGAAGAGCAACGAGGAGGATGGAGAAGATGGTGAGTTATAAGATAAAACATCTGTAGCAGCAACAACATGATAGTTATTGTTTTGGGATGCAAAAAATGACTGATGACGAATTGCTTTGCCCTATAGGCACTTGCTAGAAGAAGAAGGTTGAGGAGGAGGAAAGAGGAAAAGGAAAGAGGAAGAGGAGAGGAAAATGGAGGAACGAAGGAGAGGAGAAATTAGGTGAGGAAGAGGAGACTTTATAAAAAGACAGATACAGGGGAGGGACAAAATCTTTGACAGGCCAGAAAGAAAAGAATGTGGAGGGAGAAGAGCAGAGAAGGAGAGGAGTAAGATGGAGAAGTGGAGATGAGTTCAAGAGCATGAATGAGAGAGAGAAGTAGAAGAAGGATAACAATAGGAAGAAGGCAAAGGAAGGTGAAGGGTGGGATATATTAGACAAGAGTGATGATCAATCAATATGTATAAGTCATCAAATGCATAAGTTTATATTCATGTTGTGTTGTTGGAGAAGAAAAACACAAAACGATTAAAAATGAATCGATGAACAATAATGAAGTATGTAATGCATTTAAAATTTGTTGTCTCTATCTCCAAATGAGAAGAAGAGTGATAGGAAGATGGGAAATATGTGACAGAAGAATGATGATCAATCAAAGAATGTGAATAAATATATCTTATATTGTCTCTTTGCATTTAAAATTTGTTGTCTCCATCTCCAAATGAGAAGAAGAGTGAGAGGGAGATGGGAAATATGTGAAGGAAGAATGATGATCAATCAAAGAATGTGAATAAATATATCTTATATTGTCTCTTTGCATTTAAAATTTGTTGTCTCCATCTCCAAATGAGAAGAAGAGTGAGAGGAAGATGGGAAATATGTGACGGAAGAATGATGATCAATCACAGAATGTGAATAAATATATCTTATATTGTCTCCCCCCTCCAGATGACAGGAAGAAGAGCGAGAAGAGGAGCAAGGAGGAGAAGACCAAGGCTCCTCGGGTGAAGCAGGAGACCCACGACCCCCACCTCCTGCTCTCCTGCATCTACTTTGACCAGAACCACTGCGGCTACATCCTGGAGCGAGACCTGGAAGAGATCATGTACTCCATCGGCATCCACCTCTCCCGAGCTCAGGTGAGCTGGTCATTGAAGGGATGGCTGGGGTTGCCTGTGGGCTGGGTGGGGTGGCCTGGGCTGGGTGCGGGACTGTGGCAGACCCTTATGAAGAAGTGCACACCAGAAATGGGAGTGTTGGGGGTGGGGGGGGGGACATGCTCTAAGATGAACATGTCAATCTCCTCTCCAGAGCTCAGGTGAGCTGGTCATTGAAGGGATGGCTGGGGTAGCATGGGGGCTGGGTGTGGGACTGTGGCAGACCCTTATGAAGAAGTGCACACCAGAAATGGGAGAAATGGAAATGTTGGGGGGGGGGGGGGGGGTGGCATGCTCTAAGATGAACATGTCAATCTCCTCTTCAGAGCTCAGATGAGCCGGTCATTAAAGGGATGGCTGGGGTGGCCTGGGGGCTGGGTGTGGGACTGTGGCAGACCCTTATGAAGAAGTGCACACCAGATAGATAGATAGATAGATAGATAGATAGATAGATAGATAGATAGATAGATAGATAGATAGATAGATAGATAGATAGATAGATAGATAGATATGGGTGGGTGGGTGGGTGGGTGGATGGATGGATGGATGGATGGATGGATGGATGGATGGATGGATGGATGGATGGATGGATGGATGGATGGATGGAAGGATGGAAGGAAGGAAGGAAGGAAGGAAGGAAATGTCCGAATCCCGAATCTCCGAATCCCATTCCAAGTGTATGCTAAATGGCATTATGTTTAGAGGTTCCAGGTCCTTTCAGTCTCAGCATAGCACTGTTATTAGCAGACAGCATTTCTTTGGTGTACTCACATTCCGCTGAATCATATCGTGTTTTCCATGACACCGCTGGGGAAGTGTCTTAGCAGAATTGCGCTCTCTCACTCAAAATAACTCCAAATAACAAAATCTCAACGCTATGTTAACAGGAAAGAATTACATTTTGGGGAGTTTCATGTCATAAAACACTATGGAAATAAGGATGAAATATAGCACATATAAAAAAAAAAAAGCTTTTAAATTTGTAGTAATTTCTCCAAAAAATGAATTACAGCATATGATTTATCAAAGTACATTCTAACTATGTTCCAAATTTCATTTTGTGATTTTTCGTTGCACGGTTGTGTCGGTTAAAAAACAAAAGCAACCCCATTGTCGACCCCTCGATTATCGGAGTGGTCCATTGGCAAAGTGTGTATAAAGTGTGGGCTCGGTATGTGAGGCACAGGCAGCCTAGCCAACAGGTGCGTTAAACCGGTGTGGTTCGCGAGGCAGCTGCCTGTGCGAGAGGAAGTGGTGTCTTGCGATTGTCCTAGCCCGACTGTCTAAACATGATAAATATGACTACTTTGCAATACAACCGAGAAGTGACCTGATGTATGAGTGTAAACATGACTACGTCAGAACCATCTATCGGTATGCCTCTATAACTGTGTAAGAATAAACCTTTACCAAAATTTCGGAAGGTTATTTATCCGTGAGCTTGAGAATTCTTCTAATACATTTTCTTGCTGGAGCATTTTAGTGCAGAACATACAGATCAGTGCCAAAATTGAAAGAGATTGCGTGAAATAAACAAAACACGCCTAAACTTATTTGAATACCTGCACAAGCGTTTGGGTCATGAGTTCGGAATCTCATTAGCTTTTGACAGTGATAAACCTACATTTGCGCGTTGTTCATTCGTAGATGTAAAACTCAAGCATTTTCGTAAAAAGTCTGAAATTTCTTTACTCAAAATTTGATAAAAATCCTGATTGCTCCAACGCGAAACTTCGTGGAGAATGAGACTGGGGTCTAAACTCTAGTAACATGTCGATCATTTGAAGATTCATTCCGTCGCAGACTTGAATCGATTAAAAATTCAATCAAATCACAAAAATATTCATTAAAAAAAAGTACTGTGCAATATTTATTGGAAATTCATATATGATATGATATGATATGTCTTCATCCATGGGGAAAGTTACATGAATTTAGATGGAAAAATAACGGAGATATGTGAAGATGAATTTTGAAGATTTCATTTCTCCATTCTGCACACGTGCGTTTTGACTGTTGGAAATTCAAGACGCTACGCCCCTTTTTGTTGTATTAATTGTAGTGCTACGCCAAGACTGCTTTGCTCTGTTCATCCTTCCATCCACCTGGATCTCATTTACGAGATGATTGATTGACTGAATTTCATCCAACTTAAACAAAATGTGTGTTGTTTGTTCCTGTTATAAACAGCTGCACAGATAAATGTGATTCTTGGCACATCATTGGTTACCCTATTTTTCTGATGGCTCTTGGCAGGTGCGTAAGATACTTCAGAAGGTCGTCAGCCGGGAGTGCTGGAGCTATAGGAAGCTGACCGACGGCCCCAAGAAAGAGAAGGAGGATGTGATTGATGTCAATGGACATCCATCTGATGAAGACTTATCAAAGGGTAAGCCAGATTTTTTACCTCTTTCTATGTGAGTTAAAATCTTGATCTTTGGGATTTGTGTGCATTATTGGTTAGAAAATGCTAACGGGGGTTGTTTCACCAAGCTATTCGTAAGTTACGAATGACTGGTGATCCCCTCTTGGGCTAAATTAGATTCTCAAAGAGCAAAGTGTGGTATCACATTTTGCATAAGAAGGGATCACCAGTCGTTCGTAAAGTCGTTCGTAACTTACAAACAGCTTGGTGAAACACCCCCAAGGTTGTGGTTGTAAGTCATATAGTCATGATGCCACTTCCTGCACAGAGTGCTAGACACACCTGTCTTTTAACTTTTTTGTGCCAGAAACAAGGCTGCTGTATGGGATTTGTGTGTATTGATGGTGAAATAATGCACAGGTGGCATGTTAACCCTAATACTCCCGGGGTATTTCAAAGCTTGTTATTACCGGGGGGGGGGGGGGGGGGGGCCATTATGGCCCCCCCCCTGAGATCTCGGCCATGGGTCGCCCGATTGCCTCAAAATTTTGCACAAGGGTAAAGAATTATGTAATCTACAAAGTTGTATAGCTAAATTTACGAAAGTCCTTTTATTTTTTTTTTAACTAATTAATTTATGCTAATTTATGCGAGAAATCATAGATTTTGGTATTTCTCACTAAATAAAGCTTCAGGAATAGTAATTTTTGGTACAAATGTCTTTCATAACTCCCTCATCAATTCTTGAAAGAAAAAGATAGGTTGTGGTAATTATTTCTTATGTATTTTATTGTTTTTCAATTTTCTTATGTATTTCTTTGTTTTTCGTCAAGATTCAGATGCGTATGCGTGGGTGTGGGTGAATGTGGGTGTGTGTGTGTGTGTGTGGTAATTATTTACACTATTTGAAACAATGATAACACTTAGAAAAGTATTTACATAAATTGGAAAAGCTCCTGATTTTATCCATAGGGTTATACACAGTCACATAGAGAAATAGCGAAATTTCAGTGACATGTGTTCGGTAAACGTAATCTGACACCCGCACGGTAGGTCCGATCGCCATAAATTTGGTATCAAAATGTGCGGGAAGGATCAGAGAAAAAAGTCAAGAAATTTCATTTCGAAATATTGAGGCGTTAGGAAGTACCGACAAAACTTCGACAGGGGGGGGCCATAATGGCCCCCCCCCCCCCCCCCGGGAGTATTAGGGTTAAGGGTTAATGTGAAATGCAGTCCACAGGTGTACCCTTACCTTGGATTCCATTCCTGCTTGATTTCAGAATACCATGTAGGAATTATTTTTAGAAATGAAAAAAATAATTGAAATTAAAGAAAAATCTAGATCTTCAGTCACAGTTCACAACCATAACACATACTTGGCTACTCATAAACCATTATGCATTATTTATGCAAGTTCTTTGCATGATGTTCAATATTGTGCTACTGATGGTAACCCCAACACTTGTCCGAGGTCTGTCCAACTAGCAACAGCAAATAGATTTAGTGTGTGTTCCACCCATTGGAACTGAATTATAAGTGAATGTAATAACATGTTAATATGTAGGTAGAAAGTTTTGCAAAATGGCCCATTGTACAAATGAAGCATGCATATTATGTTTTTGTTCTGTGCAGGTAACCAGCTTATTGTTGAGAGCATGCAGTCCTCCAAGAAGCGAGCCAAAGGGGGCGTGGCCGATGGTGTTTCCATGGTGAAGTATGGAGGCACGGTGATTGACATTGCCAACCTACTCAAGCAGGTCCAGAAGGCTGATCAGGAGAGGTCCATGGCTCAGAAGAAGATTGAGTCTCTCGAGAACCAGATCGGTAAGAAATAGATGCCTTTGATCGGTTGATTGCTTGATTAATACTCAATACCGCAAAGAAGGTAATGTCATCTCACAATGCGCCACGCAGTGCATGTTATGTTTAACAAACTGTGTTTTGTTGTAGTTTCTTCTACTTGTATGTTTGTTATTGTCTAACCTTATATTATACACAAAGCCAATCATTTTCTTTGAATGTTGTGTTGATATCCCTAGAATCGTTGAAGACCAAGGCAAGCAACAGTGAGGCGACGGTAACCACGGTGACCGGAGATCTCCAAGACGCACAACGACGCCTCTCCACCTCCGAGGGCGCCCTGCTCAACTCGACGGCCCGCTCTAAGCGGCTGGTCGATGTCGTGGGCACGGCACAGAAGAACCTTGACGAGATCATGCTCAAGTTCAATGAGGTCCTCGAGGAAGCGATGACACCGCTCATCCCGCCCCCGGCAGCTGTGACGACCACCGCAGTGGCCGGTGCAACGCCGCCCCCTGCTGCTAAGATCAAGGATGAGGTGAAGGTCAAAACAGAGGGCGGGAAGTCGCCGAAAGCCGCCGTGAAAGCGGAGGTGAAATCAGAGTAGGAGGTCAAACCATACCACCATCCCACCCTAGACCAACAACCCCTGCCTTTTTTACATGCAGCTGTTCAGGACTCGTATGATTCTGATAGCAAGCAGTCCCCAAATGAGACTTGAAACGGGATGAAATTGGAGTAATATTAAAGTATGTTCACACAAGCACGATTTGTCCCTAGCGCCACCATAGTCAGGCTCCATTGTGACTTAAGTTACAAGCCAGGATGAACTTATCCCTCTGAGCATTAAGCTATAAAAGTCCCATTGGTCTCATACACAGGTATATGCCCATGGGACTGAGAAGTTAAAACTATCCCTTTGTAGGAGTTACTTTTCGAGCCTGATGTCATGACATAAAACCCTGAATACTGTATAGGCCATAAATTTTGCGGGGGGGGGGGGGGGGGAGGATGGGTATTTTCGCAAGTCGTGTGCTAATCGAGAATTTAACAACACACGAAATATGAATATGACGTGCACACGCACATGTACTACTAGTACTAGTACTCCACGATCACGAATTTGACCACTCGCGAAATTGTCGAGAAGTCCTGGTTCGCCAAAATAGACTACCTAAATATATGGTGTTTCCAGTATATTTTCCATGATACTTTTAGGATGAAAATTATTTTGTCTCTCTTTTTTTTTGGATTACAAGGGTCAACTCCCCCTAAGCCCCATGTGTATATTGTTTTCACTGCTAGCAAGTCATGCTGTAGCCTGACAAGGAAGCCTCGAGTTTTGTGACACAGTGGAGTCTGTGCCTGCATATTATGCCTGTCCTTACCTTTTGAAAATGCAGCTGTTAGAACGCTTATGATTTTTTAACCAATAACGCTATTTCTTTATGTACATGTTATTCATTCAATTAAAGTTTGCAAGTTTAATGGCCTAATCCAGATTTGAAATATTAGTAAGTCTTAATACAGGACATGAAAATATAATTTGTATTGTATCTTTCTGTTGTTTTTGTGCCATTTTGTTTTGATGATGAAATTTCAGAGGATGATTATGATATATGAATCTTAATGTGAAGTTCAAGATAATCACATATCTCAGTTTTATGCTAAATGAATGTTGCCATACTTACATGATTTGTAAATAGGGGTCAACATTTGCAAATGTTCAGATATGAGTATGACTATTTGGTCATGATATCTGTCATATGAATTAGTTACCAACATAACAGATTTGATTTTTTTCTTTCATTATGCGAAATAAATCAATTTGCACTTCAGGCCATGTTTTCTAATCTGATAAACCAGAAAAAAATATTCAGTTTGAATCAAATGAGGAGGGAGATGGTATTTTAACATGCCTGTATATATTTGTACATTGTATCTTTGCCACTGGGGCTCTTAGGTATTGTCATGAAGGGACGAATAAAAACCATTTGTGACCTTTCACTTTCGAAGCGAGTTTGGTTTATTGAAGTTGTTTTTGCTGATTTGTTCTCTGTACCTGTCATAGTTTTTAGGTCTGTTCTTTTTCACCATATTTTGCAGTTGGACACTAAATTTGTAAAGTTTGGTGAAAGCCGAGGTTTGATTATGAAATAATGATGTTTGATTGTGAATATTCTTGCATGAATTGATTCTTTCACAGGGTAAATTAGGAGAGGAAACTCAAAAGTTCACCTGTCCTCGCTTTGTGTTTCTGTCTTATGTTTCTTACCGCTCAAATTAGCATTTCTGTACTTTGTCGCAAATATTTGACATCACAGCAGCAATGCCATTGGCCCCATTTCAAGAAATGATATTTGTGATCAACAGGAAAGTTTTATGACAGGTAAAAGCCTAATTACTGGCTAGTGCATATTGCTACCTATTTGTAACACCCAGGGCTCTACAAAGTTGCATGCAGATGAGCCAGTTTGAGCAAATAGCTTGACCCTGACATTTCTGAATTTCCTCCCCTTCGCTTTATTGATACTATTTTTAACTTGTTTGAGCACATCTGTGATTAGGAAATTCAAAAAATTGTTGGACAGAAATTCTCTGAAATTGGTCATAAGGAAGATTCAGGATGCGACTCCGCTGACTCGTGAAAAAGAAGTATTGAAATCATTGTAAATTCAATTTGGAAACTCGTCGCCGTATACGCACACACAAAAGCAGGAATTAGGCAGGAAAACCCTACTCTTTTGTCTTTGTTATCAGTCTCTAGCTGAGATCTGTAAATATCTGCTATTCGCTGAAAGTGAGAATTGAGATGCTGACGTACATGTATTTTATTTTGCTCTAATGTCGGTTGTCTGCGTGTATAGATAGGATCGGTGGGAATAATTTTCAGGCCGCGGTGACAGAAAGATGAAGCTGGCATACTAGGATAAATCTGTAGCAGTACCTGTGTATGTTTGTGGAATGGCACAGAAATCATTCATTAATTTGGTAAACATTCCAAGATGCTGTGTTGTCATGCAAACATGAGATTACGCATAGGAAAGTGCAGCTATGTGTTAGGGATAATGAAAGTCATACACATGAGTATGAGACATTGTTTTACTATGTGATAATGAAGGTCTGATGCTGTAATTTCATCAATGTAATTCACAATCAGAAATAACAAACATTTGATGATATTGTGAATATTCTGTCTGTCTGTATGTGTGTCTGTGTCTTGTAAATTGATTTTTTATATGTAAGATTGACTGTTCCACACTTTCTGAACATGATCCAACCAATATGGGATACCATTTAACCAGTTCTGTCCCATAGGCAAACAAATGGGTTGTAATTGGTAAAGGGCTGTCAGTACTGAAAACGTTCAAGTGAAGTCCTAAGATTAGTACCCTGTCTCATATAAAGTCTTAGTCCAGAAGTAGTATTTCCATGATAGAAGCATCAAAGATATGTGTTAATTCATTCAACCTTCAGAATCCATCGTCAGTAAAACAATATTGACAGAGCAGTGATGAGCAAATCGCGCACTTCTTCATTTTTGTTGTTCATTTTTGTGGTCACAAATAAGATTCCAGTAAACATATTTGGGGAACTTTGAAGGATATGCTTGTGCGAGGTCTTTCTGATTCTGCAGTGTAAATGTCTCATCAAAACACAGATTATCAAATTCATCCTCCCCGGTATTACATGTGTATCATATTATTTCGGTATTATTTCTGTTCGAGGAGGGAGTTGGGAGATACGAAGATGAAATATTGAAGACACCAATTTAATTTGACCACATGTACATACATCTAGTTATGCCAAATATTCAGAATACAAATTACTCAGGATGAGTTAATTGGCCAAAAGAAGGTTAATTCAGAGAAAGAAGTTAGCTTCTGAATGTACTTTAAACTTCTGCTCACGTGGAACATGCACATTTGGGTTTGCGTGTGCTTTAATTTGTAGTGAAAGGTGGTGTTTTGGTAGGATTCAAGGCTCATGTCATGATGTCGGTGAAAGCTTTTATCCTGTGGATATACAAGTGATGGAATTGAAAATTAAATTGGCCACTTTTTTCTTCACCCATCGAAAACAGAATTATAGTTGTTTGTGGTGATCATTAGAGTCATACACAGTGCGATATGAACATGGTCGTGTATGTGTGGTTTTGTATCTGTGTATGTGTAATCAGAATGGTAATACGTAACATTTATAGCGCTTTATAAAATGTTCCTAAGCGCATGTATGTGGATTGTGTGTTGTTGTTTAATGCTGTTGTGTATATGTTGTGAATGAGTATTTATGTATAATGTGTGTTTGTATGTGATTGTGAATGTGTGTGAATAAGTGTGTTTATGTGTATGTGTGTGGGTTTGTACGTGTTTGTATACAGTTGAGGCCAAAAGTTTACATACACTCATGGAATTTAGTCGAATTTGTTCACTTGCCAAACATCGTACATGTAAGACTTACTATATCTTCAGAAATGTAGATACTACCATGACAAATTTGGTATCAATTGAAAGAGCATATTAAGCTCTTTCACATGATTGGAAAGCCCTTGGGATTAAATTATATTACAGGTGGAATTTTCTTTAAAGAAAAACAAGTAATATTCGTGCCAAATGTATGTTATTGTGTGTTATTATATTTTCAAACATCGTTTCATAGAAATATATAAATGCCAAATCTGTGACTATTACATTTTCTACCATGATATGTCATCACTGAACAAAAAAGTGTAATCTGAAATGTTTGTGTTGAGATGTAACTAGCACAAATATGAAATATTTTTGAAAAGTTTTTATTTTTAATTTGTCTAAAATATGAAGATTTTGGGTGAAAACGGAAACCTAAGTATTCTTCAGCTGCTGATGACAAAGCAATGATATGAAGGGGAATGACATACTCATTTGTTTGATATAGAATTCGTCATGATAGCCCAAATATTTTATAAGATACAGTAAATTTTATGATGTTTGGCGAGTGTCAACTTTTCTTTGAATTTCCCGGGTGTATGTAAACTTCTGGCCTCAACTGTAAGTGTGTCTGTGCGTCCGTTCAGAAAGTCTTTCTCTGTCTCCGCACCCCTCTTCCTCGCCCTCCCTATTTTTCTGTCTCTCACTCTCTCTCTCTCTCTCTGTCTCTGTCTCTCTCTCTCTCTCTCTCTCTCTCTCTCTCTCTCTCTCTCTCAGTCTCTTTGTCTCTGTCTCTCTGTCTCTCCCCTTGTCTCTCTCCTCTCTCATCTTTCTCGAGTCACTGATCAGTACTCAGAAAGTCTCCCATTCTCCCCCTTTCTCTTTTTTTTGTATCTATATACTATAATGTAAGGAAGTATGTGTATCACCATCAAGTAATTTTGTCCAATGCTGCTGTCCATCCTAACCAAGAGACATCAACTTCTCAATATATCGAAACACTACTCAGAAAGTCTTTGATCCAACAAACGTTTATTAAGTGCAAAATGGGAACACTCCACAACGACTTCCCCAAGTCAGTCTCACGGGTGCCCATACTCTACACGTTCAACCAACCAATTAATCAATCAATCAATCAATTAATTAATCAATAACATGCTCAGCCTCTTGATCAATCAATCAACTAATTTTCGATACCACATCAATAGGAAAGTCGTCTACAAGACAGCGCGCAGCGACATTCAGGGGGGCATTTCATCAAAGGACTTGTCGGATATTTTATCCGACAAGTTTGCTCTCGGCCGATAAGATGCAAGCATTTCAGTAGCCTGCAAGAGTTTGTCGGATAAAACGTCCGACAAGTCCTTTGATGAATTTGTTTGTTTGGAGTCGTATCTGATTCCGGTATCATACACTAGTACACCAGACCGGGAGCGGACACGACTGCACATTGTAATCTAAATGTAGCTGCGCGGCGCATCATGTGATGAACTTTTCTTATATGTGGGATAGAGAATTTATAAATGTCCTCGTTAGGTCATCGGGGAAACATCACATTTCCTGCGCATCTAACAGTTCGAATTTGTAGAATGCCAGGATGAATAAATACATAATTAGGTCAATAAATAACTCAGTTTATGAATATAAATTAACTAAGCACGCCAATAACTTCATATAGCGTACAAACAGATATTCTGTAATTGAACGAATTTGTAATAAATAGATGATTAATTGAATTAAAAAGAAAACAAAACATGTCAGGCTTTCAATGATAGCGTTTGTTAAGTCTTCTTGCAAATACTCTGACTTGTTATTCTCGAGCTAGATGTTCCTTTGGAGAAAGAACGTGCGATTTGGCGTAAGTTCCATTCGTGTCGGTCACTAATAAGATCAGTCAATGCAATGTTCAATCTACCCTGCATGACATTTACATACCAAATTACACGATAGCATGTACATGGCACACCGCATGTTGCTGAAAACATTGTCTTCTTAAAGTATTTCAATTGAAAAGCTATCGCCATTAATAAATAAATAACATTGAAATATTCAATATATGTATTACCCTGTTATGAACATTCTGCCAACACTCCAGCACTTGACTTATTGAGTAGGACGGAAGGGGGGGGGGGGGGGGGGGCTAGCTTTGGGGCTCCTACTGAGTCTTGTTGAAAATGCAGTAGCCCTTGAACTTATTGTTACCCATCAACTCTTTGTGTGCCAGACAGTATACCAGCTCCTTGTGTTATATGTGTGTAAAAATACACAAATAGCGCTTAAAGTGCCAAATACCAAAAGAGGCCTCAGTCGCTGACGCCCCTCCCCCTATCCTTCCCGGTCCCATTGGCGCACACAAGTCATGTGTAACACCCTATTGAGTTTTTCATAGTTTGGTATTGAGAGGCTTAACCGCAACCCCTCGGTATCCTCGAACAAGTTCAATAGTCTACCTTTCAACCGAGAGCGGTTTGCCTTAGCCTGCCGCTCATTGCCACAGTGGTCCTTGTACCGGGCCGACGAACCGTACGTGTACCGCCTTGCTCTTCACAAAATGCCATGGTCACAAGCGGTCGTGCCTAGTATACGCACCTTCTGCGATCCCTTGCGCGCGTCCTCCTGCGGGTAAGTACGTGCCTGAAAATACGAGTACCTCCTTGCGTCCGACGCAAGGATTTTCTGCGAAACCCGACGCAGACCGCACGCAGAGAGGTGCACGGCCGATTGTGGCCATGACGTTAGATTTGACTCTTGTTATGCCTTGAAAACTGCTGCTCTATGGGTCTCGCGTGTATTACTTTTACATCAATATACGGTAATTTGAGGCATAAAGAGTTAATTTAACTATTCATTTGCTTTAGGGGAAAACATTGGGGTCAAACTGCGAGCGGCGATCGGTAGTGGCGAACCACTTCCTGAATTTAATCAACAGACCGTATCTTAAACATCGTGTAAAACGATAGTACATAAACCTCAGAGGTGCATGCTTTTAATGCCACCGCATACGGCACGATCTTGCCACAATTCCGCAGTTGTAAGGCCCTACGATTGGAAATGTGACGTCACATTCTTGCACAAATGCAACGACTTAACCCTGCGATTCAGTCGGTCGCAGAGTCGTTCAACTGATCGGATCGTGTCGTTTGCGTAGGTCTTTAACCTTCCACATGTATATCAGAGTACTATTTTACCCGTTACAAATGACGACACATTCTATGCCATCTTCACATAAATATATACATAGTGCAATAAATATTTATAAGTTAAAATGCTGTACAAGATATAAATACATCTAAGCTGATGTGTATAAATATTATAGAATACATGAGCAGTAATTCACACACTGTACATCTGTTGAGGATATAGATTACAATAATTACAAAGATAATTTACATTTAGACAATCGTACTTTACATTTAGACAATATTCATTATAAGTTACAATCAGATCATTTATTTACATTCGAACCAGACAAAAATGACACTCTCTAGCACGCAAATAGTTAAACGCGTGCCAAGCACCATGAGGGTGTAAAACAACAAAGTCCATGCATGCCCCCATCTATTCGTAACCTCCATTTTAAACATGTTTAATTATATGCCATACATCAGCTGAAAAATGATGAAGACAATAAACCTAGAGTTCGTGCGTCATGCCGTACACTGGCAGACGATCTATTGATACACACTGATGATATTAATTCAGTAATCGATATTTTGGAAGTATCGCTCATGCAATTCCTGCGTTAGTGATCGCAAATGACAAAGCATCTCAAAATCTATGGGCAAAATGAGTTATTTATGTTCTGACGTCAGGTGATTAGTCACGTGATTCTATGAATCGGATAATGATAATACTGTAAATAAAGCACAGCCTAATTAAGACTTTTTTGGAGAGAGCACAGTATTTTCGGAACGTTTTGTGAAAGCAAAACTGTTAATTGCAAAATATGTTTTGGTCTTTCTGGACCATCGTCAAGTAATGTAGGCCCTATGTCTAAAAATGTTTAAAATACATTAAGATAATGCACATTTTAAAAGAGACATATACGTATATCTGCATCTCCGTAGTAAATGTGGTATAGTTAATATTATTTCCATATTCCTGTTCGTTTGAAAGAGGAGAAACATACGAGTGCTTTTAATGGGAACATTTATTTGTAATGTCTGGCTCAAGATTAAGAAAGAGAGACAGTGTACCTTTAGACCAATGAACGTCTAGAAGACGTATCTCAACATCGAAATGTCAAAGCCAACACGTTTTTATGTGCACTTTCAAAGTTACGCCTTGCTTGCAATCTCCCCATAGCTCTCTGCATGTACATGGGTTGGGTTGACGAATAGTGATCTCTCTGTACGCCTGCTCGCTACGTCATGGTGGTTGACGAACTTTTCGGCAACACTCTCGTCGCTCGCGGAGTCCTACTAATTGAAAAGCCCATTAAGCCGAAGCTACGGGTGTTTTAGTCTAAATAAAGTATGTATGCACCGTTCTTGAATACAGGAAAGCATGAACAGTCTAGTTTTTGCTGCTGATGTTGTTGGCAGTGCTTCCAGTTTCGCTGCTGTTTTTGTTGCTAAGGAACCCGACGTCGTTTGTTTTAGTATTCATGCGTTTTTCCTCGTCTTGGTATTACCCGGCATGCATCACGATAGAGCTACATATTCTTGTATCCACTTTAGGGCTTCTTTTTCTATTTCTTCTCATTTCGATACACGATTATGGTAATAAAATTTGTTATTCATGGGCAGGTATTTGTTCTTAGCTTCCGCTGGATCCATCTCAAGTATTTCTCCACCCGCGTGTAGACTCCGGGCACCCACCATTTCGGCGACGGACTGCAGGCCGTGTTTTCGCCCCAAGACGTGATCCCCATCAGTTTAAACGGACTGTCGGCCGAGCCCCCACCCGGAGCTCCCCCGCTCTGGCAGACCAGGGGACCACCGCTATCTCCTTTGCAAGTATCCGAACGGGGCCCAAGACCGCCCAATTCCGCACCCGCGCACACCATTTTGGACTTGACGCGCGTACCATATGCGTCTTTACAGCGGCGGTTGGATAGGAGCGGCACACGCGCTTTTTGCAGGATGGCTGGGTGTGTGTTCCTATACCAGTTGATCACACCTGCAAGGAGCAAAACCAAACAAAAAGGTTAACCGTAACAATTAAGGCATGTGTAAACATTGAATAATCAATAAAGAGCCAGATATATACTAGGGAGAGCTGTTTGTGTGAGACGAATATCGCAGATTCTTCATGTCACTATGGAGTAGGCCTATTCATAATATATAACTTGTCACAAATAGCAACATGTCCTACCATGAAATAATTCTTAACTCTCTTACGAATCTTTGTCCAACTTTTCATAACAACTTTCTCCAGTTTGATTTACCGATTACTTTGCTTTGACTAAAACCCTTAGACTAAAACTGATCGTCAACCTACTCGAGTATCCCCAGCCGGTGATGACGCACTCGTGGTCGGGCTGGAACTCGCCTTCGTCCGGAAGACAGGCCGGAGTGACGGCTGCGTTCAGCCGCACGAAGTGGGTGTCGTTGGTCTCGAGCTTGATGAGCGTGATATCGTGTCGGTACGTCGACAGGACGAAGCGCTTGTGAATGTGAATGCAGCCGATGTCGAAATCCTGCTCGAGGCCGTCGTGGTGCGCGAGGTCGTGCTCGCCGAGTCGGACGATGATGTCGGCCGGGTCTTTCCTGTTGCAAAAAAAAAAGAAAAAATGAGTTGATGGTCCCTGCATCATTATCACAATCACATGACATGATTATGGGAAAAGTAAACTCTCAGCTCCTTCTGTTATGTATATTATGCTGTTAGGTTTCATATTTGTGTTATTTGTTCCAGGAAGGGGACTGATTCAGAGAGCCCCCCCCCCCCCTGCCCCCCTCCCCCTCTCCCTCTCCCTCCCTCCCCTTGCACATCATATACGTTGTGGAAACACAAAGATGCCCTCTGCAACAATATCGATGATTGAAAAATTAACCATCAATTAAGGCTTAGCTTTCAGTTGGAGCAGCATATTTTCACGGAGTGACATGGTCTCACCGCAGCCCACGGTGCCCTTTCCAACAAACTAATTCGAATTTCTGCTTGAGTTGCGAGAGTGCCTACCAGATAGCAACTCGAAACTCGCTCTCCCATTTGCACCTCTGTCCCGACATCATAGACCTCCCGTGCGATCTTGACCTATCAAAGTAGGTGGCACGTCACAACCCAACTCTGACATAGCTGTGGTCACGGCCGAGTGAATAACCCAGTTTCACCTTTCAACGGTTCAACAAAATCAGGCTCATCCCTTCCACAAGCGCTACGAAATCAACCTCGACATCATAACAGACATGCACTAATCATGTTCAAATCCCCGGGACCGCTTTCTCTGATACCAATTACGTTGCCCCCGTTATAAGGTTAACCTCACCAATTAGCACTATATCATCCACGACATCATCCGGCGACACGTAGAAACCACCGTTATTTTTCTATCTCATGTCACCGAAGTTCAACACGATCTGATAATTACCGTCACGACAATGTTTTCCGGCCGTGGATTACATAATATCCGCAATTAATTAGTGTTGAGAAGGAAAAGGATAACAAGCGTCCGAGATCTGTCAGGGGGGAATCATTTCGTTGATGACGTCAACACACATTTGGTGGAAGAACGGGAATGAAGCAATATATGTAGGTGTATAGATTTAATTTAAAAAAAATGCGTGACGTAGGCCTACGTGCAAAAAGACACAACATTATTGCAAACCAGGATGGACACCGCGAGTAGCCAGTAACGTGGGTTTGTACAAGGACACAGCGCCTGACTCAAAACCACGAGACCGCGCATGCGCAAACTATGTGCCGAGTTGAAGGATTGTGAGTGGTCCAAAGTTTGCCATCTGGCGAGCGAGCGAGAGTCTAGGTTAAAGAAAAGGTTAGCTATTTGCGTTAGAAGATTTCATTGATTGTCCTTATTCTGTGAGCATGGTTATGAGCATGTTAAGACATCACTGAAACGGTTTCCATGGTTATAGCTCGATCGTGAAGGTGGGACTGTGAGGAGCGTGGAGAGGTGCAGGGGCCAAGTATAAGCGACGTGGAGGAGGAGGAGGAGAAGAAGAAGAAGAAGAAGAAGAAGAAGAAGAAGAAGAAGAAGAAGAAGAAGAAGAAGAAGAAGAAGAAGAAGAAGAAAAAGAAGAAGAAGAAGAAGAAGAAGAAGAAGAAGAAGAAGAAGAAGAAGAAGAAAAAAGGAGAAGGAGGAAATGGATAGGAGGAGGACAGAAGAGGAAACTGAACTTCGACAAAATGGAGAAGAATTGCAATGATGATAATCGCCATGTTAACCCTATAGAGTATACAATACATGTTTTTTGACAAATTATAATTTCCTAAGTATTGCTCTTTCAAAGGGAGGGGTTGGCATGGTTATGGAATGACGGCTTAAAATTTGACATGTCCTTACCCATCGAAGCAATGCGCGGCGGTCAAGATGTGTTCGTTCGTGATCAGTGTCCCCCCGCAGAAAGAGTCCCCCGTGGTGCGATTGATGAGCAGGACCTGCCAGGGCCAACGTTCCGCGGCGGCTGAGCCCTGAACGATCCGGGCGACGCCCGGGACGGGAGGGGGCCTGATGCCGCAGATGCCATAAGCTGGAGGAGGAGCGATTGGACAGACAGGGAGACAGGGATAGAGATGGGGCAGAGAGAAGTGTGGAGATAGGGGTGGAGATCGGGGGCGGAGAGGGGGGATGGAGATCGAGGGTGTGGAGATGGGAAGACGGGAGTGGAGGGAGAGGGAGAAAGCGAGAGAGGGAGAGAGAGAGAGATTTATTACCTAAACCATATCCATACATTAATTACCATAAATCTAACCATCACTTAATGCTCAGTTTTTATTCGAGGACATACTATTTAATCGAGAGAAAAAGGAGAAATTAGAGCGAGAGTCTGCTTAGTCCCATGGTCTCACCACATCTGTTCTCGGGATAATTAGCTCAGCCAACTTCTATCCATTCCATGTCGAAAGGAAGTACTTCTAATTGATTAATGGCTAATTGTTTTCAGCCCACACAGGCTCATGTACACCTGTCAACTCATGTACGAATCAATGGTCACCTGTCAACTCATGTGCGTACATCGGGGGTAGAGGTGGTGTTGTGCGTGGTGGTAGGCTGGGGTTGGGGAGTAGAGATTTGGGGGTGGGAACGAGGACGCCCCTTTCACAGCTTTATCGGCAAACGATTTTGTTAGATCCGCAGCTGCGAAGGTGAACTAACATGTAGGAATAACGCTAATGGTGTTTTGAAAACCATATCTTAATTACTAAGTAGAGCTATCACGACCACAATGATAAATGATTGGTCCTTTTAAAGACAATATGTGTCTGTGTCTGTGTTTGTATGTAGGGGGGGGGGGCGGAATACCATCTGTCGAGTTGAATATTAACTTATACATCACACTCGTCCAACAGCGCGCTCGACCCTCATTAGACTCGGACTCCATGGTCTCACAGCAAAAAGTGTCGATCGCCTGGTAGGGGGTGTAATTATCACACACTGAGTTTAGGCCTGGCGGAATTGTTTCCAACCCTCCGACAGCACAATGGTGTTGTCTGTCCGACCAGCGGTACATCATTAAGGTCACCATGCTGTCAAGTTCTATGTAAAATGCGAAACACCTGTGTAAGCGAGGAGCTCTGGAAAGACTCCTGGTTATTTCAGGTAACTAACTCTGTGAGAGAATCAAAGTCGGCATTGTTTGATACAGTACCACTTAAAGAAACGTAATTTGTCGCTGATTGTGGTCCAAGTGAAATGAAACATCGCCGGCATGATGATAAATGGATAAAGAGATATTAATATGGTTAAGTGAGGAATGAATGACGATAATTACCGTGATAATACAGAGAGTCATTGAGTGTATGTGGTAACTAAGAAGAGGGGGTGGGGGGGGGGGGCGTGGGGAGTAAGTGTATTTCAGATTATTCGACGCGCCTCTTTAAGTAGGTCATATACATGAAGTCACCCTTTAAAGTCATCGCACGTGTGCTTCTGGGAAATCTCTTCTTCATGTGGGCTATTCAAATTATTTCAGTCTTTGAGGGAACTTCATGGAGCAAGTTTAGAGTTTTGCCACATTTGCTTCTAGAGCATTCAAGGTGAACAGCAGTCATGACAGTGTGAACATACTATCGACGCGCCAAATTGGTACAAAAGCAAATCGCCAACAAAGTGTGAGAGAATCGATTGAGGTGAATCAGACCTAAGCAACTCATAGGTCTACCACCAGCAATATATTTTGTTTCACCCCTTTTCAATGTATCATAATATCACAAAATATAGGTAAAGGTCGTTCAATTTGCGGTTGGGGATGAGTGATAATGTTCATAAAACTCGTTACAACGTCCGCTTTTATTGGTCATATTGTGTGCTAAATACCTTTTTATTATTTTCATACTTATTGTCACTGTTCACCACTGTGAAATCGTATAATCAATAACGAATGATATTAACCAAAATATTTTCAATTGTGCCAAGCAGCAGATTGTTTTAGCTGTGATAGTATTATAAAGATAGGATTGATGGAAGAATTATGTCCTTCGTTCTCACAGGGCAATGCAGAGCGTACAAACGTGTCGTACGCCCACATAATTATTATACCGTTGGTTCAAGCTGAGATGGGAAAGTCAAGACGTCATCTCCTTGAACTCTCTCTCTCTCTCTCTCTCTCTCTCTCTCTCTCTCTCTCTCTCTCTCTCTTTCTCTCTCTCTCTCTCTCCCTCTCTCTCTCTCTCTCTCTCTCTCTTTCTCTCTCTTTCTCTCTCTCCCTCCCCCCCCCCTCTCTCTCTCCATCTCTTTCTCTCTCTCCCTCTCTCTCTCCCTCTCTTTCTCCATATATATATATATACACATATGTATATATATCGATCCGCCTCCGCCTGTCCTTCTCTCTCCATCATCTCTCACAGAATCTGCAGGTGGCGCATACATGCGCTGTTTTGGTCCAATTCGGATAACGAGGCTAACAACTCGTAATTGGCGGGGGAGTCTACTCGCCAGCATACATGCCAACTCAATTTTCACAAAAACTTTCTGAAACTTCTGCTATCCCATGTCCCTCTACAGTACTCAGACCTTGGGTCCATCTAGTGTATACATGACTTTGTTTACGTGGATCCTTAATTTTGTCAGTTTCGTTTACACATTCCAACGCTCTTTCGAGATTGTGTCTATAAAAATACTTGATAAAATATATTTGCTCCGATGTGGGTCAATAATAGAGACAAGCTCTACATTCAAATGTATTCTCTCTTCAATGATCATGATGATATCGTCGCAACTTCCACGTCAGTTATTTCAATTGCTGAGGAAATATCCATGTTACCGCAAGCTTGACGAGGTTAAGAGTCCATCTTTCAATCTTAAACTTTGCGTCACGCTTGGTACCAGTGATATCTTAAATTACACGTCCGTTGCAATTATATTCCTGAGGTGAACTAGTAAAGAAAAAAGTGTGTTCTATGTTAGCATCAAAACAATATAAGATGTCAATATGTTTATGTTCTTATGATGTGAAAGAATACAACATGTTTAGACAAAATAAACCTAGCACGGTGGTCCATGCAAAACCCCACTGTGGCGATAATGAACGTGAAACGTTTCTTCCAATATATTCCCAAGTCATTCAGCTTTTGAAGCTTCGTGAATGAAATCCAGATTGACATCCAATACCGGGAAAATGAAACGGGGTTTATAAATGTACATCCGTCAATCACAGAGTATCAAGGGGCGAGTGGGTGCAAAACTGATTAGAGACAAATAAGTATCGTAAACATTCCTTTCATGTCGAGGGGCGGTTAAATCCCATATGTCAACAATTTTGGTATCGGAGACTCTTAATGAAATTTAGCAGACGGGAAAGAAGAACTGCATAGTTTCACAACAGGACTATTAAGTTAACTTTTTAAAGCATTATTTCCCAGTACACAAATAAAAGATTTGAAAATACGACGCTCAGGAGTGTTGACGGCCTACGATATATTTGAAATGCAGTAATAATTTTAAAGGTCAATTTAGATTAACTTCGAGGAAAGTCAAACATGTTTTCCCAAAAGTTCGTCCAACCCGCAAATAGATCCCAAATTGTTTTTTTTTTTATTCTGCAGGAAATGCAATCAGATCATTAATACATAATCTGAAAGTTCACTTCGGGGAGCTAAATTTGACCTCGAACATCGACAAATAAAGTACTCGTTCTATTTTGTTTTGAATTTTTGCGCGCAGTTTTTGCGGAGGATGGTGATAATTATTTGGGGCCTTCGTAAATAAATCGATAACAAAGGTCAACTTGCTTCCCCGTTCGGAATGCTAAATATGTGGATCAGTAATTGCTGGCCGTTTTAAAAAGCGAAACACTTAACTTCTCAATTATTGTCCATGTATTTTGACTGCGCTGGATGTCCTTTTCTACGTAAAAGCAAATCAGCCCGAAGTGTTAACGAGCCGAACTTTGAATAGTGCTTGAAAACCGCAAAAAGAACGCTTTGAATGTACGTACAGGTGCGGTAGGATCACCTCACCACCCGCCTTGTAAACATTGGTTTTACAACAGGGCATTAGCCTGTTTTTCAGGCTGTTGGGCATTTCGATTCCAAACTTTTTTAAAAACGAGTCTGGTGGCAGTAGACTAATCATTCTTGATTTCTTCTCCGAACTGAGAAGAGATGAGAATGATAACATGAATAGTCTTATGATAGACTCTGTTTTCATTTTTTATTAGACAGTGTTAAAAATGTCCGACAGCTTGGAAACAAGGCTAAATTTCATCAACATGAACTCTACTACGTAGTAGGGTCATGGTGTAAGAGACCAAAGTTTGTACGCATACTATGTCTGAGTGCTTATTGACAATTCTCCGTAATTCAAAATATTGATACAGACATAGTTTCTCACGGAGATTTCAGGTGTTTGCAGGAATTTTCAATCAAAACAAGGTGCCGAGGGGATTATCTGTCATTTCAGGGCTTAACACGAATAATGCCAACTGTTGAAACATATTTCGGGGTATTTTTTTTCTGTCGAGTAAGCTCTCTGTGTAGATATGAAAATATAAACCGTCGGGCGATTTTGCAAATCATCACCAAAAATGATATTGCAGATTCCTGTTGCGATGAATCCATACCGAAGTGATTAAATACGACTACTACTCGCTAAATCAACACAAGCAGTACGTATTGCGAATGTGTGTTTACAACGAGAACCCACTCACCTAAACGGAAGAGAAGATGGATTGAATTTATTAAGCCACTCTCTTCATTTCCCGCCACATTTTCAATTAGAACACTTGGCACGGCTTCGCGTGAACACTTGGGAGAATGACACTCTGACACATGTAATGAGTTGAATTGAATAATACTAGAAGCAGAAACATTTTAGAGAGAGATCAGCAAGTATGTTTATCAGCGATGAATTTGTATAGTTGACCTTCATGGGCAACTCAACATGACAAGTCCGCAGTGACTTACTGTACGTAACATTCCTAACATTCATTGCGCTTGGTTTCCGTGTAACATGCGTAAACATGTACCTCATATTTTAGAGGCAAGATTGCATGGCTAGTGATTTTGAAAGAATTTAAACGCAAATAACTATTTTTTTTTTATAATATAGCTGACTTTCCTGACATTATTGTTTCTCATATTTTTTTCTGCTTTTATTCACTTAAACTGATTATCAGGTTTTCATCCCCTTTAACTCTTTGTCTGTTACAAGTGATTTTTCTTCATAAGTAATCCGTACAACTCCCAGAGAACATAAGTTTATTTGGCACACATTGATGGGTTAATGCCATTCGCCACAGCAAAATGTCCGTAGTGAGGTTGTTATTAAACGTGTTGCAAGGTACGGTACCTACACAAACACGGGCAATGGAACGAGAAATTGTCCAAATTGTTTGGATTTTAATAACAAACACACAGCAAGCAATGCATGCATAAGTCAGAGAAAAATATCGTTCTAGATGTTTGCGTCGGATTAACTCTCTCAGTCCCATAGGTAATTAATTGTGTTATTATTTACATGGTACTATCGATGGTTGGTACAGAGAAGATTCAACATGATATGAACTTCTTTACTTCTCTCTCTCTCCCACGTAAACAATTCATGATTCTGTTTATGTCGTTTCAACAATTACAACTCGTTTGCCGACAAATTGAGAGCTCGGTCACAAAAGGGGCAAATATGAAAGACAGGATTATATGAAATCAAGAGCATGACCGTATAGAAACGAGCTAACGAGAGGAAAACAACTTTGGAAAAAATGAAATGAACTTTCCTTGAACTAGCAGTTTAAACACGTTATATTTTCTTTTATCCGTGACTCTGATATAGATCTGTTTTTGCACGATGTAGTGCATGTTTTCATTTAATACAATTATTTCGTTTTATTCCTGTTTCTTCTCATATTTTTCTTTCTTTCTTCGTGCTTTTCTTTTACCTATTTTCCTATTTTTCCCTTTTTACTTCGATCATCGTGATTTTTAACTGTGTGTCGTCAACTTTTCAGTAGAATTCATTTTAATGGGATAATTGCGGTAAGTATTACTACTGTGTATGAATTGAACTGCGGTCTTTCCGTCGCTCTAATGTCACTGAGCAAACTCACAAACAATGTTCTTGTTCTCCCCCCCCCCCCTCTATCTCTCTCTCTCTCTCTCTCTCTCTCTCTCTCTCTCTCTCTCTCTCCCTCTCTCCCTCTCTCCCTCTCTCCTTGCTCCGCTCTCCCCCTTTCTATCACTCAGGACCACCACCAACCTCCCACAACCTTTTACCTCTCCCCATCGCTCTTTGAACTCCGTCTAATTACTTAACAGTTCTTTACCAAAGCCATCATGATTATTCGAGAAGTAAGGACATAAAAATCAAACAATCCGTCAGTATGTCAACATGCGGAAGTAATATAGAATAGGTATAGTCGGGCAATCTCGGGCAAGCAGTAGACTGATAGATATGGGGGGGGGGCGATCAATACAGTTAAACCTCAGGGACATCAGGGACACAAAGGTTTCATATCGTGATGCATCGCTTGTTGCAATTAAAAATAAACCGCGAGATACATGTCAATATTACCAGCGATTTCTTGGAACTCGGAGGCCAGTATTGGTGCGAGTGGTTTTTCACAGCGGAACCATAATCTGCCGCTTTTGTGCTATTCAGGCGCTGTGCCAGCAGGTTAAAATATTCTGATAAAAAAAAGGAAATCTTCCCAGATTTCATCAGACTTACCATTCATCCTGCTTAACCCTTCCTCTGGCAGATAAAATACTGCTCAATTGGATTTTATGGGCATTTGGGTGACACAATACACACCTGTCATATTAATATTGTTCGATATTAGGCAAGGGTGGTATTTAGATCTTGCAAAGAAATACATTATTGTTTAATCTATATAATTGATTTCATTAATTTAGCCACGCCTTCGTTTGGTTTCTATTCAGAAGTCTATTGCTGCTGCTTCAGCATGGTAAGTTGATAAACCGACATTTCAAACCAAAGTTTTACAAAGGATTTTGTATGCTGATGGAAAAAGAGAATGCAGTCTAATTAATATGACTGATGAAACAAGAACATTTATTTATTTATTTAGATGTACAGTTGTAAACTTATTTGACCACTTACAAGCATTTGTGTACTGGATGTATTGGGCTGTTGCGGGCGCCATTTCTCGTCCATACGTTATAACACCTTGCCCTCTAAACGAAGGCGACGTTGCTCGTAAGCCCGACCGCCTCATGCCCGTACGCCCTCCAGCGTCCAGCCCTCCTCGACCTCGCAAACCTTGGCTGTTTGATTCCACGCTGCTCGATGACCACGGGCCGCTCGACATCGATGAGGTGGACGACGACGACGTCGATTCATCGTCGCTGTTGTCATTTTCCACATTGTCCCTGTGGATGAGTTCGTGAACCAGGCGGGCTCTTAATCTTGAGACTCGTCGGACTGGTGCGAAGGCATGGTCGGGCTCGTCTTCGTTCACGCGGGCAACCAAGGCTGGTATCCTGGAGTCCAAGGTCTGGACAGAAGACAAAATAAAAAACACGTTCACAATAATGGTTTTAAGTAATGATAGAAGTGAAAGCAGGATTCGAACCTGTAACCTTCCGGCTTGCCGGGTAGCGAGTTAACCACCAGGCTAAAAACAAAGAGCGTATAATGAGATGATAATGATGTTAACGTTGATGTGAAATGATAAAGATGGGAACTAATTTCTGAGAATAATTGATATAGAATTTAAAACAAATGTTATTTGTCATGGTTTGTGCTGAACAAATAAAGTCATCTAGCTCACAGGCAAAATCTGTGCTCATTAATATATTTAAAATTCTTTGTTTTTTGTTTAACCAGTCAGAGGCTGTTTGCTATGAAGGTCGCTAACCTACACAGCTCCTGGGCGTGTGACGAAGAGCTATATTTGTCACAAATATCGTTGGAAAACTATGAATATTCATTATCATTCGACCAATTTATAGGCACGGTTCAGTCATTGTGCCCTAATCCACCTCGTACTTGGTCGTGAATTATTACCAAGCCCCACTCGTAGAAAGCAATCAAATGAAACTGAAAACAAATTTCATCCGATTTCATCTGTAGTTTTATTTTCCTCTCGAAAGCGCAAATCCATATGTCTGTGATGGAGTGTCGCTAGCATCGGTCTCCGCGCAATCTCCATCCGCATCCATCTCCGCCCCATTGTTCTCTCGGTCACTGACCCCATGCAACTCGTGAGTCATGCTTGTATCTAAATCCTACCCATCACCCTCCTCGATCTGTCACGATGGCATGTCCATCTTTTTCCATCTGCTCATTCAATCCCCAATCATCTTCTCCTCCTCCCATCACTCCTCCTTCTCCTCTTCCTCCTCCTCCTCATCTTCCCGTCGGAATATTGATAACCATGGCGAGATTTCGTGACCCAATTCCATTCAAATCTCGAAAATGAAAACTCTTATGCAACGTTCACACCGGACGCTTTTTACTGCTCCTACTGCACACAGCCTGCACATTGTTGCTAGCAAACCGCTTTTGTGTGAACCGACCTTTATGGTTGATGTCACTACATGATGTAACTGCATGCGGAATGATGTCCGTGTTTTACGACCCATGTGCTTCTCAATTTCATTTCTTTTATCCATTTTGATCCAGATTTCGGGGAAATTGTAAGCGGCAGGGTGGGATTATGGCGCAGTGAGACATAAATGCAAAATATGAGTTATATTTTATCTTGTAGAATTTAAGTTTCATGCTAGAAAGTGAGGAAGAAATATTGTCAAGAATGCATGCATTTCTGAAGACATTCTGTCCATTCATCAACCAATCTTATTCACATTGAGTCTCCGTACCTAACATTTCTTGATTCAAACCATTAACAACTATCAAGCAACATGCATTATACTTGACACGCTGTGACCGACTGAATCGCGGGACCCAGTCGATAGATTTGTGAAGGGAAAACAAAGGTGACGTCACATTCCGATCGTAGGCCTTTAGAAACTGTGGAATCGTGGCAAATTATTGAAGTCTGCCGTAGCAAGAAAACAAGGAGAGTTTGTCACTTATACTGAAAATGTTCATAACGCTGTGGCTGTGAGATATCACACGTGTATCGTTAGTGTATAATGCCGAGTTTTATGCCTTTCCGAAAGGGCTGCCCTTCCTGTAAGAGCCATCGCGGTTTTTGTTTTCTGTTCAAGTCGTACAGTATACACGACTCACATTATGTCCCAGAGATGAGGTTAACGCCCACGTTTAGCTGGACTGCGCTGGCCTTGATCTTGAATTAAGTCGACACGCTAAGCGAGCAAGCAGAGATAGAGATGGGTAGGCATATCACTGATATGTACGTAAAAAGATCAGATCAGTGTAGGTATGTATGTGGTGGGCCGAAGATGACATGAGCAATTAACCCACAACCAGCCTGACCGTGACAACGAGGGGGCGAGTGCCGCGCTCAGGTCGTGCGTGCATCCATCATTGTTGTCGCCATCTGGTAACCATGGTTACTTTTGTCAGTGATTGCGATAAAGTGAAACTGACTCTGCTACGTCACAATAACCCGTCATTTATATTGTTCTAAAGATGTAATTGAGCCAGACATTCATCCCCATAAATATATAGCAACGAGTACAAGCAAACAAATATAAATGAAACATCCGTCGCGCACACACCCATATTTCACGAAAGTTGGAAATATTCATTCATACTAGATTTTATAAAAGTTTAAAAACTGAAGTAGACATGTGTAAATATTCATCGGGTAAAAATTAGAAAAGTAATATTTCTTATCCTGTTCAATCATATCCCTCTCCTACCACCGATAGCTTTTCGATTCTCTTCGCTTCCAGCATGACAGAACGATACTCTCTGTAATTATCAGAGTTATGACGAGGACTAAACTAGCTTCAAGAATTTATGACATTTATTTATCCAAATTCTACACTAAGAAGGTCTGACCGCAATAGGCTAACGTCTCTCTAGTCCTTCTTGGGCTAAGAAGCCTTGTAACGAATTGGAGCAATGGAGTAATAGTCTTGCCAATACTGGACCGGAAAGAATTAATGTATAAATATAGTTTCGATTAAAAAAGGAAGCCTGGGATAAAGGCTAATCAGACACAAATAGACAAACGTCCTTTTGTGCTCTTAGTACCAAACCATACAATCTTCCATTGAGTTTCTATCGCACGCGTGTACCAAAGGTGTTGACAGGGTTAACGCTCAGCACACGACCTCACGCACGTGTTTCTGTCACATCACGATGCTCTTTGAATAGGTGAAATTATCATACAATCGGTTGTCCAAAGCTACCCAGAGGCGATGATACTATATACACCAATATTTATCCATCGTTCATGAGATTGATACGAAATGACCGGGAAAATAACAAGGATTGCGTCCAAGAACTGTGGGGAAAATAAACAATTGGCCGTTATTATCTAAAATCAGATATTGATATTGGAGAGTTTTTCCTACACGTATTCCGTGTCACAAATATAAATATTTTCTCGTTTTAGACCGGGGAGTGCCCGGGTCGGTATGTCAATGAGATAAAGATATGTCATTTTGTGTGGTTTTACGTATAAATACTATCATCTCCATCATTGCAGAATGATATGTGTGTCGCAGCAAAATGACACACACATGGAGGGAGCAGAACATCTCCAAACGAAATGCAGAGATCACCACCGCCTTCACCAACATCAACTTCAACAACAGCAGTATCCAACTCATGATTTTGAAAGAAATGGGTGTACCGTGACGACGAATTCGAAAAAGAAGCTTCCGGAACGATTTCCGGTTGTTTTGCAATCGGCATAATTAGGCGAGTATCATCAACGTTCAATTTCGTTTCCTATACGATGTTTGTTGTTTACTGCGTTTTATTCGTAGTGAGCCAATTTTAAAGTTGCGTGCAGCCGGGCATGTTTGACACACTTTCGCAATTTAAAGCAAAAGTCACCAGATCAACAAGTCACAAATTACTTCTCATGATATACCTCATTGCTCTTCTGTGTAACAATAAATGAAGTAAACGTACTTACTAACCTAATAACCCCTTTATACAAACAGTGCCTCCAAAACTATATCATTTTTCCAGAGTTCACGGCAAAAGCTAAGATTTGTTTGCAAAAGCAAAAACAGGCAATGACGTCATAATTGCATCACCATGGTGATCTGATATGATCCATCCTGAAAGCGCCGAAAGTCGCTAAATTAGATTTTACGTTTGGTTTTGGGGTTCATAGATTCCGCTAAACCCGGCATGGAGGTACGATTGAGCGAGAGTGACGAAATAACCACCCATCTTAATCTTTTTCATGGCAATGCAGCTGCGGGACTATCCCGCTTGTCTTATGAGTAATCATTCTCCTCTACCTACTTACAAAAGTAACTGTCCAGCCAACCTGAAAGGTAGCCCGACATAGCAACATGGTAATATTGCAGTCTCCTTCTCTAAATCGGTGTTCTGAAAAATGTCTCATTTTTCCTCTTCATCTCTCTCGTTTTTTTAGTACATTCTCATTTTCTCTCGTACTCCCCCCCCCCTCTCTCTCTCTCTCTCTCTCTCTCACACACACACACACACACACACACACACTATCTCTCTCTCTCTCTTTCTCGCCCACAAACATACGTTTACTCTCTCTCCCTCGTTCTTGATTAGACACAATAACAAGGTAATCACGGAGCAGGTGGGCGAAGCTCCATGTCTCTCTGCAACCATGTAAGATGAGTTGATATCCGACATGGCAAATAATTTACGTGATAGAAGTTATCATTCTAAGAATGAATAATATGAATTATGTAGCAAAAATCAAAACAATTACAAGTCAATAAACAAATTAACGACCAAAGGGTAAAGTCGACAAATCGACGACGTCTCGTGGTTCCTGCTTGCGCTTCACCTCTTATGAGTTTTTAAAGATATTTTTTCTGTTTTTATGTTTCTCGTTAGATGTCGTGTGGGAGGGGAGGGATAAAATGATAAATAAAATCATTATATCGACATGTCTGTTATATGAAACCTGTCCTTCTATGTCTAGCTTCCGTCGATATTGCTTCTAAGGTATTCAGATGAATCTATGGAAATCCTTTTCCAATCATTCATCAATGTAATAGAAAGACGGGGCGAAAATGCGAAAACTTGTCCGGAACGAGCCTGACCTCTGATTGGCCCAATATTTCAGGTTCATAAGTCTCTCGGGCATTGCCATGGCCTTTTCCGACTAGCATACAGGAACTCGGCGCTGCGCCCGGGTGCTGGGCGGCCGAGTGATGTCATTTCACCCTGGTCGTGTTTTGACGGCTGCAGGTAGCAACCTGTCGACATCGCTATTCCGTCCATCCGTCATGTGGTCGACGTTTTCTTGATAGAATTCTTCTAACTCCCCTCCAATCAAGCTGAGCCGATGGATCGAAGTCAGGGAAATCACGGAAATGAGAAATTCTCGTATAGCGGTGCCACACCCCGCTCCAACCTTCTCGTAGCGACGAGAGAATGTTGCAACGTTTATCGAGAAAGCACCGAAACAATGGATGTGGTAACACGGCATGCTGGGAAATGTCAGAAATGGTTTGTTGAAATATCACATTCCCCGTGTGATTAAGTATGACATATAGAAATGCCCCCCCAATTATTGTGTGCCTCTATAATTTACCTCATTACGAAGGAGGGTGTTATTAATCCTTTCAGTGCCAGACAAAATATAGCTCTATAGGATTTGTGTGTATTACTTGTAATTACATGCTCACTTGGAAGATAAAGAGTTAAGTGACTTGCTGCCAATAGAGCTGAAGTCTACCTAACCCTCGACGTGCTACGTGTTGATATTTTTCACCATCAATACACCAAAATCATATTGTCTGACGGCGTAGAAAGGGTTAAAGGTAGATGTGAGGTCTCTTGCAAAACCTGCAAGACGTCTGGATGCGTCAGTTGTGGGGTCTCCATTTCTTGACGAACACCGTGTATTCGTCATCGCCATGCTGACTATCAAATTACAATCATGTCAGAAAAATGTCACGAATGAAACGAATACATCCTCCCGTCCCTCGGATGAGAAAGCACAAAAAGCACTTTCTCATCTTGTTAGCCTTTCAAGAGACATCGACTTGTTCTCTTGAAACTCTGGAAATGCTTGGATGAAGCTATGATTCAGATTAGATCAAAGAATGACTATTGCTTTCTGGCATTCTTCTTAATTTGTTTCGAAAAGGGGGTGGGGGGGGGGGGAATCTTCTCTTCGTGCTCATAGTGAATTCAGGTCTTATCATAGATATTTTGCGATTGATATCTGTCGTAAATCTGTACAAATGAGACGACATGATTTTGCCACGATTCTGCATTCGTAAGGACTAGAAATGTGACGTCACCTTCTTACACAAATCCAATGACCGGCTTCTGCGACTCAGCCCGTCGCTGAGTCGTACGACTGCATGATCGGATCGTGTCGTCTGTGGTGGCCTTTTAACCACCTTACACCTGTTCTCCAGTCCTTCAGTCTTGGAGTGTCCTGCTCAATTTCTACTGGCATGAACGGGTGGGGAAGGGGGAGCCAGAAACCACGTATGCACGATTCCACATAAAACAACATGGTTATGATGATGGTGGGGCTGTTATGAATAATTCAACAACAATCCTACTCCTGCCACCTGTTTTGTGCAACTGTCCCGTTACCTCATGTCTACCCCCATAATTAGCGAAGAGTTCGACGTCCTGTTTTGTAACAGGTCCACAAGGACTTCCTTTGCATTCGTCAATGTCGTCTTCTTTTAAATAACCATCGTATGGAAAAACCTCGTCACGACTATGCCTAACATATATATTATTGTGACACATCTAGCATTGGCAAGTTACATGTACACGCGATGTACGAGTGTTAAGATTATAGCTGTACTATTGTATGCAATAGTATACCTGTATCTGTGTGTATGTCCCTCCCTATCTGTTCCTTTCATTTGTCGCTCTAAAATTATTAGACCAATTTCATGATTAGAGGCTTATTTTGAAATAAGGTGTTTATATGAAATTAATCTTATTACATACACCAAGTAAACATCATGCATATTAATATACATGTAGTTGCAATGCACCTAATTTTAGTCGAATAGGGAGTCTCTAGCGTTAACCGAATAGAATCAAACGATTTCGTTACAATTGGGTCGAAAATGCGCCTCAATATTGCGATAAAGCCGTGTGTTTCGTCCATGGTTTCGCGAATTGTCATATTCCATAGAACTCGCGCTATTTGTATGCACCTGTTGCGGAACAAATCTACCCTTTCATTCCGCGGTGTACAATGGTCTCGAGGAGGAGAAAGAACAGTTAATCGTGTATGTCACGCCCGAATTAATACAGCGTGATCCACTCAGATTCAATGAAAGAATCCCAGGGATTTTCCCCAGGTTTAACCCTCTTAGCACCAAGCCAGGAAAAGCCCACTGATTTACTTACACAGACATGCGCCTATGGTACTGACGGGATTAATGTAGCCGTAACGACGTGTCATTTTGGTATTACCTACGAGGTATGCTGGTATAGAGATGATCCGCACTTTTGGTACTCTCTCACTACATTTGAGTTCAAAACATGTTTACATCAGGGTCGCTCTAATCATTTTTGTACCATTTATTCCCTTCATTGTCACCCTTCTGGAGGCGGAATACAGATGGAACTAAATTTGGAAGCATAAATCATGTGATACCCGTCAATCACTCATGAAAAATTAGCTGCTCATTCGATTGATATGAACTTTCGTTTCAACAACAATGATACGACTGGGAAAAGAAGGCAAGGGTAATTGTGGAAATGATAGAATGTCTCTCCCCTAGATCGCGTATAGATGACACATTGAGCAATACCATGAATACAGACCGTCGAGTTCAGTACCTTTTCTAGGCTATAATTGCTTATATAAGCTGAATATCACATTGAGGCTGGTGGTATGAACACATTTGTTTGATCTGGAAAGGTTTAATTCTAAACTATTAAATAGATTTTTATTGTAAAAATGGATTAGATACAGTAATGTAAGCGTTTGATATGTATAAGACATTTATTTCTTTTTCAATGAAAATATGTGTTCCTATGAATTTGAAATCATGTGATACAACTCGATACCAAATTGCAAGAACCACACCTTACCACACGGAGCAAGGACTAAGTTAGCATGTGCCGTTAATTTTTAAGATTGCAAATAAAGGGCTACTCTGTTGAAATACAACTGAATAAATAGATAAATAAATAAATGACTACATTTAAACAGGAAAATGGATACGCGTGGATTTCAAAAGGTATAACTATCCGTGTATGTCACCACATTGCAACAGGATGTTGGTGAAGTGGTAAATATTAGATGGTGACAATGAATAGTATAGGATGGTGTAGAAATAAATGTGATTTAACAGAGAGTGGGGGTGGGGTGGGGATGGGGGCAAGGCAAGGGGAGACAGGGGCAGAGCCATCTATAAATAGAGAGCTTGGCCAACTTGGTATCAATAGGTACTAAAAAAAGCACATATTCTGCTTGCCCAACGAAGCAACACGCGTCATGCCGTTACCTTGTAAAACCTGTGTATAGATGGTTCTGGACAGAGGAGTGTATACAACTCTTATTATCTATCCCTCTTTATGGACAAGATACAGGCATATCAAATCTATATATACCGGATGTGTATTTCGCCACTAGTAACATATAAATCATGTAGAGCAGCATTTTATCTGACATCGAAAGGGTTAACATATTCGTGACTAAAACCACCATGATAATCATCTGCCATCGACCCGTACCTTCACCGCGATATCATCGTTTCCACATCATGTACAGTCCTATCATGGTGATTCTAGCGAACTGCAAATAATGCGGTCGAGTTGATTATCGAGGTACAAAAGCGATATCACGTAGTCCCCATACAACCAGCCTTTGCGAACTGCACCGAAATGCAAGCAGCAATCTCCACCTAACCTATGTCAATCATCCGACATTTTGTTATCTTATCCCAAATCAAAATGTACCCAGTGTCATGTTGTGTTTGTGTTCCATACAAATTATTGTCCCCTTTTTATCCTGACCGTATCATATGCATGTTGTACTTGACACATCGCCACATCTCGTAGAGCGATTTTTGGCTGCCAATAATGATTGTGTGGTTTCACACATTTGTTGGTGATGTTGCAATGAACGCGGACCGATCTTGTGAATTTGTATCCTCAGCTTGTCATTCATGCTGGAACTCGAATTCGTCGACTGTTTGTTGACAGATTATTTCACTATCATAAATAGCTTCTCTATGGGATTTGTGTGCAAAAAATATATGCTTATTTGTCTGTTTACTTTAGCCAAATAATCATTAATAGACAAAATGATTCGGGACTTTTCTCGGTGATCATCCTCATTCTGGCCGTTGGTAGAAATGCGCTGCCATTGATGACGTCATCTAACGAAGAATGACGAATTAACGAGGACTGTGTAAGTGATACTGGTCGTGGTCGTGAACTGTGTGCAAACGACCCCATCCCATTTCATATCTTTATATTATCAACCCTTTCATTACCAATGACATGTTAGTGTGTATATAGCGAGTCAGTGCGGGATTTAAGGTTCGGTCCTGTCAGGGTTAACATTCATTGTGGGGGTTACGTCTTGCCATCTCGCCAAAAATCTATTCTCAATTCCAAATTACACCATTTTGTCTTTGCAAATATCTGTCGTGTTGTGTTTGGAAAACAAGAAACACACGTGCTCCTTTCCCCTTATATATTTCGGAATATCTCAGGAGCAATGAAAATAGGAAATACCTTTCAAAACAAAAATATGCGGATTTCTGGCAGATGTAGAGTTAAGCGTTCGTGTGCCACTCTCGTATATTTATTTTGAGAAGTAATGCATATAAATAGAGAGCAGCTTCTTGCCTGGCAGAGAAAGTGTTAACTTAGTAGTGTGAATAGGGTGACTGAGCCAGATGTGAAATGAATCACGGTGGAGCACGCGATGTTCTATCGGCTAATCGTTGTCCACTGCAGTCATGGTAATCATGCGTCCAATCGCGGTATAATCCACACGAGTTGGGCGACCATCATGTTAATTTTTTTTTTTTTTTCAATTTATTTTCATACTTCTCGATGGTCATTGTCAGATCACGAAGTTAAAGGAACCGTTTGGAGTAAGTATCACACAGATGTATTTGTATATTTGTCATGTCTGTTTATCGCTGGGCTTTCTTGCATAGCAAGTCCACTCATTTGAGTGAACCTGAATGAAACTAACTATTGAATACAAAAAATAAAACATAAAAAGATATATGAATCAATTTCTTTTTCAATTTCATTGTCGGTATTTTTTTCTTTTTATATGTAACCCCAACTTTATTTTACATGACATTTGTAATGTTTGGGATAGAATAGTGTTATTCCATCTGCGATGTGCATGAGAACATAAACAAACAAATTGTATATTCACCGTGGCTGTGCTCGTTCTAAATCATTCACAATGGAACCGAAACAAGATTCTTGACATCGCTAACACCTAGTGTCGATATACACTTGCTTAAATTAAGTTGAGCTTTAGGCATATGCTGTACTGCATTGGTTTGCTGCACCTGTGAGTTCTAACGATCTTGTCGTTAAACCCATCGCTATTGACAAAACATCCCCAAAAAGCCGCAATCCTCCGGCGTTTGCGGCGAGCTGCGAGTATAAGTACGCTAAAAACCCCTTTTACCCGAAATCACCATAATATACCTCAAACTCAGCACTATAAAGCTAATATTATTGCGGTATTTTCGGTGACTTTTGTCGTGGGTTTGTAGGTCAGTTTTTGACAGTATTCGATAAGACACTCTTTAGCGGCGCACTTCCTTAAAGTGATAAATGATAGCGCTCTGGTATTTAGCTGTAATATGAAACGATAGGGTATGAATTCATGCTTTGTACTTGCCTATTTGTCACCACTTCATTCATAATAATTGCCCACTGGTTTGATAAAAAAAACAGTAATTCGTGTCGATTGATATTCTTACAAGAATGAGGTGGTGTAGCAGACCTTTAACTTCTCTGGGTCATTTTTGCACATTTTAAAGTGTTAAGTCTGTCATTAACTTCAGCACACACATGTGCACAAACGAAATGGCCAGATTGCGAATGGTTAATATACACATATCCCATAGAGCAGCAGTTTGTTTGGCACAAACGGGATTGAATCCGTTGAAGAGAGTTTCACAGCATGACCTGTAGCAAACTATGTGCACATTTCTTGCGAAGTCCTTATACGAAAGGTCAACAGAATAACAACAAAAGAGGGACTTTAAGCGATATTGGGGGAGTAACATACTTCATGTTCTTAAAAGGTGAATTACACTGGATGTTTTTACTCTCATGAACTTTCGATTATATCTTTCGCACATCCACGCATTCTCTTTCCAACATTCGGCGGTCTTTTCCGAAAAATCTGACGTAAATGCGAGAAGCTATAATAGTATTATAAATGAGTCTTATGTCAAATTCGGTCAGTGCGATTGTTGATGTGTTTAAAGAAGCCATGGGATGAGAATGGGGGCATGGGTGCGTTCATGTGAAGCCATGTTGTCTAACGGGGTATGAATGCTGGATCATTCGGGTCGGAACTAATCTCAACCAGTCTGGGACCTCGGAATCACATATACACGATGTACCATCGGGACCTAATCTCTCGTATGTTAACATTCTATAGGGGATTTACACATTTACACGCTTGTTGACCCAGCAGTTTCCGAACGTTTCAATTAAAATGAGTCATGACAGCAGTCGTAATTGTGATTTTACGTGTGTACTTATCAGTTCATGTGCTGGAATAAAAAATATGAGAATCAGTTGTACTCGTAAAGGCCTACAGCATTTATTCAAATCGTATTTTAACATGAATTTAGAACATTCCAAGCGCTTTTAGATTCAAGAATTAAGTCAGGAAAGTTGTCTATTTGAATACATAATATATCAACGCCTCTCAAATTGTTGTATAGATCTATGATTTAGTCTCACACAACGGCATGTTCATATGATAACAATGATAATGAAAATATTTGGTATAGGAATGGAAATGGTCACTGGGTTCTCATTTGGGATATTTACAAATATCTAGACAGATAATAAGTACCTCTGAAATGTTCGTATGTTTCTGAGGTAATCCAGCAAGGTATGCGGTAGAACGGTGCATGGTTGCACGTACAAGTTACCTTTCCACGTAATATTTTGTAATGGTCCACGGGACATACAATAATGACATAAAGTGTGTGGTCATGAGTATAACGATATTGAGAATGAAATGTTACGATTACAAGTATACTCCGAGAACATTTCTTTGTAAATGTAAATTACGAAATGTGGAAAGCATGCGTACATCATTTTGACAACCGATGTGGAATGTGATGATTAGGAAGAAAGCGAAGCGATGCGAGGCCGTGATATCATCACATTAGGCTTGCTAGAAATCACACCAGACAAGATCTTCAGCCCAAGATGCATAATTATGATGAACTTCACGCCAGATGGATCACTGAATTTGTTTCATCCGTTGGTGCCATTTTTGAGCTTCATTGCGGGGTTGGGGATGTCTTATCCAATTAATCTAGATTGTCGGTCAGAACAATCCGTAGACCCGTGAAATTAGATCCCTAATCATTATGATAATTATGGATAGTTCTCTCTGCCCGGAACTATACGCGGGGTATTTTACAACAAAAGGATGCCTCATGCCAAATAACACCCCCCCCCCCCTTCCCTACCCCATCCCCCATCCTATTCTCTCCGCTCCCTTTTCCAAATACCAACCATGCCAATCGCTGTTTAAATCGATATGTGTGTTTCTCGTAATCTCAAGACATACATTTTGGTTGTATATTAATGCGATCTCTGACTTATATATTTCATATGCATGTATAACGTACTTTGATCACCGCGGGAGTTACCACAAACCTCATACCCCCTCCCTCTCACACCCCACTCTTTATCAACCACTGATTAACATACCCGTTCTTACAACTACAGCCTCACTGCATGGTTATCTAAATATAAACAAAAACAGTTGGTAAAACAGAAATAAAAACAAACTACAGTTGCTGATAACCCATCAGGGAAATTTTACGCCGTAGGTGATTTTTACAGTTTACGTCTGATGATAACCGGTCTGCACTGCCAACTTCCCGGGATCTTACCACAAATTTAAGCCTCCCACCCCTTATAATTCCGCGTGCACTCGAGAGTTATTTTAAGAAATGTCAGTTGACAGGAATATTACACCAGATTACACAGTTTCTGATGGCTTAATTTTGCTTTCTGTATCGTAAGTGTGCCGCGTGCGGCCGCTGTGTGTTTGTAGGACATGATATCCCGGTGTGCGTCCATAAATAGCGGCATCTATTGTGCGTCCACTCCAGAAAAAAAAAAACGGCCAACCATATTAATAGTGCATTGAACGATGCCTTTATAATTAGCAGACCGCTGTTTCCACGAAATCGAATGTCTACGAGCACTTTTCACAAACGGACAGGACGTCAGAGCGAATTAATTGATCGAAACAATGATTTGGCAGGTTGTGGGGTTTCGATGTGGGTAATTGGTAATTGTTACATGATCTGACATTGTGATGATATTAGGGCTATAATGGGTGAGATCAAAACTTATCTGTTTTAGATCAACCTCCTACTTCCCCGCTTCACCGAATTAACCTCGGCGATTTCAGTGAGCTAAATTTATACCGAGGGGCGATGACTTGCTTTTCGCTAAAACAAATAATAGAATGCCATGATTGACCCCAACCACGTGAGAGAAAGAGAGAATCATTAGTGGGAAAACATGTTATCATGGAACAGTCTACATAACACTGGCTTAGACAGTTTTTTTGTTTTTTGTTTTTTTGCATTCATACTCTCTTTTTTCATTTACACACATGCGCACACGCACCAAGAGGCGTTCTATGCCCCCCCCTTCCTCTCTCTCTCTCTCTCTCTCTCTCTCTCTCTCTCTCTCTCACACACACACACACACACACACACACACACACACAGTACAAAATCCAATTCTGCCAATCCATTACCGCATGTTTACAATACGTCCCCTGTGTACAATACTAAAGCTACTCACTTCACATGATTACAAAAGGAAAGCAAATGAAAATGATTATGTTCATATACGACAACAAGGAGAAAATTATTATTTAAAACATGATCAAAACGTTACCCTTTGTGAAGTACGTAGCCTGTCGATCGGTGATATATATCGTCCCGGTACTGGTAGCACGCTAAGAAGTATGACGAATATGAGGAAGCCAAATGGTTGGCATCTTAGGGCATTCATGTTGAGGAGGAGTCACTGTGCATCAACAAAGCACTGATAACAAAAATACACCCCGTAAAAAAACACGAAAGACAAAAAACAGAATATTCCTAATCACCCACGCAAAACGCTCACAGACACAAACAAATTCGCGATAGAAAAACTGTTGTCCGTCGAGTTTGTTTCACTCACGTGTAGTAAAGTGAGTTGATAAATATTTGCAAAGTACACGCGAGTAGCATTCCTGCGGGGAGTACCCTTCCGAATGAAATAAAACCGTAGCTTTGACGGGAGACAGTTGGATGTGGATGCTACGGGAGCGTGAAATCGGTGTGGGTTTTTTTTTTTGAACGCACAATTCGCGCGGGCTTTGGTTGAGCGCGTCTTGCTTTCACAACCTCACGGCGTCTGACTAAAGAGACCGGGGCAAGGCAGAGAGTTTTTAAAGAGAGTAAAGCTTGACGGTTGAGTGTAGTGGGGTCTGGTATTCCAATTCACGCCACGCTTCATCGACAGATCAATAAGGATGTCTTTTTTTAACGAAAGTTTTAAAAGATGAGTAGGGGGAATTTCTCTTCGTCCCTTCGTTCTAAGGATCAATCAGCCTTGTTCTGCTTATTTAAAGGACATCACCACAAGCGACTGATGTACCATCGCGTCTTCGTTTGTGCATTTGCGGCTTTTTTTTCAATAACATCCGGCAACTACATGTATGTGTTTGGCGCGCGACTGCCAAGATAACTATCGGATTATCGTTAACTCATTGAATCCGACATTCTGGTTATCGCCGACATGATCACGATAGACCAGACCACGCACACCTGCACGAATTAACCAAGATGAGCTTGCGATAATGCTCCGACGATCTTCTGACTTCAAACATTTTGTACCAAACAGCTGCACCAGACAGAAAGAGTCTTGGTTTATTTTTTTTCTTTTATAGTTTGTCCTTTATTTCTCTCCTTCATTGAATGTGTCTCATCCTTTCTCTTCTCTCCTTTCTTCTTCTTCTTCTTAATAATGCTTCTTATTTCATTACCATCTTTCTCCCGTCCCAAAGATATTTGTGTTTATTAAATTTCCTCTTTCTCCAATAACATTAACAAAGATGTTAACATATATTGAAACCAAATAACCAATTAGCAATCATTGTCCTACTTTCCTACAGCCAATCAATATCAATATGTAATTCCTTAATGTACGATGTAATTCATATCAAAATTAAAATAGAATTGTTCACACACCTGAGATTATATATCATAAGGAATAACATTTTTATTTTTTCTTTATTTTTCCGTGATTTCTTACCCACCCGTATCATTTTTCTCACAGTTGTGAGATAAATCGTCACGACAGTGATATTGGCATTGTTTCAGTGATGATGTGTTTTATCAACAGAAAATCTGCCCGAGCTTTTCTAGGATAAGTATGATGTGATGTTACATTTATGCATATGACGTTATTTCTGTCATTTTCCGGTCTTTCTGTTAAATAAGGCCATCATTGTGACCAT
>OZ022593.1:13525119-13627649 GCA_963669155.1 Arbacia lixula
TCCTGCATCATCCCCGACTGCAGCAATGGCAATGGTGTTCACGGCTTTTTGACTACCGCGTTCTCCGATTTTGCGATTGCACTTCCCGTCTTTTTCATCATTCTCACGGGCATTGTCATCAACGTCCACCATTCTCAGTGGTCTCAAGATCTTGCCTACGACAGGATTGACGATGGCCTTTGTCGTGCCTGTGGTCGATCTTCCCGTCGATGTCGGCGGTCGATGTGCGGGACCTACGTGGTCCATTGGGTCGAAATTTGGTTCATATTGCTTAGACTTGTCGAAGGCATGATTAGCTGGTGTTATGTGGGAAGTTGTCAGTCGATTCCTGCTGTCTTTGGCGAGTTGATGTCCAGCAGGTCTGAAAGCCTTTGAATACCTCGGAGGTAGTGGAACTTTTAGCCACTCACCGCTTTCGCATGGTAAATATAATTCTCTGATTGCGGGTTGACTGTTGCCGTCGGAGCTTTGTGGGCTATACCATGGAAATAAAAGGGGGGCATTAGAAACTAGTGAAGAGAAGGGAAGTGATGACAGAAAGAAAGTGAGAGAGAGAGAGAGGTAAGGGGGGGGGGGGTGGAGATTTCGGTACTTCTTTTGTATGTGTCTTTACTTTTTACTAAACATTCAGGCTTTCCTGTTATTTTCTAAATGCCAAACGACCTAAGAAACAACAACAAAACGAAATAATTCATGACAACCAAAGCTTATTTCTCAACTGTCCATTAACAAATGAAAACAGTTATTTCTTGCGACAATTTTCCAAACATTTGTAACATTACTTTTACAGTCAAAAATTTCGTTTAACCTGTGAAGGCCTATTGAATTACGGCATATATCATCGAGATATCAATATCAGCAAAGTTAATGTCACCATTCTCAGACTACTGAATAGTATGATGAGGGGTAACTTATCTGCAATATAAAGCAACCATTGCCTACCTACTGCCGAGGAACGTAGACATGTCTTGCATATTGAACCACTGTCATTTAGGATATCACCCTTTTCATGGAATCTTGACATTATGTCACAATGAAAAGGGAAAATATAACTTCAACAAAAACGGCTTCATTCTTAGCAAAAACACTTTACCCTTGCAAATAAAATTTGTGTCATTCGCCACCTGTTCGTAGCAACAGTAATATGCCCCTTTCAAGTGCATGAACATTTGGATAGTGTTTGTATTTATCTTTCTTTCTCCCTAATACTGTATAGTGCAAATTATTTACCTGGAAGTTGTAATTTTGGGAGGAGTAATTCTTCGTCTTGCTGGCCGTTTCATTTCCATCAATATGATGGCAGCAGTGAACATGGTGGAAGATTGATCGCCCTGTTTCTGGCTTGGTTATCTCACGGTCTAGACTTCTTGATAAGGTGTGCTTTGTATTTCTTTGTGACCGTATACGTACCGTCAAAGGAACATCTAGCGTTGAACTATCCTTTTCCGTAATCTTAGCAACGCGCACATCCCATTTTATTCAGCGCGCTGTAACAATTATGACGTCTTCAGTGGGCGGGGCACAAAGGTGGCTACGCGGAATTGGTTTTGTTGCTGTTGTTATTATTATCATTATAACTTCAAACTTTAAAACTTCATTATTATATCTGAGTATTTTACGTACTGCTTGGTGGACCACGCAATAAAAGTAGAATTAGAAAAATAGGAAGAAACATTTGAGAACAATGTTATTATATAAAGCTTTAAAGTATTTAACCACTAGTCCATGCGCAGGGCATGATAATACAATACGCGGAAAATTGGTCTGTTTATATAGCTATGTAGTTCTAATATTATGGAATGAAAAATTAGGGACTGGTATAAATTGGGGAACATTTTGCCTAATGGAAGTATGTTGTTTGTGTTTCAAAATTTGTTGCAACAAGCCAATTAATCTTACGCGGTAAATCAAAGAAGACAAGCATGACAAGTGATGATGTGGGTCGTTTCTTGTTCGTAGTAGGATCTAGGATGCATGTTTATTTACGTCACTGTCGCATGGGCGGAAATCGCTCCCCGAAGGTGGAGGGGACATGTTTTTTTTCTAAAGAAGTAGCTGAAAAGGGGGGGGGGGGGGGGGGGGGGGGGGGTTATGACGTTTTTCGAAAAAAAATTAATCCGCCCAGTCTCGTGGGGGTACACGACCGAAAATAGTGGGGGGGGGGGGGGGGGAGGACATTTCATATTGTGTCCACCCCTTCGAATTGGTGGGGGGGGGGGTATGACGTTTTTCGAAAAAAATTTAATCCGCCCAGTCTCGTGGGGGGAAAAGACCGAAAAAAGTGGGGGGGCCTTTGATATTGTGCCCCCCCCCCCCCCCCCCGGGATTTCCGCCCATGCGCTGTCGACGAATGGAGCTGCCAAAGGTTAACGGATGCGGATTCAGGGCTACGCGGTACAAATTCTGTATCTAGCCAAAATTCATAAATGTATCATTTATTTTTACTGATGAAAAACAATAGATTTCATGGTAATTATGATTGAAATAGTGTTGCCAACGATTTCCATTGACAAAAACAATGAAAGACATAAAGTCGAAAAAAAAAAGAAATACATAAGAAATAAAAAAAACAATAAAATATGTAAGAAAAAATTTGGTATTGCCATCTTTTTAAAATCCTAATTTGGTAATAATCATAAGAAGAGTGTCTGGACTGAAATCTAGCAGTTTTGGGGATATATTTACAGATTCACAACCAAATTATGATTTTTATGCATTAATTAGCATACATGTAATTAATCAATGAAAAATAAATTTGAATAATTTTGGTGCAATTGACAATTGAATTGTGGAGATTACGTCATCGGTGACGTACGTGCCAATTTTCGTCGTGATCACACGATCTTAGGGGCTATGCGATTTCACAATAGCCTGGGCTATATAGGGTTAATACAGGCTACAGACGAGATAATGTCTTTAATATTGTAACAGCATGAGCATATATTTTTGAGGCGGGGTAAACATGAACCGGTAGTTGTTTTTAGTCGGGGAGGGGGGGGGGGGGGGGGGGGGGGGGTATGTAGGGAGATATTTGGAGGAGACAGAAAGAGGGAGAGGGAGATACATGTAGTATACATGTAGTACACATGTAGAGGACAGATAGATGAGTATAGTGACAGAGAGAATACATGAATATGTATAAGTATAATCTTGTCTTGTGAATGAAACCTCCAATACATGTAATAAGTTGAAATTATGAAAAGCGTATCAATTAGAGAATCAGATAAACTAAAGTTTGAGAGAAATCAGACAAATAAGGTGTACAAGGAAATCATCTTTGTAAATGTGAATCACTAGGTCTGAAATCTTACTATTCTCACAATGCAATATACTTTATTAGTACACTGTATTAAATTGATAAACCAGGTATCGTCTGGTTTGCCTCATGGTTAAAAATAGTGAAAATTCTGCAGTTCTGTAATTGAAGACCAATCGAGGTGTCCATGAAAGTTAATAATCAGAATGCAATATACTTTATTAGTACACTGTATTAAATTGATAAACAACTGCCTTCTAGGTCTCATTTTTCTCAAAATTCTGCTCACCTGCCCAATTGAATTTGATTGAACATATTTCACATTTTGTTGTGTATAAACATGTATGTGTGGTGGGGAGAGAGTGCTCTTGTTGCGAACTGTTGTAGCATGTTGTGGATACAAAGGGTGTACTCTATATGGGTCAGGTTCTTTTGATCATCTCAGTCCTCCTTCAAAAACAAAATATAGTTTGCTCACACATACCATGTAACTAGTTTTTAGCTCTGTGCACACACCCATACAAACATACTAAACAGCATATACCCTACCCATTGACATACATTAACATTTAAAGGGGATAAACTACTGGGAAGACAAAAAGTCTTCATAAGGGGATCGTGAGCAATCTTCTTGCCAATGGTCTTAAATTCATGTATTGTCCATTTCAGACACTTGCTGAAAGCTATTTGGCCTCAAATGATCCACATTCAGAGTAATTAGTGACTAAATCAAAATGTTCGGCCCGAACATTTTGAGGATTTGTGATTTAATCACTAATTACTCCTAATGTCAATCATTTGAGGGCAAATAACTTTCAGCAAGTTTCTAAAATGGAAAATACATTAATTAAATACATTAAGACCATTGGCAAGAAGATTGCTCACGATCACCTTTTGAAAGCTTTTTGTCTTCCCAGCACAGTACATGCCCTTTAATGCAGTCACATACACATTTGATAACTACACACAGACACATGCAAAAGCAGACATACAACACACACATACAATTTAGGCAAGCACAAACACACAGTAAGATATCTAACTTTCATGGTTCTTCTCTCTCCAAGTCTCGTAACAAGCATCCACAAGAAGTATATTTACACATTTGTTTTCCTTCTTCTCCACCAACATTGATATTTGGTTTACAAAACTAGTACAGTGTATATATTCCAAATATGGAACAACCCTTTTTTCCCTGCCGAGGTCTGGGATTATACATCGAAAGACTAGACCACTTTACTGACATAATCAAGTTCCATAAATTTTTGCACATATGTAATGCATACGAATTCCCATAGAGCAGCAGTGAATGTGGCACAAATGGGTCAAGAAAGGCATCATAATAAATTTCTGTGCATAAAATCGTGAATTGACTTGTCAGTAAAGTGATCAATCTGTTGAACTTGCGAAACACAGACACATAATAATGAGCCAAAGAAACAATTCACATCTTGCTTTTTTTTTTCTCTCAGGCTTTTATTCTGAGATGCATTGACTGACACGATGACATATTTTACAGTTGGCGGCAACGGTAGGCGGGCGGGGTTGCATGACCTACAGACGGCGACCACGACGACCTCCCTTCCTGCGGGTGCTGTCTGATGGGATAGGAGTCACGTCCTCTGTGAGATGAAAGAGAGAAGAGATAGGAGAGGTGTTACAAGACATAGAGGGACATAACGGCAAAAAGTCAGAAGCAGCACACTGGCGACATCCCCCTTTAAGATCTCAACTGTTGATCGCGCGCGATTACGACGAAAACTGGCATGTACGTCACCCATGACGTAATCTCCACAATTCAATTATCAATTGCACCCAAAATATTTAAATTTATTTTTAATTATGCTAATTAATGCATAAAATCATAATTTGGCAGTAAATCTTTAAATATAGCCCGCAAACTGCTAGATTTCAGTCTGGACACTCTTCTTAGGATCAGTATCAAATTAGGGTTTTCAAAAATGGCAATATCAAATTTTTTCTTATGTATTTTATTTTGTTTTAATTTCTTACGTATTTCTTTGTTTTTTCGACTTTATGTTTTTCATTGTTTTTTCGATGGAAATCGTTAGAACACTATTTCAGTCATAAATAACATGAAATCTATTGTTTTTCATCATTAGACATAAAAATAATGATATAGTTATGAATTTTGGCTAGATACAGAATTTGCATTGGATTTGTACATGAAATCACGTTTTTGAGCAATTTTTGGTCTGACGTGCACATACAAAATTTTACTTTACCTCGGAACCGCGAACCCCCGCATCGCAAATTTGGTCTTGAAAGTTGCGTGAGACATAAGTAATGAAACGTCTCGGCACGATCTTTTCGCGTTACAAATTTATCACGAAAAACATCGAGGGGGGGGGGGGGTTGTTTTAATTAAGATAAAGTACTAGGCCATGCTAAAAATGTAAGAAATCATTGTGTAGGCCTGTCAGTAATGATCACCCCACAAAAATATATTCATTTTGAAACAGAATTGTCAACTTTTCATGAATGCCAAGTCTATGACAGAACAGGATTTCAATTTTCAGACAAATTGAAACAGAATTTCAGATAATTTGAAAAAGAAGAGGGATTTTTTTTAAAACAGAGAATCACTGCCCCTACTGAGGTGCATTTCAGCTTTGTGGTCAAATGAAGTGTATCGTCTTCATAGTAATGCAAAGGAATTTTTGACACATCAGGCATTGTACGATACACTATTATTTTAAAGTGTGATACATCTGTCTCCCTTTAATAATAAAGTCCCCTACAAGGAAAAAACGTAAGATAATTCAACACATTTCAGTAAATATTCTCAGTTCTACATGTTATCCCATGAAGCAAGACATTCTCTTTGCTTGCCAATCTGCAAAAGGTGAAGCTGTTTCTCTTACCGATACGGCCGATCTTCATGCCAGTGCGAGCAAGAGCACGCAGAGCTGACTGGGCACCGGGCCCTGGGGTCTTGGTCCTGCAAAAAAGAAAAGAAACAGGGAATGAAAAGGTAAAGTGTATTGTGTAATTCCTTTTGTCATAACTTTACTGTGCTGGTTTAGGTCTGGGGTGCCTACTCATTTGGCCATTTCTTGATTTTGAGTCTGTCGATTAGAACCATTTTAACTTGAAAGGAACAGGGTAAGGGGCTTGGTCAAGTATACGCTCATCAAATCTTGTGATTTTAATTCAGACATTATTTGTGCTAGACTGCTTGGCATTAAATTAAGGCTTCTGTTTGGATATGGTGATAACAATTATCATTTTTACAAATCCGCAGTTCTAAAAATTTGCTTGGAGGCCTACACTTTTCCTTGAACTTTCTGTCTTTCTGTAAGATCATCAGTATACCCTCACAATAATGCACATGACAACTCAGTCATAGCTTCAAGAATCTCTTCAGGAAAAGTGAAAAACTGTCCTTTTTTATGATTGAATGGTAGCGACCATAGTCTACATTCACTTTGATATTACCCCCGTGAAGGTGGAATTTATTGTAAGGGTACCACCGGGCAGTGATTTAGCTCTCTCACATGAAAGATATACAACGAGCACAGGTATAGCGAGAACCCTGCTATTACGAGGACATTTCTTGGGTCCCAATTTTTCTTCCATAGACCTCCGTGTATTCTGTTTTCATATAACTAGATCGGCTATGGCGAAATTTTTGCTACAGCGAGGCAAATTCCCAGCTCAAGAATATAGAAAAAGAAAGGAAATTGACTTCCTTATTACGAGCACTCCCTTCAGCCATGCCATCCAGCGAGGGAAACGCAACAACAGCACACGCAATTTTCTTCGCGCCGTTAAACGCTGATCAAACACACTGTGCAAGAATCCACACAAACAACCATACATGCATCTATATGTCCATATTACGCGCGTGCGGTACTGCCAGAGCCGTATCTCTATTCGGCTCTAGGTACTGCACGTCCCCGCTATCAACACAGTCATGCACGCACATGGCAAGAGCCTCTAAACACATGTGACACCGCGCGTGTATGACCTCGGCTGCGCATGCATGAAGATTGCGTTCAATGATCATTCACTGCTTACACACGGTCATGACAGCAGGCGCGGCCGGGTAACTGGGCCTCCCCGCTGCTATATTTGTTGGTAAACGAGGCGTTGGAAGTTTCATTTATTTACATTTTCAACTGTGCTTTAAGATATATTTTAGTGAATTTTTAGCTAATGAATTCAGTTTAGAATGTTTGCAAAGCCATTTAAATACTACAGTCCTAGCGGTAAATATGTTATTGTTTGTGAAGTCTTATAAATGCATTTGTTTCTGTATGTTTTGATCATGTACTGGTATATCGAGCAATCGGCTATAGCGAGGAAAAAGTGTGGGTCCCGTCCCCCTCGTTATAACGGGGTTTCCCTGTATCTCCAAGGAAAATACAAATCAAATTTAAGATCCTGAGTTTATTTCTAAATTGCTAGGGAATCATTGATAACATCACGTTTCAATAGTTCTGCCAGCACAATTCCTATGATACCACCTAACAAATTATCTAATTGATCGCAATTCGATATATAGCAGCCAGCAAAGAAAATCTCAAAAAATCCTTTGTGTGCATTTACATTACCTTAATATGTGGAAACCTTTCACAAACAAAACAGCGAATCTGTGATGGCTCAAGGAAGGAATAAAAACTAAGGTTTGTAAGGGTTCATTTTGGAGCTGGAGTACACTTTGGAGGAGATACAGCGTATAGAAGAAAGCTGGGCTTTGGAAGCAGCTACAGAAAATAGGGCCCCCGAGAAGGGACTCCATCGGGCTCGACCCGGGCGCCGTGCACTTGCAGGGAGTGTCCCCAAATGCTGTCTGCTAAACTATCATTTCCATTGTGCGATAAATCACTTAGGTACAATAATAACGTATTGATCTAGTGGACGTGCACACAAAGTGACATGCAAAACATAGAGATACCTGATGTTCCGCGCGCCGTTTTTAATTAATTGCACTGTTCTCAAATTACAGAAACATGTCAGTGACATTCAGTTCTAGTACCAACACGAGGAAGCATTGGTTTTGTAATACCCAGTGGTCCCCTTTACGAAATAAGGAAGATTCGTAGGGTAGTACAGGCATCTCCCATTATAACTAGGTTGTCAGGACTAAGACTTATTCCTCGTAACATGTATCAACAAACAAAAATAACAATAAGAAACATATCAAAAGTTGCCTGTGCAAGATTAAGGGGCAACAATTGCAAGTGTTGTTTTAATGCAACACTACAGGGATTCTCAAAGAACAAATACCAAGCACAAACAACTCATAATACTGAATTGCTGTAAATACCCTCCAGCTCAAAGGAATTGGCATAGGGAAAGGGAAAGGGAAGAAAGGGAAGGAGCCGGAGTCTCAAACCGCTGTATATTTTGTCCAGTTAAGCATGAAACAAGATATATTTTGTCCGGTTCAGCTTGAAACATGATGCTTTTTGGGCTATAGCATCATGTTTCATGCTGAACTGGACAAAATATACCGCGGTTTAAAACTGCAGCTCCTTCCCTTTCCCTTTCACTCTGCCAATTCATTTGAGCTGTAGTATAGGTATACATTGAAACCTTACTTGTTTCCACCAGTGGCCCTGAGCTTGATGTGAAGGGCTGTGATGCCGATCTCCTTGCACTTGGTGGCCACGTCTTGAGCAGCCAACATAGCGGCATATGGGGAGGCCTCGTCACGGTCAGCCTTGACCTTCATGCCACCGGTCACACGGGCAATGGTCTCCCTGGAGAGAGGAAAGTATGATTGAAAGAGAGGATGGTCATTTGCCTCGTCATTCTTCATATATACACTGTACATGAACATGCAGTTGTATACATTTAAAATAAAATTTAGAAGGGGACCAGACATCACTGCAAAATTATATGACATGTTGGCCCAGGCCCAGGGAACAATACCAAGTTGTGGTTAACATTTTTCTTTAGCTTAATTCCTCAGGTGCAAACAGAATTGCGCAAGTTCCACTACTAAACAGGCATGTCTGGATCCCTGGAGCCATATTCATGAAACCTAAGCATACAATGTAGTTCACTTCTAAATTGCATTCAGGTGCATGCATTTAAGGAACTAACTAGGCTAGAAAGGTTTCATGAATAAGGCCCCTGGACACAATGCGGAACGATGTCTGGCATTGGCGTGAGCGGACCACAGGCACTCCACTCTTGAATATATCATGTACTTTGCTGTGTTTGCTTCATGACAGCAGGCTTAAAATTAGGATTCTGCTCTTGCAAAAAACACCCATTTGTGCATTCCTTTGTTTCAATGTTGTTATGTACGTGATGCTAATTTCACAGTCAAATAAATGAACAGGATAACATTCTACACATACCTGCCAGACAGATCAGTCACATGGACGAATGTGTCGTTGAACGACGCAAAGATGTGGGCTACGCCAAAGACATTTTCTCCCTCAGGAACCTGTGGGCCGAGGTTGACCTGCACTTCTTGCTTTTGCACCTTCCCTTTGCGTGGCGCCATCTGGTGTGTAATAAATTAAAAACAACAATTTACGAAGCTGAGCAAGTTGGGATAGGTGGGAAATGTTAATTTGTGCATGTTAACTGTTGCCAGCTTCAAGTTCAAAACATTGCTTCCACTATCAATATTCAGGCGCCCGTATACATGTACCCTTTGTACGGGGCTTGCTCGTGCGATATTTTAAAGCCAACAAAAGTTAACGGGTGAAAATATACACTTCCCATCTAGACTAGATCACTGGTTTTGACACAGTAACTAACCTGCACAAGAAATCTGAAATACCCATCACAGTTCCTGCAGCTCAATAAGAAAAATTATGTTATTTCTACCCAGCCATTTTCCCAAAATGGCTTTAATACCAACTCAAATTGTTGACACTATTTTCAATAGCCCGTCGTACATGTAGGACCCCACACCAAAGTAACCTAAGCCTTTGGGTTCCTCGGCTAGAATCACAAACTCTGTTTGCACCTTTGCCAAAATGGCCTATTGCATAGTTAGGGAAATCACAGAGCCGCCATGACCACGACTTCATCATGCCGACCATGGCATGAGAATGTCTTCATCCTAACCCTATAACTTATTAGGCCTATAGAAAAAAACCTAAAATAATGTAACCCTCTTTCCCTTGGCTCGGCCCAAATAAAAACCCACTGTTTTTATGCAGGAGGCAGAGACGTGGGTGCTAATGCACTTTGGTATCCCACATATTTACTGCGACCAGCCCGCTCACGCAGTGAGCGGGCTGCGTAGCACGGAGCTTTGAAGTAAGGAAGTCGAGATTAGCAGTGATTATATTAGTTGGTTTCAGCAATTCTGTAACTCAAATCTCAAATCTATTGCACATATGTATGTAAAATATATACCTAAATAATTCCGTAGTTGGTTTGAAGATGAATTTAATCCATGTTGTATTTTTAAAAATTGTTTTTGATCTAAAGTTGTTCAGAATCGCACGACAGCAGCTGCGATGCAAAACTTAATGCGCATGCGCCAGTTCCCATTTACCGTGTATGTTTTTGAAGCAGCCAAGATGGCAGCCTCGGTAAACCGTATTTGTTACAAAGATCATGATCGTATGTGAAGAGGAAATATGTAACGTTGCTTAGCATTTTCAAGCAATTTTATAGCTCAGGTATACATTCAATACATTTGGCCATTTATATGTGATAAATGTACTTGAAATGAGTAATTCATTCATGTGCACGGGTTGATTTCTCGGTAGTCGGACCAGACATGCAGGGAAATTGGTGGCGAGCCCTCAGGACGCTCCCGCTGCGCGGGAGCAGTCCCGGGGCTACCCACATATATAATGCACGCAATGGGAACGCTGCAATATTGATTGTCATCGGCAGAAAGTGACCTACAAATCACTTTTTTTGATAAATTAAACAGCGAAAATTTTGTCTAGGGTTAGGGTTAAAATTAGGTTTTAGGGTTATGGTTAGGGTCAGGGTTAGGTTTAGGGTTAAAATTCATAAAACTAGTGGGATACCAAAGTGCATTAGCGCCGAGACGTGGTTACTGTTGTGTTGTGCTGTGCCTTTACTCGACCATTATTTTTTTAATTGACCTTTACATGCTTTAGCACTAAATTATAGTACCGGGACCATTTAAATGTCATTACAGTCAACAGACAGCATCATTCCTAACAACATAAATGTACTTTCAATAAGCCTCGGAAATGCCGTTTTGTAATTCTTTACGGCGAATATTTAGTGCTTACACTACGGTACGATGTAGTGTATTGCTCGTAACCCCATACATTTGCACACGCTAAATATGGTTCACTTCACTCTAGCAGGAGCGACCATCTATTTCAAAGACATTTTTACATAATCTATAGAACGTTTCGGTTCAAAACAGCAACCAAATCATTAAAGAATGTTGGAATTGTCGTGCAAGTTTCCTGATAATATTTATTTTTTGTTTCATATGGGTGATTTTTACGGATATTAGAGGTATAAAATTATGTTCACGTCGCTCTACCTTGGTTTTGGATTGAAAAGACTGTTTATTAAATATGTTGTTTAAATTTCATTTTTTGATATATTTTGAGTCTATAGAATGCTTAAAATATATTTTATGTACAGAATTATTGTTCTAAAGATAACAATTATAATTTTATTTATTTCACGTGTTAAATTTTGATAAAATTACTTTTATTTTTGGTTCGAGGTCGTCTCCTCCGATGTTGTCCGAAGTTTCCCGATAGTTTCTTTTTCGTGGATGTTGTTTACGTCCATTGAACAGCTGTGAACAGTGTAGTAATGGCACTGCAGCTGAGAAAGAGAAGTGTCTGATCCATTTAAAACACAGGAAACGTTGTGCCATGAAGTCGTGGACCAGGACTGAGTAATGATAATACATATACTACTCGCAGGGACATATTGTGCGCAATATTTTTGAAGATATCGCTTTCCTTTGCTGAATTAGTCGCACTGTCACGGTGAGAATTTGGTCACTCCTTTTTTGTTCTCGGAGTTAGCACGGGGAATCGCAGCACCGAATGCATTGCCATTGACTCACTCCATCATTCATTCCCACGACACGAACCGGTGACGAGCCGAGCCGTGCGAGCTGAGCTGACAAAGAAAAGGCACCGCTCCACTCTACTGTTTTACCTTGTGTGTGTACCTCGAACTATTTTTGTTACCCGTCTTTGTTTTGGCCAATGTTATTCCTCTTTAATTTACCCACTGTTGACGAGTGATACTATCATTGTGATTGTGAGCTAAATGCCCACTTTCATAATTTGATGTGGTCCTGTCTTTTGATGTAATTTCAATATCACTCGTTCAGTGATTTATTTTAGAGACAGGGTCAGGGGGATGCATTTGTGTGTGTGGATCTTTAATCACCCAACACGGATCTGTTGTTGAATTACTCCATTGTATTATTGTTTTTGATAAACAACTCTTCAGTCACTGCTGTGGTTTGTTTCCTGACACTATGAATATTATAGAGCTTGCTTGAAAAAATAGATCTAACTTGCGGTTTTAAGAAGCTGCTTGTTAGATCTAAAATCATCCTTTTGTTTTGGCTTGGGCTAAAGTAATGATGATAACCTCACCCAGCTAGACCTCACCCAGCTAGACCAACCAGACCTTGAAAGGGATTATAATATTGAGTAGCACTAGCCCTATAGTTGGTGTGAGTGCATGTGCTTTCAAGGAAGGAAGGATAAACATCAATTAGTTTATTTACTGGACTCAAAAGTGAAAGTTGGAGCCCCAGTTTCACTCGCCTTTTGGAGCCAGAATCCTGCATGAATTATGGATTTTATATACGACTGGGATGATCAGGGCGACCAGTTTTCATTTGAGGACAGCGATCGATTCGAGGAGGATTCGCTATGCTCGTGGGTGAGCGAGGCCGAGAGTGTGTGCAACAACAACTGGAGAGGATGGAAGAAGAACAGCAACGGGACGGGTGGAGGTGACAGGCTCTCCTCGTCGATACCACCAACATCCACAACGTCTTCTGGCACAACAGATGGTTTGTAACAAAAATACTCCTAATATTGTCTCATGAAAAAATCTGTTTTGATCCTTAGCATCTTGCCTCTTTTATAGAACCATAAAAGAGAAAGATACAGGCACCATAGTTTGAGTATGGCACTCTATTTTTATTTAATCATTGATATGATTTATCTCAAATGTACATGTTTTTTTTTATTATTTAAAAAAAATTGGGGGGGAGGGGGCTTCACTAAAAGCAGGAAGATGATGATGTTGATGATGACGATGATGTAATGTGTAACATGTACTGTAGCTCCTTCCCTTTTTCTTGGGCCTTGGCATATTTTTGCTTTGCACTTTGTCGTTTTAAGTATCAAGCATCAGGCAGGTACAAGTATCAGGCAGGTACATGTACGTTTGTACACACATTGTAAATAAGTTAATGCAATGGTGTATGAGTTGTTATTTTTGCGAGGTTTTTAAGATTTTGCGACTTTCGAGAATTACTGTATGGTCGGGAATTCAACATATTATGGCATTAATATTCACAATATTCTTGATGTGCTCATTGTACTTGATGTACTTGCCATAGCAGAAAATAATACCGGTACGAGCGTGTACATGTACAGTTAGAAATTGCTATAATCCAGACATTTTGTTGCCTTTTGTTGTCAAGACAGAATACTGGACTGACAGTACATGTGGCCTTTCTAATTGGCTAGCATCCCCTATATTAATATTGGGGACACCACAGTGGTGTTTGGTGTCGATATACCCTGTTTTTTTTTATTTTTTTTTTTTTATAAATGCCGTGTGCAGTGTACTTGTCTACAGTGTACAGTACATGTAGTTTAGCACACTCATACATGTACATGTATGTGACTTCATGCAGAAATTTAATAAATGCACATCATGTACACTAAAGAGCATAACTTATAAGTGTTCAATTACCTGTAGCTACTGCTGTTTAAAAGATCAAGAGTCCTCAAAAGCAATTTGAAGAGAATTGATTGTTTAAGCACGCACAGTAAGTGTGCTTTTATCAAGTTTATATTACATGTAGATCAATACAAGTGTAGCACGCTTCCTTTGTTCCTGTTGTGTTCAATGATTTCTACCCACATCCCCCAAACAGATCAAACTTGTTTTCCTTAACTTTTTCCTCTGTGGTTAACAGGATATTGGTAGCCCAGGTCCACTTCCTTCTGATACTGTTTGCTTCTCTTCTCTCTCTCTCTCTCTCTCTCTCTCTCTCTCTCTCTCTCTCTCTCTCTCTTTCTCTCTCTCTCTCTCCCATACTCTCTATCTCATACATTATACACACGCACTCTCTCTCTCTCTCTGTCTCTGTCTCTCTCTCTCTTCATTTCTGTCTAGACACACTGTTTTTGTTCTACTCTTGCTTTGTCTTTTTTTCCTATTCTCTTGAAGTATATCTCTCTCTTCTTTTCTTGCATGCATTTTTAAATTGCATTGGGATTAGAATTGGTTTCTGGACATGCACTGTACAAGGGTGAAAGAAAAGGAGGAAAGATGTGCTTGGACTGTTATATTTCGGTAAAGGAGAAAGATTCTATGTATTGTGCCAAGTAAAGTACATACATACAGTACATGTACTTACATGTAATGGTTTCATCTGCTTTATTTGCAATTTACACATGTACAGTACAGTATGATTACATTAAGTTTGACTCAGTCATTTTCTAGGAATGTCAATTGGCTGCAACAAAGAAACAACCCTCTAGTCATGGATGTGCAAAACAAAGGCAAGTGTGATGATTTGTTACACACTCAGTCAACATTGTTCTTTTATGCAGAAAGATGTTGAACAATAGCTTTCATCAGGTGCATCTGCAGTCACCCAATTTATTATTGAGATTTGAAATGAAAAGCCACGTACCACACTGCTTACCAGGTATCTTCGTTTTCAGCAAAGCTTATTTCTCTGAATTTAGGCCAATGTGGTAAGTGTGGTTCATGTGTTAAAGAGAGAGAAAGGGAGACAGAGAGGGGGGAGAGAAAAAGAAAGAGGGAGAGAGGGAGAGAAAGATAGTAGAGAAACAAAGGAGGTTGCCCAGCTCTGATGCATGTCTCTCTGTTGTGGTCTAGCCAATGGACCATTTCTTTCCCCTGAAGAGTAGTCTGTTCTATGTCCCTTGTCAGGTCTGTGAATGCCTGTACAGTTTGCATGGCCATATTAGTCTACTGTACACACACACTCTCCGTGATTGCCCTGTCCAGTTCTTTGTTTGTGGATTCACAGTCTGTTAATGAGTATGAGTAGGGAGAATACATAGTACATTTGTACATGTGAACCTGGTATGTTCATTGTAAACATTTGCAGACAAAACTGTCAAGGCTGGTTCAGTATGGTCTTCCATGAGCAATGAACAGATGAATGGGGGCTTACAGTACACATACGTACACTACATGTATGTATCATGTTGTACACTGTATGGTGATTTAGCTTCTGCAATTCTAGAGGGCCACAGAGAATAATATAAGATCCGCTTTAAAAATATAATCCACATAGTGTATCATGCAAAACACAATTTAGAGTGTTTACTATAGGCCCTGCTCAAAGTGATTGATTTTTGCCTGCACGAAAGTCTCTAGCCTGCAGACTAGGTATACTGTATAGTGTACAATGGCCAATGACCAGCCCTTCTCCCCTGCCCCCTCCCACCCACTTCCTGCTAGGACATAGGCTACTGGCTACCATTGATCCGCCAGTTTGTTTGCAGGAACCCCAAGGTGCCTGCAGTGGTGTTGTTTTCATAGCGGTTCATCCTTGCCATGTATGGTTGTCCTTGCAAGGGGAAGCAACAGTTTTGGGGAGGCTCCTTTGTCCCTTTATCCACACTTTTGCCCCAGCAGTTTTTGTTTTCTCCCCCGTGCACTCACTTCTAAGAATATTAGTCATCGCTTGGTACTTGGTAGGCCACAACATTTACATCGTAAATGTACTTGTAGGACCTGTCTTTTCACAAGTGTAGTCATGGAATCAATAGAGTAAATGTATTTAGGCAGGGAAGGGGCCAGGTACATATTTTCCCCCCCCCCCAAAAAAAGAAAAAGAAAAAAAAAAAGACATACCCCATGAATGAGATTAATGACCAACGTACATGTAATGGGTCCCAATCTTATAAAGATTTGTTATTGATCGCAACTTGACTGGAGATTGATAACAATTAAAGTCTGTACAATAGAGACAGGGCATTGGACTTTCACAATTCATATCAGTCGCAACTACATGTATACAGAAGATGGGGCCTGGTGTTAGAGCTACTGTAATTATTGTGGAACTAATGTACAGCAAATGTGTATGTAATGGTAGAAGTACTTTGTATACAATACCCTGTACTTGTTGCAGTACAGTTGTGCTGTACATGTACCCATGCAGCCAAATGTATTCCAACAATTTATTAGCTCCAGGTGAAATAAATGGTTCAATATAAACAAGCTGTATTTTACAGTATGCCTATGTACATGTACATAAGTGCATTACATGAACTGTGTGGTTTGTACAAAAGCACAACGTCTGAATGTTGAACGTGTGCGGCATACTGCAAGATTGAATCTTCTTCTATTCTTCATCATGGAGCAGAAAATTTTACCAGATGTTTCCTCCTTCAGTGCAATTCCATTTTTTTTTCTCAAGATGCGCTGATTTTGCAGACATACTGTGCAAAGTACATACATGTATGCATGTACTTATGCAATAACATGCATACTCCTACTGCAACTTACAATGTACACGTATGTAGCTGCATTGCCTGTTCCTTGTATTAAATGTTAGAAAACAAATGAAGCTACTTTTAATTGGTATGTTTTGTACAACAGATTTATGTTCATATGTATGCCTACACCCGTATGTACTGTACATGTATGTTCATGTACAGTACAGTACTGGTACAAGCATGCTTGAGTACATGTATCAGGAACAGATTCAACAACACCCAGTTGGTCAAATCCAACAAAATACATGTAGGGGTAGCCCTGTTAGGGTACCAGTAGATCTACAATGTACATAGTATGTATTTATAGTATACATGATGTTTTTAAGTCACTGACCTTTATCTGTGGGATGGGAATGATTCATATCTCATGTAAACTGATACTAAATTAGTGACCTTGCAACACTTTTTTGTCATAAGGCGCAAGGCTAATAACAGTACATGTACTGTAGAATATGTTGGTCAAGATCTTGACCTTGCTCTACATTTTATACATGTATACATGTGATAAATACCTCATACACTGTACCTGTATGCTTATGTACATGTACATGCATCATAAACGAGTTCACGGTGCACAGTGCATTAAGCATTGTTTATGACTACCTTACATTTATACTTCATGTGTATGTATGTTTTCATGGAACATAAAATCAATATTCATCTAATTTCATTCCATTAGTCTAGTCGCCTACATGGGTTGTACACTGTTTTGGAACATTTACACGTACATGTTGTCCACCCCCGCCCCAACCCTCCTCCCCCCCCCCCCCCCAATTTGTACTGTACTTTACACGTACATGTACATGTATGTAAGTAGTGTAGTCTACTGGTACAGTAGTAAATGAATAATACTTTGTTGTTGTGGAAGGAAAAAGGAAGGGGATAAAGAATACAAACTGAGCAAGCATAAAGATGAAAATAACAAAGCAGATACAGTATGTAAAGTAGAAGGAGAAGAAGATGGAGGAAGAGTAGGAGAGGGATTGAGATACATGTAGACGGAAGAGATGGAGGGCCATCATAAATAAAGGGAATGGGGAAGGGGAGAACATGAATGACACAGAGAGAGGGAGAGAGGACACCTAGGAAGAAAAGAAATTATGGAAGTATCTACTCTATCATTTATCATTTTATTTTGCTTCAAAAAGTTACATAATTCACGCGAATTATGGGTAGTACATGTACATGATTGGATCGGAACATGATATAATTGTTAGAAATAACCCACATGTACATGTGCAAATATTCCAGTCTTTGTTGATAAACTCCTGGAATTGAGGCCACCCATGCTCCTTTGTCCTGAACTTCCCTGAAAAGGGAGAGAGGTCAAACTCAGGTCATGGTCCCTCATGATCTTGGTCAGTGAGGTGGGAGTACATGTCTAATTGTTCATACATGTACAGTGTAGGTCATGTTGTGGTTCTTTCCTAAATGTTTTTTTAGCACTAGTCTAGCAGAGATGACTATGATGGAGGTGGCACACGAATGAGAGTAGGAAGAAGATGGTAAAAAAGAGGGGTTAGGACTCTGGGTGAGGAGATACATGTAACAAATTAATTAACCTTTCCATTACCAGGCATACAAAAACCCATTGGTTTACTACACATGTGTTTGTAATAAAGAGTTGAGTGTACATTCGTAATTCAATTACAAGGAAGCGGCGAATACAATAGATGATCAGGAAAAGAATAAGATGGAGGATAAAGAGAAGAGAAAGCATACAGACAGTACAAACTACTAGCCTTTGGACATACAAAAACTATAAAAAAAAAAATGTATATTTTGTAAACATTGTACATGAAGCTCTGTAGAGTAACACACTGCAATGCTGGACCACACTACCAGTACTCCAAGCTCTGTTTACAGCCTTCCTTGTCACCTTTCATTACATGTGTCCTCAGCTTGAACTAAGCTGAAAAGGAGAAAGGTCAAAGGTCATGGACCCTCTGATCCTGGCCAATAAGGTGAGGTGGAAGTAGGTCATATTTTGTTCCTTTCCTAAGGCCATATTCTGAACAGAGGTTTAAACCAAACAGTGTACTAAACCTGGACTAAATATGTACTGTAGGACACCAAATAAATCATCTGATGCTGTCACAAAATCATTGATTTTTATCACAGAATCTCAATAGTGGGTGATTTCAATTATTCGCTGTAGTTATTATGTGGGCAAACACAATAAACCATAGTGATTCTGAGGACAAAATCAATTATATTAAATTCAATAATAATGTTTCATGTTGTTTATTTTGGTGTCACATAAAGCTCGTCCAGGTTTAGTACACTGTTTGAGTTAAACCTCTGTTCAAAATACTGTACGTGGGCCTATGTGTTTGTAAAGCAGTAATATGATTATTAGGATGGATGTGGAGAATAGAGAGAAAACATAATTTACAATTTTCTGGGGCTACTTTTCAAGCACATTGGCAGATTTGGCTACAATTTTACATTGTGTCTATGGGAATTTTTGGGGCTCTTTTAACATATTCCGGGGCTCTTTTAAGCATTTCGTTGGCGAAATCGCCCCGAGCCCCCATTTTTTTCCCCCCTGGACTGGAGAACGAATGAGAGGATAAAGAAGATGGGGCATATTACACAAACAGGAGGGGTTAGGAGAACAAGAAAAGGGGTGAAGTAGAGAAGTGTGTGCAAGTTACGTGTACATGTAGAAGAAGAAGGGAATAGAATGAAAGATATGAATAAAGAGGAATATTGGTACAGTCTAAAAGAAGAAGAGAGAAACAATTACATTACCTTTAGTATTGTTTTCATTTGTTTCTAGTTGCAGTAAAATTTGATACTTATATAGCTCTGTTCAATGACTCATTGCAATATGAGATTACCTTGGACCATATTCATGCTCTTTGTTAACCTACTGTAGCAAGTTGCTCAAATTGATTAATCTACATGCGTTTTTAGCAACCAGCTGGGCAACCAAAGTTCCATTGGGTCTTTCTCTGCCAAGTAATGGTCTGCTCTTTGGGATTTGTGTGTAGTAGTAGTGCAAACATGCCTCAATCGTGCATTAAGGGTTAATGTGGCCCCTGCACACTACATACATGTGCACTGTATCTTTATTCCAGCTCACTTTGTTTACAAGGCTCCCTTGAGACTATTCTTAATGCGTCCTCAGCCTGAACTCAGCTCAAGGAGAAGGGTCACATGCATGGACCCTAAATGACCTTGGCCAGGGAGATTCCTGTAGAAACGAATGTAGGTCAAGTTTTTGATCCTCTTCTTTATTTGTGGAATGAGCAGTTGAGGTGAGTGAGACGGACGGGTGGTTATGGGGGGGGGGGGGGGGGAGGCTGTAAGAGAGAGAGAGAGAGAGAGAGAGAGAGAGGAAGATGATGTTGATTGATAGTTTTCTAGGAAGAAAGAGGGACTAAAGTTGATACAGAAGATTATATGAGAACAATGCACCCATCTAGTGTTTCCTCACAGTGTTTACTAAACCATGCAAAGTGGTATTACAGTGTGTGTGTGTGTGTATGAGTTCATGTTTGGCTACATGACATATTTACCAAACCCCTGTGTCTATAAGGATTATGCGTGATGTATGACTGTGTAAAAAAATGTTTGTGAACAATATGCAGAGATCCACAACACATCCCTGGATACACAAATGTACAATGTGTGTTAGAAAATAGGCTGGGAGAGGAATTATGAACAAGGGTGTTTGGGAGAAGGATTTATGGTTTCTGAGCATAAAGGCCTTGGGTGCAATTGCTTTGAAGTACATGTTATGTAGCATTTTCATTTTTACTGTAATGTGCTCCTCCATGTATAGACCTTCTAATGTATTGTTTTCAATGTCACTGAATTGTAAATGGGTAATTTGGAAAATGGTCTCATGCCAACAGGTGTACATGTATGTGTGTACATATAGGTACTAATGCATCTCGTTTACACTGACTGTACTGTCCATTTATGTTTACATTTCATTTTGTAATTCTAAGTTGAAATCGTTTGGATTTTATATCACATCAAACTATATGAATACTGTTAACATGTCAGTTGAGACACTTTGTACATGTACATGTACATAACAAAATCACTTACAGGCAAGTGCATCATACAATGTATTAAAACTAAAATGCACAGTACATGTACATGTATGTGACAAACTGGTACAAAAATACTGTCTATGCATGGTATCAAAATATGCATGCACATGTAGTCATATTGTACACACTCTACATATGATAGAGACCCAAGATCATAATATTCCTAGAATTGCATTTATTTGCACAGAAAGTGTACCGTGTACTGTGCAAGTGCCCTGAGGCTTTCATCTGCAGACAGTGGCCAACTTGAGTGACTATTGTACAAATGTATACATTACAGTGTGTCACCCCTACTGTTACTGCATTGCCTACAGTATAGCATTATGCATGCTACAGGTGACCTTGCAATGGTCATGCATGGATAATAGTAATTTCCATGGCAACACTTGTTGTGTATTTATAATCATATTCGCCGTGGTATTCATAACTCACAACAATGTACAATGTACGTACATGTACAGTATGCTGCATACATGTAGCCTTACAAGCTATCTACATCTAATACAAAATATGTTGTGGAGATGGGGGAATATTATAAGTAGGGTATGTTTTTACACTATGCTGATAGCCTGATACATGATATTGCTGTGATGTTTTTATGTACTGTACAGTACATGTACTGAAGTACTGTGTGATGTTCAAAGTACAATAGAACAACAATACTGTAGATTACATTGTGCTATTGATCGGGTCATGTTTAATTCCTCTTAATGACAATTTTCTATTGTGTTTTTGTTTTCAGTGTTGTTGAACTTTTGTTTAGTTGAAACAACTTTCTATTTATTTGTTACCCAATGCCTGGAGAACTTGCTATTTGGCTATAGATCTCAACTGACAGAGACTTATTGTTGTTATCGTTGTACGTTTGGTGATATTTGCTCATTTCACACATTATCATGCAAACATAAATATTTCATAATGTGCCCTTTTAATCTCAATCTATGACCTTTGACCCATCTGACCCAAGATATCATCACTAACTTCTTAAACCTGTTATCATTTTTGTAGGAGTGCCCTCTCTGGTGGAGCTAACGGCAAAGACCACCGCCCTCTACATCCCGTTTGAGGTGGTGGAGAAGGTCTACCCTCCAGTCCCTGAAAACCTCCAACTCCGCATCGCGTTCTGGAGCTTCCCAGAGAATGAGGAAGATATCAGGTAAGCAGCTCTCACTGTTTTTTATGAATTCTTTGTATTGTAATTTTTTTTCTAATTTTATTGTGTCTCCAGGGGCAACTGTACTTTGAATGTTGTGTGTTGTTTTCTAGATGACATGAGTTTTGTTAAGTACATGTTTAAAATGTAGCTGCTGCATGTTACTGCTAAGGACATGTCAGTTGCATATAATATTAAATGATTTCTTAATATTTTGCAAGACATTTATTATGCTGTTTATACACATGTTCAGTGTATGTGTGTACATGTACATATACCAACACATCAGATGTTCCAGTACATTGTAGATGTAAACGTCAGAAAATATTAAAATGCATCTTATGTTTGACTCATGCCTGGTTATGCATACAATGCAGGCTGCATTGGCCATGCTAGGTCTGTTATTTCATTATTTTAGAGGTGATATTGCAAGTATTTCATTTTTATGGTCAATAATATCTTAGAAGACATTCTAACATGTAGTGTTGCTCCCTGTCCTTTTCAAGTATTTGATTGGGATGATAGTTCTGTGTTTACAGTTTACAAATGGTATACAGCAGATATTCTGAAAAAAAAGTATAGTTAGCACTACATGTACATGCTGTTGTAGATTTGTAGAATGCTTGTGGAACGCTCTTCATGTAGATCACTGCGTTGATTTGTACATGTATGTAAGAGGACACTCGAGCGTTCTAACGTGCTCTACGAATCGATCCAAGAGTGCTCTGACGCAATTCATTGACTGCTCCGAGGTGTGAATCCAAATAACACTGTAGTCTTCCTTTTACCAGTATTTATGCATACAGTTCTTTAGGATTTCTATGTATTTTGTTACTTCAGTGGTGCACAAAATACATCATACGTGTATATACTGGTGTGTGCAAGGGTATCTTCACGTTGTTATACCTGTGTGCTATCATACACTTCGAAGGCTGTTGTTTTTAGTGGTTTGTTACAGAGGAAGTTGGAGGTCTATAGCTCTTCTAATATGAGCAATGCTATTTAAGGCAGGTCAGGGATACAATTTTCATGTGGGTTTCTATCAAAGCCATATGGAACTCATTAATTATCAGCCCTTTCTAGCATGCTGCATGCATGAAAGCATGTTCATGGTTATGTACTGAAAATTCACATATCGTGGCCTCGGAGAGATGTGTACCATCTCTGAGTGTGCATGCGTTAACCTTTGTTGAATCCTCGTATTCTCTGCCTCTCTATCTCCTTCCTGTTGCTCTTCTTCCTACAGTACATACATGTATGTACATGTATCTCTCCCTGACATATACGGTAGTCACGATGTCACATACATGTAGAGTATGCACATACACGCATCCATGGTACTCCATCTCTCGCTCACCATTCTCTTTCAACTGATCTCTTTGTTTTTAACTACTGTACATATTTTTTTGTGTCGATCATCATGTAAAGTATGTATTTACATCTTACTCCCAATATACTGTACATGTAGGTCTTTGCCCATCCCCCCTTTTCACTTTCACACACTCACACAGTCACATACAAACACACACACACATGCACCCCTCCATCTCTCTCTCTCTCTCTCTCTTTCTTCTCATACCTGTGTGTGCATACCATGTCTGTCGGGACACCTGTCTTGAACGTTGCTTCCATCTGATCTGATATTTCTTTTGTGTGCTGGGTGTGTTAAGTGCATTCACGTACCGGGACATACATACAGTGTATGTATGTGTGTGTGTGTGTGTGTGTGTGTGTGTGTATGTGTGTCTGTCTGCGTGAGAGACCAGACACGATGACCAGTAAGCTTCCTGAGTACTTCAGGATGGGGATAGTATTAAATCCACTCTGCCAAAAATATCCCTCATAACTGCCAAGAGAGATGATCACTAGCCGTTTGACATGCGAGAAGATGGCTGCATGGAATTATCGCGGCTTCCACACAAGAACCATAAAATATGAATCCCAGATACACCTGTTTTATATTACAAAGCAGTTTGCTGTCAGTGCAGTTTGTATCCATTGTGCTACCATCCAGTTAAAACTGATGATACATTGTATCGTAATTGTGAGAGCTCAGATCTTGAGTGGGCACTTTTGGGGCCCTCACTCTCTGTCATAACATTGAACAAAAATTATATTGAGCCCCCCCCCCCCCCCCCCCCTCTCCCCATGCAGGACAAAAGAGCCCCTGTGAAAGGAAAAAGAATTTCACAGGGCATGCATACCATATGTACCCATGAGCCTGCAAATCTACAATGTAGTTCAGGATGTTCTTGTCATGATATCAATTATCAGACTTGAAAAGCTGCCCCGGCAAATACATTTAATTGTTTGTTTTCCTGCCCATGACAATATTGTACGTACATCTTCAAACTGCACTGCAAAGCCTTAATTCTCTTGTAAAAGATATGTATGCCCTATCCAGAATTAATTTTGATTACAAATAAAGTATGAATGTGTTTTTAAATAACATTTGGATATTTAGACAAAAGCCCATGGATGCTTACATGCTTGTGCTGTTAGTCTGTTATGTGTGTCATTTGATACATCCTGACCTTGACTCACATACATGTAACTTATATTACAGTCAATTAAATTTCATTTGTTTATTTTCTTCACTGTATGACGTGATTAATTGAGGTTGGACATGTTAGAGTTAAAGGAAAACTGTGTGTCTATCGTAATCCAAAAATGCTTATTGGACATGTACAAGGACCAAGATAGCTGCTGCTTCTATTTGTTTTCGTATAAAATATTTACATAATACATAATAAATAAAGTGCAGATTCTGTGTCCAGGCGTCTATGTAATAAGTAATGAGCTGGGCTGGGCTTGTACAGTGTAAACTAAGCACTCTGAATTAAAAGAGATGGACTCTACATGTACACTTATACATTTACATGTATCGTGTGCTAATAGTCCATGCCATATTTACCTCATATTTATGCAAATTGAGACAAGAATATACTGTGTGAATACCTGACTATTCAATTGTTACCCATTTAATTACGTGTAATTTCTTTTCATGCATCTTTAAATATTCATAAAATTTGCCAAAATTAAACCACTCAATTATTTGTGAAATATACAAGGTACACTTTGGTGCTTTTATATCAAATAGATACTAGATTTATAGCATTTGAAGTAAGTAGACGTGTAATACTCAGTGTGATTTAATAAGCGACCGGTACTTGGAAGGGATGATCAAAGATTTAACATTGAATGGGACTACAGACGTAGCCCTGATATGGAAGAATGCTGAATTTGGAGGATGGGGCTGAATTTCTGCTGTGTCTATTTGAACATGTCTGGGTCTGGGTCTGCATATGTTGACTCCCATACCCATAGTAACCTGAGCCAATGGGGTCGACATGGGGTGTGACTAGCCTAGGCTCTAGACTGCGGGCTGTTTATTTCCTCTACATTGTAATCACATCACAGTTTGGACACAGAGACTACATGTACTTGTAGTTTGTAGATTTTCATTTTGTCACTCTCTCTTTGCAAAGGAATGCAAGAAGAGGGCTTAGTCTAGATATTTCCAGACTTAGTCGTGATTACAGTCCGAGAGAAGGAAACAGACGACACCCTGGCGCCTAGAAACAAAGCTACTGAAAGATGTGTCATAGTCTGCAGGTATCGACTCCGTTGTGACACCTTCTGAAATACATGTAACCAGTACATGTGTATGTGCCTGAAATGAAGGCTACCACCTAAGTTGGTGCATGTGTAAAAAATTGTGAGGCATTCTAGAAACATAGGTCTTGTTAGGAGCTTGTCTCAGCATTTCAGACCCATTGATTAAGACTCGCACGTTGGCTGACTGACAAGGGTTTTCATATCTACAAACTAGCTGTGACGTACATGGGTGCGTGTTATCAGAGCACTGAGGATGGTGCCTGACATCTTAATGGACTTCACATGCAGAAAGGAAGGGGCTTATTGTGTGAATGATGCTCCCGCTGGGTGCAAGATACAATGTATGGATGCTCATCATGTACACGTACAAGGTTGTGCTGATAGGGAGATGCATCAAGCTTGTCACTGTGAGATGTGCTTTAAGTTAGGAATCTTGTAAGGTTATTTCTTTTTGGTTATTCCGATGGTGGTTTGCATCTCGATTCTGACAGCGATATGTGTATACTTCTGCTCAAAGGAATTGGCATAGGGAAAGGGAAGAAAGCGAAGGAGCCGCAGTTAATATTTTAAACCGTGGTATATTTTGTCCAGTTCAGCATGAAACATGATGCTTTTTAGGCTAAAGCATTGTGTTTCATGCTGAACTGGACAAAACAAACTGCTGCGGTTTAAAACTGCGGCTCCTTCCCTTTCTTCCCCTTCCCTCTCCCTATGCTAATTCCTTTGAGCTGTTGTGTAGATCGGGAGTTGCAGCAAAGTTGCGACAGCAAGATGCAGACCTGCCAACCAGTACGATTTTGTCATATTTAGTACGATTTTTAGAAGTAAATACGACAGTACGATTTTCCTTTAAAAAATATGATTTTCAAAAAAAAAAAATGCCCATTCTGTTTTGTGAAGTATCCTACCAGCATCTCACGTTGGCAATTTTGGGATGTTCATTGGTTCATCGAACACACCAGTCATGACGAAATCGTGCATATTCAGCCAATGCTCCATAAAAAATGCTTGATGTAGGAACTGTAAGAGGCATTGATCCGTTTTTTTTTTAAATACAACTTTTGTCGGTAAAATGAAACTTTTTTGATTAAAGAATACAGTTTTTGAACTCCAGAGGTTGGCATGTCTGGAATAAATTACATACTTGTATACTTGTAAATTACTACAAAATAAAGTTCGCAATTCTTGAGATATTGTGGAGGAAAGTACACGACAGTTAAGAGTAGGATTTTTTTGTCTGAAAATAGGATTTTTATAGTGAAATCATAGGATTTTTGGTCAAACGAGGTTGGCAGCTCTGAAGATGTACTTATTGTCGCTACACCTGTAAATGAATCTCATAAAGTTTTTGTTTGTTCTGCAGATAGGGAGTCACAGCAAGATTTGCTTTTACTATTATTTACAAATAAATGAATCTGATAACACCTTTCTTCTTTGGTTATATAGATTTTAAAGATATGGTGTTGCAGTAAGATATGTGTTTAGAATTCTAAGGATTCTTAGAAGGTCTTCCTTTTGTGGTTGGAAAAATATAGAGAAAGTTTGTCTAAAGGAAACAAAGGATGGTGTCTCTAGAGAGCTGAATATTGGTGGTCAGTAAAACAGGTTAAACTGTATACACATACTCTGATCTACCACCACGCTCTCCAACTCAACTTTGATCCGCATTCTCTTACACCCTAATCAATTCTCCCTATCGCATATAGCCCTCCGAATCTGAACGTGTGTGGCGCTCTAATTATTTTACCTTTAATTCTTGGGATACGAACTTCCGGTCCACGTACATCCCGTACAATAGGGACCACGGTTTCCCACTAATTTTATGAATTTTAACTCTAAAGCTAACCCTGACCCTTACCCTAACCCTAAACCTAATTCTATACCTAACCCTGATCATAACCTTTACCCTAGATAAATTGTTCACTGATTAATTCATCCAAAAAAAGCGATTTCTAGATCACTTTGCGCCGACAACAAACTCTTACCGGAAGTATATGTTCCAAGAGCAATCGATCAGATATCGGTATCGCGAGGTGATATCGCTGGATATCGGCTATATGCGATAGGGAGAATTAAACAGAGGAGCTAGCTGAAAACTGTATGTATAGAACTTGCCACTTGGAGGGCGTATACATTGACCAGTGTGCAATGAATGGTTCTTGCTCTGGACAACAAAGAGAGGGAGTACTCCCTTTGGAGAGGATATCCCCGAAGAATCAATGAGGATCCTGTTAGCTCTTTTACCATCTTAGTACACAGTGGAAGCCGCCCTCTAAGTACATGCAGTTATCTTGAATAACAATGGGGTCTCATTTACCACCAGGCTGGGGCTTTTCAGGGAATTGCCAGTAATGAATGGGAGAAGTTTACTGGGTGAATAATTAACCTTCTTTGTGCCATTTTGGGCACAAATGATACACACAAATTCCGCAGAGCTGAAAGTGGGGAAATTGTGAGAAACATGAGTTGTGTTTCAAAGGAATACTGGTTCAAAAATCTACCAGGGGTACACTACAGCTCAAATGAATTGGCATAGGGAAAGGGGAAAGGGAAGAAAGGAAAGGAGCCGCAGTTTTAAACCGTGGTATATTTTGTCCAGTTCAGCATGAAACATGATGCATTTTAGGCTGAAGCATCGTGTTTCATGCTGAACTGGACAAAATATACCGTTTTTTTAAATCTATAACTCCTTCCCTTTCTTGCCTTTCCCTTTCCCTATACCAATTCCTTTGAGCTGTAGTGTACCCCTGGTAGATTTTTAAACCAGTATTCCTTTGAAACAAAACTCATGTAGAGCAGCATTACTGTATGTGTGACACAGGTGGAGTTAACTTGTCATGTGAAACTGTCCATTATTGTACCAGAAATAGATACAAATCTCATAAAGCTGCAGTATTTCAGTTGGCACAGGAGGACCACTTTTGCATTTTGCATCTCAGACACAGGTGGGGTTGATTTTACTTGCCGCTGCCCGTTTTTGTATCAGATATAAACATAAATCCTGTAGAGAAGCACCTTGTGAGACACAGGAAGGGTTAAACCAGGGAGGTGTTAGGAAGGAGAAGAAACTCAAGCATAATATATTCAAACATCTGTATGGGTTCTAAAGCGTGCTCATGAATGTCAAAAGCATTTCATAATCATGACAATGCTTTGATGTTCCATGTGTCTGGCCGACATTTAGCTGTTTTCAACTTGAAATGAAATTCTTTAATTGCCCATTTGTCTCTAGAAGCTTTGTTTTTGAGAAATTTGTTTGCAAACTCTAAGGAAGTTAAGGGAAGAATATGACAAATCCTTTACTCTTCTTGTATTTCGAAAAATAATGAGGAATCATTGAAACATTGGACATATAAGATATTTGTGTAATTGTGTTACTTACAAAATTGACCAATTTCTTCACTTTCCGACATCTTGTGCATTTGTGGGATTCAACCATTATCAAAATGATATATTGAGCTGTGTATTAACGTTATCGGTGTTTGTGTGCGTTTGCATGCAGCGGAGATATTTTACTTGAAAAAATTGTTTATTTGTGTTTGCTGATACCCGTTATGCTCATGGAAGTATTAATCCATTAACAGAATGGGACAAGTGAAATGAGACTGTACATTTCTTTTGTTCTCTCTGAGAAGCCGTTGCCACACAATCATGTTCATAATTGTTTGAACACCTGAAGAGCACCTGTTGAGAACACATAACTTTTCAGCGGCGTGGCACATGGGTTCAAAGAAAGAAAGTTGCTTCATATCCTTCCATAACACATCCCTGGTTAAAGGTAAGGGGTAATAGTGATGAAGACGACTGGAATTGTAATCCATGGAGTGCTGTTATACCATGACCATGGGTGCCGTTATCACTTGGTGTCAGGATTTGCCCCACTGAAGGAACCATCTTAAAGTAATAACAATGATGATAAAGTCGATCTGCACCTAATGATGATGGTCGAAATGTTTTGGCATCATTGCAGCCTGTAAGCATTTTCACTTCTCCCCCTTACCTTAAAGTACTAACTAAGGAGTTCTGGCATTAAGCTCTATGATTACGAAGTTAAGAGGTTTGGCAAGGACAACAGTGTACACCAAAGGCATCCTTTTGGGATATTCTATTGCATCATCAAATGTTTTGAAGCAATGGTCCATATAGACTAAGCCTTTTCTGAACAGTTGTGAAAGCTGTATTGATTACACAGTTAAGGAGCTTTTCAAGGGCAATGCTATTCACCTTTTGATCTCCTTTGTATATATTGTTTGGTATAATGAAAAGATTAACGTCAAGTAAACCCTCACTAACTCCTGCCTGGAGGGCTTAGCCTAATATTTAAGACATCATTGTTGAGCAGTGGTTCATATGTGTCCACACACTCCATTACACATATAACCTACTCCACCCCTAGACTCATTTCCAGGCTGTTTGGGCATTTCTAATCCAAACTACATGTATTCAAATAAAGGCATCTGGCTTTAGTAGACTATTCAAGACAGATTGAGAAAAGAGGAAAGAGAAAAAAAGTGATAAAGTGACTGCATGTAAGTCTATACTCCATGTTTTTTTGGTTTGGAACAGAAATGTGTAACAGGTTGGAAATTGGGCTGCATTACCCCCAGACATAACATGACCCCAGTGGGCCATGGGTGACACATAAGGGGCGTCTTCATTAGCTCGAGCTGGGCAAAATAGCGAGCTTGTTCTGATCGGGTTAGCTAGCCAGATCACGAACTAGCTAGCTATTTGCTTCTTCATTAGCCAGATCAGGCAAAATAGGTAGCTATTTGGTCGAGAAAATTTCCCAAGAAATCTTGGGCTAGATTTATCTAGCTCGAGCTAGTTCGCGAACTAGCTCAAGCTAGCTCGGAGCGTCTTCATTAGCCTGAAAATTTTTCGATCCCGGCATGCATCAGCACCCACGAGGCATTGTTTACGTAATAGGGTTTTACACATGTGTGAATGCGAGCTCACAACCGAAGCCATGCGGTCATGGCCTATTCCCGTCGCACACTGATGGTATGTGAGAAACTCGGGATAATTTATGCAACCAGAGCTCGAGCTCACGTACCCCGAGTTTCGAGCTAATGAAGATGCGATTGCAACTTCAGGCTAGTTCCCCGGATCAGAAAAATAGCTCGCTATTTCGTCTGATCGGACTAATGAAGACGCACCTATGGAGAACAGAGGAAAGAGAAAAAAATGATAAAGTGACAGCATGTAAGTCTATACTCCATTTTTGGGGGGAGGTTTGGAACAGAAATGTCTAACAGGTTGGAAATTGGGCTGCATTACCCCCAGACATAGCATGACCTCAGTGGGCCATGGGTGACACATACATGTACATATGGGGGTTTATTGCCATTTGGTCCAATCCCAGTTGGTCCACTCACCATTTCGTCTACAAGGAACCTCTTAACAATACCATTTCAGATTAAAATACTGGGTTGACTTATCAACAACTCTAATCTACACCATAACCTCAACCATTAACCCTAATCCAGACCCCCTACCCTAACCCTAACCCATACATATCAGCATGTGATGGTAGACGAAATGGCGAGTGGACCAACTGGGATTGGACCAAATGGCAAATCACCCATGTAGGTTTCATGGGGTCAGCACCAGACCCTCATTTCCTGCTGCCTATGATTTCTTGCAGCCCCTTACCTTTGGCACAGCAAGTGAGCTCCTTTAGCACTTCATCTCCGTCGTCAAGTCTTTATTGTTGCGGACACAATCTGGTATTTATTGGAGGATACATGTAGGAGCAACATTGTTATACATTTAACAGACCTGTCAAACAAACCACCCCAAAGCGTAACCTAAATGTATTTATAAACAGTGGTCTTTGAAGACATGTTTGATGGTAGGATGGATGATAGATCCAGAATGTAGCGTGTGGGGAGGGGGGTGCACAGACCTTTTGAAAAGATAATATGGACACTGATGAGGGCAATAATCAAGGACAATATGTTACCCCACAAATAGAGGGGAGGGGCTAGGGCATCTTGCTCCTCCTGCCTGAACCTGCTACTGTATGCATGTGTACCTGGAGCTGTTCTTCTATTTTTCATCAGGAATCCCATAATTGTGGAGGACATCTTACTAGTAATACTTGATGTGCAGCAAAGTCGCATGCTCAATTGGGAGATTATAAAGAGGCAAATGTAAACTCTCCGTAAACTTGTACAAGTGATACACATATGTTACAAGCTGGTACACATTACTGTAATACATGAACGTGGCACAGCATACGAAGCAGGAGAGTAACTTGTGGTCTGTAGCTGCTGGGTCATGCCCTCTCGTCTACCCCACCATGAGCTCAGTCAGTTAGCGATACATCTGCTCCCAGATTGGCACCCAAATCATGTTAGCCTCTTTCAACTTCATCACGTCTGTATTTACCTGTACCGCCTGTCTGTGTACCGCCGAGACCTAGAATGTGAGCACAAAGTTCAGTCTGTCAGGAAGTAAGCGAATATTCTGCATTAATAGGTCTGAAATGCACAGACTAACTTGTTTGTATATATGTTTCAGTAGGTCACATTATAGTCTCATTTCCGGGAATGTACTCATGTCAGATCAGATGGTTTCACAGTAGTGTCTGTGTCGCCAGACTAGCAGAGACCCTCCACGTACTGAAATACTAGACGCCTTTGGAGGCAGTGTTTAGAAAAGAGTGGTATTATGGCATGAACTTTCCTTTCTGGAGTTAATGTGGTGTTGTGTACATCATGCTCACATTGTAAGAGGAGTGAAAAAGCACATAAAATTTGCTGGATTTGATATCAACTTTTAAAATGCTAAATGAGAAATTGTGTCAGAGAGGTTCGTTCACCTTTGATACCAGTGATGAAAACTGTAAGCAATGGAAACTAGGAACATATGTTGTATGGGGGCATAGTGTTCATGTATCCATGAACATGTAACTCTGTATTATATATTTCATATATTTGTAATGATTTTAAACACATCACTGAATCATGAAATTACATACATGTACAGTGTAGCAACATGATGGTCTTGCACTATTCAACAGACACATATTATTTAATTATTTCATTAAATGTCCTTTTTTTTTATATAAAAACAAGTCAAGTGAAGTCAATCATATTTTCAACATGTACATTTGCAATGCACTGTACTTGTTTATCTGTTCATGATGTATTTTTTTTTCTCTATGTAATGATCATGTGTACACATGTATCTAGCATACATTGTGCCCCTACACACATGTAGATTCAATAGTAGCCAAAGTGAATAATGATAGATTTGAAGTAAAATCAATAATACAATGTATGTTGTGATGTTGTATTTTCTCCTCTAGTTGTACTACTATCTTGCCGTGCATGTATTATACCAACAAAACATGATGTAAAACTTGTAGAAAAGTGATATTAATTGTGGGATATTGTTTTTTTGTTTGTTTTTGTTTTAGGCTATACTCCTGCCTGGCCAATGGCAGCCCAGATGAGTTCCAGCGAGGAGAGCACATGGTCAGGAACAAAGCTGTCAGAGAAGTTCTTCAAATTGGTAAGAAATTAGATTTATTACTCATTATGAACAGTACTGAAGCTTTACACATGTCATGAAATGAACACAGTATATCTGGTAGTTTGGAAACAGACATGTTCAGAGATAAGTTAAATATTATCATGGAAACTCTGTTGTGACTACTGGTATAACATAATGAGGAAGATGTGAGTAAACTTCAAGGCTAGTAGAGATCAGAAACAAGTGTGAGCATGAATTACATGTTGTCCAAGACAGGGAGGTGTAGAAAATGTTAAAGAATAATATCAACTCAGCTGTATGGGTATGAAACTGTGTATTGTGTATGCATTTTCTGAACTTCATCACATGACAGTCACAGAGAAAGCTTTTGAGTTGTTCTGGTGTCCTGTCAGCTGTTTGAAGCTGGTAAAGATTTGTGATTTCATTTTACATCTCTTAAAAAACATTGATATGATTGAAAGTAAGGCTACAGAATTTTACCTGATACACGTACTGAGTATTTATTGAGAAATATTTTTTCCACAAGATTTCAGCTGAGTGGAACCTTAGTTAAGAAATGTTTAGTTTTAAATATGATTTTTTTTTTCATTATACAGGATTTCACCTGAGTGGGACTGTAGTCCCATCTCATCCCATGACCCAGCAGCACTGTGGCGGTGGCAATGCATCGTCCTTCAACGTGGCCATCACGTTTGACCGGCGGCGCATCTCGTCCTGCAGCTGCACCTGCAGCTCGGTCAGCAAGTGGTGCAGTCACGTGGTGGCGCTCTGTCTCTACCGCATCCACCACCCGTCAGCCCTCAGCCTCCGTGCACCCGTCTCGGAGTCGCTGTCCCGCCTGCACCGCGAGCAGCTCCAGAAGTTTGCCCAGTACCTCATCAGCGAATTCCCACGCATGGTGAGTTCTTTAGCACTAGTCTGTGGCTGATGAAGCTGTATGATATGAAGAAAGTGATAAGTATTGTTGTTGTGATAAATCTGTCAAGCATAATCCAGTAAGATTTACAATTTTCATTATCATCATTATGTGGGATATAAACCAATATTTGTTGGAGTTGTTCAACCCATTTCTCTGAACTTTTTTAAATCAACAAAAGCTCTAAATATATGCAGTAAACAAGAGCACCTCACTCTTCTTTAACCCTATCTAGCCCGGGGGGGGGGGGGGGGCAAAAACAGCCCCCCCCTCGACTTTTTTCGCAATAAATTTGTAACGTGAAAAGATGGCGCTGCGACGTTTCATGACTTTTTTCCTTCAAATCTCACGCAACTTTTAAGACCAAATTTGCGTCGCGGGGGTACGCGGTTCCGAAGTTACATAACATTTTGTATGTGCATGTCAGACAAAAAATTGCTCAAAAACGTGATTTCATGTACAAATCAAATGCAAATTCTGTATCTAGCCAAAATTCATAAATGTATCATTATTTTTAGTTTTACTGATGAAAACAATAAATTTCATGTTATGTATGACTGAAACAGTTTTGCCAATGATTTCCATCGAAAAAAACAATGAAAAACATAAAGTCAAAAAAATTAAGAAATACATAAGAAATTCAAAAAACAATAAAATACATAAGAAAAACTTTGATATTGCAATTTTTTTTAATCCTTATTTGATTGTAATCCTAAGAAGAGTGTCTGGACTGAAATTGAACAGTTTTGGGGCTATATCTAAAGATTTACAACCAAATATATGATTTTATGCATTTAATTAGCATAATTAATTAATTAAAAATAAATTTGAATAATTTTGGTGCAATTAACAATTGAATTGTGGAGATTACGTCATCGGTGATGTGCCAATTTTCGTCACGATCGCGCGATCAACGGTCGAGATCTTAGGGGGGGCTGTTTTTGCCCCCCCCCCCCCCCGACTATGCGATTTCAAAATAGCCCGGGCTATATAGGGTTAATAACAGGTACAGCTTACTCTCGATACAACAAGCACGGATATAACGAGGTTTCGTTATAACGAGAGAAATCTCTCGGTCCCAAAAGTTTCTACATGCAAACCTATGGTGCAACACGTCGCTTACAACGAGCACGGTTACAACGAGCTTATTCTGTTGACCCCAAGACAAAGAAAAACATAACAATTGCGTCCCGTTACAACGAGGAAGGAAAAATCGAGACATGAAAACACCGGCGCCGCAAAGAGCCACACACACATCTCGTAATACACGTCCACACAACGCGAGCATGTGCAAAGTTTCTAATACATCACTCCTTTGCGATCGCACAGCGTACGTACATTGAAAGCACATGGTTTCCAAGTCCGATCCCATCACGGCAATCAATGATATATGGCGCGTGCTGAATCGGGGGTGCACAGTTTCTGATACATCACTCCTTCGCACAGCGTACGTACATTGAAAGCATATGGTGGGGCACATGGTTTGCAAGTCCGATCCCATCGCGGCAATGAATGACACGATGCGTGCTGAATTGGGGGTGTGTCTGATGAGCAGCGATTGATTGGGTTTCTTGACAAAAACAAATGTGATCTCGGACGGGTGAAGTATATTTCACACACTAAAATATGACAATGAAAGATTTGAAGAGATAATAAAATATTCTTCCTGAAATTAGAATACCGCTGGAAGTCATCATGATACGAAATGAAATACATGTATAAGCATGCAGGGCAGCGTTAATCTTACATGGAACCCCCTCGTAATAATTTTGGAATGACCCACAAAGAAAGTGCCAATCATGACGGTGTTGCTACGTCGTTGTGCAAAACCTATCAGACGAGCGAGACGCTCTTATCTAACTCCACCTTCCCCTCATATCCCGGCCGTTCAACCCGTTGCGCCGCCTATTCTCTTGTTTGTCCAAACAACGAAACCGCATGTTTTCTTGTCCAGAAGATTACGATAACAATTGACCTGTTAATTTACTGCAAAATAACACCCATCGTATCGGGAATGGTCTATAATTCATTGAATGCAATTAGTTATTAAAACATCAAAATATATCAAGGGAGGATGATGTGTTGAGCAAAAATGCCTCCCCTTTTCAGTTTGAAAACGCATGTTTCCAATTCCTTTTTTCAGTTTGATAACGCATGTTTCCAAGACGGCTATGCATATGAAAACATGGTAAAACACAATGAACACACAAGCACACATGTTTTAATGTATTTTATTGTTTTTTATCCTGTTTGGATACAACGAGGTTTCGTTATAACGAGGAAAAAGCCCTGGTCCCGACGACCTCGTTATATCGAGAGTAAGCTGTATAATACTTCAGAAAAAGCAAATAGTGGTAGTGCTGAATTGTAGAGCCCCGTCTATACATGTACATGCATGTCAAACTATATGTTCACGCAATATGATGAGTCAAAAGAGTTCAAAACAAACTAAGTGCACATGTGATTCCATTTTGTGTGGATAGATTCTACCCACTGCGCAGCGACTGCTGGATGAGCTGCTTCTCTCTCAGGGTAGCGATATCAACAAGGTCTGTGGTGCCCCTGACCCGACCGCGGGCCCTCCGGCCACTGAGATGACCCACTGGTTCCTGGACGAGGCCATTCTACACGAGAACATCAAGAAGACCTTGATTAGGTTTACTGGTCCGTCACCCATCGTCTTCAGGTAAGGGTTGCCATGGTGACGATGATGATGAAGATTCATAGCAACTGGGCCATATTCTCAACAAGGTTTTCAACTAGTACACATAATAAGCCTCAAATAACTTTCTTGAGTAACTTGACAAAATAATCACCTGTCACAAAATCACTGATTTTGAACACCACACCATTATAGCAGGTGATTAAAACCAATCACTGTAATCACGTGGAAAAGTAAATTATCTAAGTGATTTGGAGGACAAAATCATTGATATCGTGGCAGTCTGGCAGAATGATAAGATTGAATCGTTTTCATTTCATGCTCCATTATGTAACACCCGTGGGAATATCTTAAGGTATGGTTATGATGGTGATTAAATAGTGATGATTGAGGTAGTTGTTCATGTATAGCGCAATAAGGTGTTTGCTTAAATAGGGAAAGTGATGGAGTGTGTCATTTTTGTTATGGGTCAGGGTTGGCAGTTTCAGCCAAATCTGTGACTGATAATAGCTACATGTACATGCTCTTATTATTGTATGATTTAAACTAACAGTGTCCTTGTGTATAGTTGGCCATGATTGATTTTATTTTGATAGTATTTCGTACTTGGATACAGTCCAGACCATGCTGGCATTGGCGGCTAATAGGAAATGACATCCAATTATCTGGTACTGTCCTTGTTTGGTACATGTTTGTTTCGGTGCAAGTGATATGGTAAGAACTGAGTGTGTTACTTAGGAGTTGATTTATGTACATGTATACTGTTGATACATTTCTTTTGCTCTCTTGCTCTCTTCTTTGAAAAAGTTTTGTTCTTGTTATTCTCCTTTGCTTTTTTCCTTCATCTTCTCCATTTTATCTTCATCATTTTATTTGTTTATTTGGCCTACTCCACACGTTCTTCCTCTTAATTATACAATCACTCTTCTTTTCTTTGTATTCTTCTCTCTCTTCCTTTTCCTTGTCTCATTTTCTTCTCTTTTCATCCATCATCCCCTTTTTTATTTTTCATTTTCCTTTCTTCTTTGTCTTCTTTTCCTTCCTTTTTATCCTCTTAAAACTTTTCTTATCCATTTCTTCTTCCTTTTCATATTCTGTTTCTTCGTTTTAACTGATATATCATTATGGTAACTAAGGGTAAACTGCACCATTTCTTTTCTCCAAACACAGTGATGTGAACTCCCTCTACCTGTCGTCCACGGCCCCCCAAGCTGCGGCCGAGTGGACCAACCTGCTACGGCCCCTGAGAGGGCGGATGCCAGAGGGCATCTGGAACCTGCTCTCCATTGTGCGAGAGATGTACCGGCGGCGCGACAGCAACGCAATCTCCCTGCTCCGCATCCTGACCGAGGAGTGCATTATCTGCGACCAGGTGAGACGATGTGGGCAGTATTTAACTGAATACTTCTGTTTGTTATGTTGTATGATAGAGCATGAATAGTGTTGTGTTCTGAAAATGATTGTATTCTGTTATCTCTGAAAAGATCACCAATATTTTTTTTTAAACACCATAATGATGTAGAAATAAGCAATCACCACTGAATGATCATTAGTAAAATGAATGGGTGTTGCAAACATGGGCTTCCTTGTTATTTTTGTTGTGACCATATTAATTTTATTCTTTGTTGCTCCAGATTGTGATCTGGTGGTTCAGCACACGGACCTCGGCTCTCCACTCTCAACACGGTAACCATGGCCACCGTGCAAACAGCAACAGCAGCACGGCTACAGCACAGCACGCCTGTGCCAGCATGTGTGAGGAGATTGTGACGCTGTGGCGCTTGGCTGCACTCAACCCCATCAACTCGCACCAGGACCGGGTGGCTCATGAGCAGGAGTTCCGCAAGTGGCATCTGCAGGTGATTGAGAAGGCCCGCAAGGCTCGTGGCCCCGCCCCGTGGGGTGGGGGAGGCGGTGGGGGAGGGGGTAACAACAACAACCTGCGGAAGGTGGACATTGAGGTCTTTGCGGGGTTCAAGCCCGCCATTGAGGCCTGCATGCTGGACTGGAGCGACTTCCCCATCGAGGGCGTGACTCACAGGGAGACACGGATCCCCAGGGTGAAGGTGGAGCAGGGCGTTGAATCGGCCAGGCATACCTCAGGGAGCAACCACCATGGGAAAGCACCGGTATCTTCCACGCTTGCTTCGGCAATGCCCAGCACTGCGCCCAAACTTGATGACGGCAAACAGGCGGTCAACGTCGTTGTAAGCGGCAGCCCACAGACCGACTCCGCGGGGTCCAAGGACGAGAAGGCCAAGGTGGAGTCGGATAGTGAGACGCTCCTCCGAGCAAACTCGTCCGACTCCTCCATGTCCTCATCAAGCGATAGGGTGGAGGGCTACCAAACCGGAGCAAGCCTCTCCCACTCAGACGACACGGATTCCGATGTCCAGACCGTCTCGAACTTCGCCTCCAAGCAGCCGACGGACGGCAAGCATCTATCGCCGCGGGGAGCTGAAACCAAAGACTCCAACAGCCAGGGATCAAACTCGCCTCGCGACGCTGCTAACGCCGGCGCCGACAGACCCAGCGGGAAGCGCAAGACCAAGAGCAAACACGTCGACCGCGTCGATTCGGACCTGACCGACAGTGAAGCCGGGCTGGTCGTCGAACCTCTACGGAGGGAGCAGGAGAGCGATTCGTCAACCGACGCACGAGCGGGACGGAAGCAGGCCCTACAGGTGGAGCAGCGGGAGTCTCGGGAGTCACAGCCCTCTAGTGATGAGTATCAGATGTATTACTATGACACCAGGCAGGCCAAGACCGCAGAGCCAGCCCCGCCCAAGAAAAAGAACGACATGCCCAACCCCTTTGTGGGCATCAAGAAGATGGAGGACAGGATAGAGGTAAGAATAAATAGACACAGAAGAGGAGGAGGAGGAGGCATTTAAGTGAGAAGTGTGAGAGGGAATACTAAAGAAGAATATTTGTTAGATTCACGAAGTAAATGGACTGCATATCCCCCATGAATTATTTCAAGTCCTTGAAAAAATCATTTTCCGCTATTTTTTTAGTGTTTTTAATTTTGATAGACCCATTGCAAAGAAAATTATTAATAGAGCAGAGAGATAAGAAGAGAGACATGACAAGGGGAAGTAGAAAGTTCTTTCTCAGAGTATTAGAGGTACTTATACTCTACCAATTATAAAAATCAGTTAGTAGTTAACGAAACAGGTGCAACTACATGTGAACTGCTCGGAAGGGGTTCAAACAAATGGTATCACGGACAGGTGTTCTTTCATAGACAGGCATTCTTTACTGATTTATGGTTATTATAGACAATCACTTTGAACATTGTCTTTTGTAATGCAGACAAAATGTAAAAGGGACCCTTTGAAATTATGTCCACATAACAAAAGACCATGTTCATAGTGAATGGAGTTTACAGAGAGATAATTTCTATAAAGGGTGGTCTTTTTAGACAAGTCTGATTATATTCCACATACTAAGAATTAGGCCTGAGTCGAATCGATTATTAAGCCGGTGTTCGATCGAAGAAGTCGAACTCCGATTTCGTTTTGATGAATTCGATGCATCGACGAAATTACCAAATTGACTAGAAAGCACAAAATCTTTTGTTTGATAGTCCTGTTATACACAATTTATCTTAATATTTTTTAATTAGTTTAATTTGCTTACTTGGTTCCTACTCTCTTTTGTGAGTTTTGAAGGTAGCAGGTCAAGAGAACGAACTGGTCGCTCGATGATCAAGCAGCTACTACATACTTGGCTTCTTTTCGTTCACTACTATATACCGCGCAATGCCACAACGAACACTTGTCTGTAGACTGTGTACAACGGATAGCATCGTGTGTTGTGAAAACCCGGAAACAGCACAGTGGCGATTGTGCGGCTCATTTGCAGCATACACGCTGCCAACAGACTGGTAGAGCGTCTTCTTACAGCGATTCGGAGACCGCTGATTGGTGCATCGCGTAGATCATGTCATGACCACGTGGTCGCTAATCGATAGCGATAACGATATCTGGTCACGTTGTCCGAAACCCGGAAGCCAATTGACTTTGTGCACGTTACACGTTACAACTTACACGATGCCATATTGACGCTAATTCTTAAGATTTTGACGGAAAAGCAAGAAGTTATTGAAATTCGCTTACATGTGCGATATCGGTGAGAAAATAGATTCTCCGAAAATACCTTTCATAACTCATATAAAATAAAGGAAAGTGAAATTCTAGGTCGATTTTGATACGAGGTGATAGAGAATTGCACACTTATTTTGGTGGAATACTGTGTGGGGAAATGGAAGGATTGCACTGCGCATGCTTACTATATTTTCATTCATAAATTGGCTCTTGGCAGTGGCTGAATGACGTCATGTAATACGCAAAATGTACACGACCGCTGGCGTTCGCACTCCGCTATCCGTTGTACACAATTTGTTAATGTGCCGTCGATGCATCGATGTTCGATCGGCGCAAAGCCATCGAACACCGGTTTCTGAAAAAATCGATATGACTCAGGCTTACTAAGAATGTTGCTATATGATTAGTCAAGAGTTGATCACGTGATGAAGCGTAGTTTTTCCCATCTGATCACCTGAGCAGAAAAGTTCGTTACACTGTAGGTGATAGTACTTTTTTGAGAAGGAAAGTTCGTTACACTCGAGGTGATTTTGGTTTTGGTTTCGCTGATCTCTTCACTCCTCACAGTCCTAACGCGTGATCAATATTTTGAGTACGCGCGAAATAAAAGTGCGTAGCTCGGACTATCGGCACAGACGACACCGCGGTGCGCGCGCGGAAATTAAAATTTTTGGTTATAGCGCGCTGCGCCGCGCGCGTACGTACAAAGCAGTGCAAGCCTTCCATTTCCCCCACACAGTATTTCACCAAAGCAAGTGTGCAATTCTCTACCACCTCGTACCAAAATTGACCTAGAATTTCACTTGCCTGTAATTTCTTAGAATTATGACGAGCATTCTCGGAGGATCTATGTTCTCACCGATACCGCACAGGTAAGAGAATTTCGATTACTTTTTGCTTTTCCGTCAAAATCTTACAAATTAGCATCACAATGTCATAGTGTTCGTTGGAATTTGTAGAGTCTATATAGCGTGCACAAAGTCAATTTGCTTCCGGGTTTCGGAGCGTCGCGTGAATATGTAGCCGCACCGACACGAATGCTTTTGTACGTTAAATTGTCATTTATTTTATAGATTGTTGGTATCAGATGTGGAATATAAAGCAAATAATCAACTTTTGGTTTCAGGCAATGAGACGAACTATCACTTCCTCGGCGATCTGAATGTATACGCTATCTTTCCTCAGCTAAAAGCTTCGGAAAGATAGCTACATCCAGATCGCCTCGGAAGTGATATTTCGTCCCATTACCTTCACCGACGTTGATTATTTGCTTACTATATCATCTACGCCTATCTGTCCCAGATCATGTTCTCCAGAGCCGAGGCCCTCCACGCCCACGGCTACACCAGGCACGCCTGCAAGCTGGCCATTCAGCTGGCCGAGGAGATGCTGGAGAAACCACCGGTCCTGGATGCCCCGCCCCCCACTGGGCTCTCCAATAGGGTAAGCATAGCCTTGCCTCCAGACTGTAGGGCATGTATAAACCAAACTATTGATAAAGGGGTCTGGCTGCAGTAGACTAATATCTCTTTATTTCTTCCCCAGACACAGAAAAGAGGAGAATGACACAGTGACTAGTCTTGGAATATTAGACTCTATTTTTCTGGAATATTATACTCTATTTTTCTGTTTGTACCAAAAATGTCCAACAGCCTGAAAACCAGTCTAGCTAAGCAAAGCTGCCCAGTCAATGCAATGTGTGTCTTACTTGGTATGATTATCAATGGCAAAAAAGGACTAATCTCACTCAAATCCTAAAGGGCTGACAAAGCCACCAACCAGTGGAAAAAATCAATCATAATATATGACTAAACATCAAGGTCAAACTTAAAAAATGTGTTTCTTTTGTTTTGGTTTCTATTGAAAGAGGAACTGTACATTTTGTCGTGTGCTGGTACACAAGGTGGTACACAAGAGTGCTTATAAAATCTCTTACACATTTTGTCCATTTTTTAATTTGTAATACCTTTCACTCTCCATGAAGCTAACAAAACGTTTATGTATGGCTCTATCATTTCATCCAACTTAATGTTACATTTTGGTTTATTGTGGATCCATGTCATATATCATGATAGCTGCCAAAGGGATTCAATACACTGAATGAATGAAAGAGAGAGTTTGGGGTTGGATGAGTTTGCTGGTGAGTGAGTGACTGCATAGATAAATGAATGAGTGATGTGATGAATTGGTTTATGATTGAATATAATGATTTTGTTTACTTGCAGCAATATCCGTAACTAAACTGAAATACATTTCTTGACTGCACTGACAGGCAAAGAAGAGGCACGTTCACTCACAGAGCGTTCTGACGAGCATGACTCTGTCCAAGGCTGCTTTCCTCTGCAGCGTCCTGTCTGAACAGGTCGAATGCCATCAGCTGGCCTTCAGGATGGGCATGTTTGGCCTCGAGTTACCACGGCAACCGGCATCTACAAAGGCACTTGAGGTATGAAAGGGGTTCATCTCTTTAGATTATTAATGCATGAAATGCAAGCAACATTGTCATTTTGTTGATCTAATGACAGAAAGGCAAACAGAGGCATACAGACATGGGGAAAGAGCAAGACAGGCTGACATGGACATCGAGGCATAGACGAGGAGAAAGAGAACAAAACAACAAAATAGACAGAGACAATCTTGATACCGATGTAAATTTCCATCTCAATTGACCCTTGCATTACTATAGGCTCACTCACCGTGTTAGTAATCTATGGTTTCTTTGTGCCTTGGAACTAAGGAGGTTCAGTTATGTCAAAGACTAAGCTGCAAGTCAAAAGTCCAATAGCAATTTGTCACGGCATGGGACGAGCAAATTTCATTACATAAGGGATTAAAGCCATTCTTTGACATTGTTTATGTATAGGGTTAGAGAGCCACAGTTGTACTTTAAGTGTGTTATATCAGTATCTTGTAAACAACTGAAATGCAATCCTTTTTTTATCAAGAGTCTTTATTTTTATGAGCATTTTATTACCTTCCAGTGAAATGGAAATTGCAGTTGTGCATATTATTGTAAACCACATAATGAAAAGAGGGGAGAATAAAAATACAGTAGGTTACATTTACAATGTATGAGGGAGCCTGGATCCTGAAAGGACCTCAGCACCAATCCTCCTCTCCAATTCTGTGAGATTTTTCTCCTCTGTCTATCTTGTCGATCTTTGTGTCTCCCAGCTCTAGTCTATGTGTAGGTGTATGTGTGTGAGTGTGTCTTTCTCTCTCTGTGACAGTCTATCTGTCTATCTCAATCTCTTTCTATTCCTCCATTTCTCTCTTTCACTGATTTCTGTATTGTTTCTTTTATTTTAATGTATCATTTTCTTAACCCTCTCTCTTTTTACCCCCCCCCCCCTCTCTCTCTCTCTTTCTCTCTCTCTCTTTCTCTCTCTCTCTCTTTCTCACTTTCTCTCTCTCTCTCTCTCCATCTGTTTTTCTCTCCATCCCTCTCTCTTTCTCTCCCCAACCCTTTCTATATATCTCTCACTCTCTGTGTCCACGTTTCTCTCTTGTGTTTTGTCTTCTTTCAAAACACTCAAACTCATTCCCTAAATCTCTCTTCCTCTCTTTTGTTCTCTTACCCTAGCCTAGCTCCCAGGCATTTGGCCATTTCTACATCAAACTTTAAAAAAAAAGAGGCTAATATTCACAAGACTAGTCACTCCTTTATTCTCCTCTTTTTTCCCCTCCGTCCCAAATGTTTGGGCGTGGCAGAGAAAGAAATGAGAATGAATAGTCTTCTGCAGCCACACCTGTTTATTGACAATTATAATTTGGATTGTAAATGCCCAACAGCCTGAGACCTAGCCTATATTACCCTGGATCTCTCTCACCCTCTCTTCCACTCTTTTGTCCCCCTCGCCCGGAATCTTTCATTGCTCGCTTGGTCCTGGCGGCTCCTTCCTAATTGAATTAGCCCGGTGCAGGAAGGCACCAAATGGGCAGGATTTTCTCCTGAAGATGCTTATCAAATATGAACAATATGAACGGAAGCCGGGTCGCAGTGAGACCATTTCCTCCCAGCCCCGCTCTCCCCCCAAAATCAAACATGTGAGAGCTGTAGCCCGTTCATATGTGTACATGCACGCTACTGCAAATATTGTGCATATTTTCTGAACTTCATTTTTTTCCCAAAGATTTTTCTCACATGATTGCCTCAAGCTTACAGATCATAAGGAAGTAAACCAGATGTGAGGTGCAGTCATCTGGGGTCATGTCCATGAAACTTTTCTTGCCTAGCTAGTAGTTAAACATTGATTTTGCTGAATGCACTTTAGCAACTTGCCAGGCTTAGTACTTTGGGTTCATGAATATGGCCCCAGGGCTTACGATCAACACTAGCTATTTTGGCATTAAAAAAAAAATACAGTCGGGTGACCAGAAATGTTAATGGAGTTAGACAGACTGGCTTCTTGAAAATATATTATAGACATCTACAAGAACTTTACAGTCAACATTAATATTTGGGGGGAAAATACCTTCTTCACCTTTCATGTGGTTGGCAGAACAAATATAAGCTTGCTCCAAGGAACTATAAACTCTTTGATAGAGCTGTTCCCATGTACATGTAGGATAGCTTCTCTAAACGTATGCTGCACATAATCCAAGTCCAATGCAACATTTTGTTGAATTGGCACTCATTGATGAAGGGTACACTTCAACTACCTGTGCATTGACAGATATTTGTGCAAAATCAGACTTGACGGACCATTAAAAATATAGTTCAGTTTGTGTTTAGGGAATTCCCTAATCCACGCACGTAAGTACACATATTTGTGCATTGTTATGTGCATTGTTTGGACATGTTTGCAACATTAAAGTTGATATTCATTGATTTTAAATACGGTTGAATTTGATATCATTGTAAAGTTTATAACTTGATGATCATTATAACGCTAATCCCAAACTTTAAAACAAACCAGGAGCGCAGAAATATCCAAACAAAAACTACTCAAATTCCCTCTCGAAATCTGCCCAATTTACGTCCCGTAAAGTAGGACACACTGCATGACGTAACTGAATGTCCATGATTTCATTTGACAATCGGTCACATGCAGCTTTCGTGTACGTACCGAACAGCAAATTACGTTTCGCGAACTGAACTATTTTTTAGACTTCAACAATGGATGAGACCAATGAGTTGGACCTCGATTTTGAAATCGACAATTTTGAAGAAGAACTTGAAGACGAGAGTATAAGCTCTAGTAGTGGACCAAATAGTGAAATCGACGAAGGTGAAGTGGGAGATTTTGATGATGAATCAAACGCTCCTCAGGCTCAAGCTGCGAGTACGAATGGTGTTGTTACGGACGCTGTAGAGATTGCTTACCGGCATGAACCAGAACCTGAACTTCAAGAAGATGTCGATCTCGATCTACAAATGGAAAACTACGGGGATGCTAGGCCAAGGGGCAACCAGGATCATGCCAGGCTTGATCCATACAGCACCGAAAATTGGTATGTAGTTGAAATGATTTAGACTCGAGGGTATTTATTTTTCCAAAACTTATTGTGCGCGAGTTTGCAATAACCGTGGGCCCGATCCGTGCATGCTCAGCGTAGCCGTAGCAGTAGCGCTAAGTCGAGCTAGCTACCGGTCGGCCGGGACGAAACAGAAAAAAGAACAGGACTCGATCGTTCTGTCAACAATCCTGATGAAATTGTATGAGATTAAAACTGTGATGCAGACATGTACATGTACATGTACTATGATACCGTTCATGTTGACAAACCAATTTATATTTCGCGCAATAAGAGACCACAAGTATAGTACACAATATACATACATGCAAAAGTTGTTGTCAGTTGATTGTCTTTCCCTTTTACTTCTGACTGAACATAAAATGTTGATGTGCAGTTACGTGTAGACACAATTTACTTGCATTCGCGAGCATGCATTGTAATCATGGAATGCGAATGCACCATTAAGGCTATACCGTACGATATGCAGTCGCGATACGCATGGGCTATAATGACGTACGCGCGCGTGCATAATCGTACTGCAGTATGTATGACGTTGAACGTCAACAAATCTTTCGAGAAAAATATAAATGTGTCTATAGAGTGTTTGATATCTAGATTATATTATCTTAAGTCTTCTATCAACATTATTTGAGATATCTGTAAGCCTTAATTGAAAGGTCGTTAGATGGCATAACCTCTACAAAACGTACAAGTGCAAGAAAACTAACTTTTCCGAACGACAGCTCGTCTTAAATTCAGTAGACTCGACTTCGTATTTCAATGTAAAACCTCCCGATGAAGGTCAGAATATTTTTATTTTTCTTACTTTATTATTGCTGAGATTATTTTTCTTAGATTTGTGCAAGACTTACTCAAATGTTACTAACAAGAAAAATCTAAAAGACAGTGAAATATAGCCTTAAATGGTATATTTAGTCAGGACGATATACTAGAGCTATACGTATAAAACACGTAATGTAGCGGCTGGAGATGGCTTACGTGCCCATTCAACTTACGTCATCAAAAATCGCTCTTTTCGCAGACGGCAAACGGCAGGTTCGTAGCACTATGAGATGCGTTACAAAAACTGTTTTTATTTCTTTTGTGTTATTTTATAAGCGAAATAATGAATACATATGACTTCTACACTCTTTCAGCTTTCCATTGATATATGGATCGCTATATTTTTGGATTTTCTATGAATATCAACTTTAACAAAAATTAACCACCGCAAAATATGTGATGTATACAGCAAGGTACGGTGTTAGAAATGCGTATGAAAGGGGGCTTTGGATTGAAGTTCACTGGTGAAGCTTATCAGCCTGTCGCCCTCCCACTGCAAGCCTGACGGGGCAGGAATTGCGCAAAGACGAAGAAGAAACCGAGACATGCAGAAGGAATGGTAGTGAAGCGGTTAGCGCTGCTACACGCAATGACCGTGTCCAGAACTTGTTCAAGCATCTATGTTTTGTTTCCTCAGGGATTCATCACATGTCCGCTTACAATCAAGAAAGAAATAACACTTGTTAACAAGTTGTACCTGTACTCTATTCTATAAGCAATTTCAACGAGTGGGAATCTCTATTAATAATTGCATGTATGTGGTCTGATCTTTGTTAATGGTCCTTTATCTTCGATATCGTAGGTGTGAGTTAGATTGAGTGTGACATCAAACTTCCTGCATGGTACTTTAATAGACGATAACAAAATCATGACTTCCACCAAATTGTTTTTGTACAAAGAAAAAGGAAATCCCTGTATTGCCACAAGAATTTCCTTCAATCATAAAAAACATGTGTTGTATTTGGAGAGTGATTCTAATAGGAGGAGAAGAAAGGAGGAATGTCAGTATTTGGCACGAGGAAAAATAGCAATTTATTCAACTTGTATTTTAGGGTCACAATTTACTTAAGAAAGAGAGGAGCAGGAGAAGAAGGAGAAGGAGAAGAAGAAGAAGAAGAAGAAGAAGAAGAAGAAGAAGAAGAAGAAGAAGAAGAAGAAGAAGAAGAAGAAGAAGAAGAAGAAGAAGAAGGAGAAGAAGAAGGAAAAAGAAAAAAAAAGAGGTAAAGAAGAACATTTTTCAAAAAGAAGAAGGAGAAAAAAAAATGGGAAGAAAAAAGGAAAGGAAATAGACAGTGAAAGTTAGGTGTGCCATTAAAAGTGTTTAAGTTTGAATGTAATGAAATGTCATAGACTTAAGTTTTAACTTATATAAATGAAATTGTGATTTTGCATTTTTTAATTCTTTTCTTTTCAAGAGTAAATTCGTCCCTTATCAAATGTTAATATGCGAAATGTGACATAATGACATTACAAATTGTATACTAGGAGTCTAAATCATGTAACACATGTTTGCACTTGTTTAGTTATCTTTTGTCTGCGCTGTGGCGAGTAATTGATCAATGGCAGATTTGGTGACAAATGTTTTCAAGCAGGAGCGGGTGAGAATTGACAATATTCAGGAAGTTCTTGACAGCATATTCACTCTTACATCTGGGGAAATAAAAAGAGAGCATGGTGGGGGAAGCGTTAAAGGAGGATGAAACGGCAGGATAATAAATTCTCTGCAGATTTTGGAGGAGTGGGGATGGAATAGTTGTGGAGACAATAAATAAGGGAAAGAAAGGGAGATGGGATTTGTGGTTTTCAAGCAGGAACTGAAGTCATGCTTTGCCCTCTGCGTGTGATTTGTAACTCTCCAGTCTCCACTTAGTAATCTTGTATTCGTGTAATTGTTTTTTTCCTTCAGATATATTTCTAATATTGACTATAATGCAAGATGAATTCTGGTCTTACAATAGAATTATTGCTGTGTCATAAGTAGTTATGAACCCAGATATATTATACAAGTTAAATGAATATATGAAAATGAATATTTGAAAATCATTAATATATGCTTTTCTAATGCATGTTCACTTGGTACATATCTGGAGGAAAGGAATAGAGTTACTAATGGTGATTTGTCTGGGTCCTAAGTGAACTGAACTGAAGTTCAGAAGGTGGTCAGATATATGGCATTATTTTCTCTTCTTTCTTTTTTTAATTCTATACATGAAATGTAAGGGCTTCTAATATTCCTTGTAATTGTTACCAGAATTTCTACATTTTGGTAAATTTAATAAATGACACATCGACAAACTAATGACATATATTTAGTGTCCAGGTCAGAGTGTATTTGGTCAAATGATTCAAAGAGATAATCATGTCATTCTGTTATTTTGTCCAGGTTGAAAGTAACTTGGTCACATGAAACAAATATTTGGTTATTTTCTCCCTTTCACCCCACCCCTCCCACTACCTATTCCTCTATAGGTGAAGCTAAATAGCTCTAGGTTGAAAGAAACTTGGTCCCATTAACAAAATTTTATCATCACATGTCGTCCAGGTAGAATTGCATTTTAATATCTTTAACATAGAGTACCGAAGTGGTGTCGTCATAAGAGCATGTTGTCAAGACAGGTGGCTCAAAACAAACTCGCTCCATTTAGAGGTTTAGCGGTCCGATATTGTCTATCAGGGTAGTGTCGGGCATTCCCAATTACAGTCCCTGTTGTGATCACTGCTGCTTGCTCTACCCGCATTGTTCAGAACCAGTTGTCTTGACAATAATGCTCAAATGATGTCACACTTCGGTACTCTATAGAGTTAGTCACTTGGTCATATGTGACAAAGAGTTAGTCATTCCCCCTCTGTACTCACATCTACATGTAAAGCTGAATAGCCAGGTCGTAGGAAACTTGGTCACAGGAAACAAAGAGTTAGTCACTCTGTCATGACATATTGTTCATACATGTACAAAGAGTTTGCCACTTTCCCCTCCTCCACCTCCCACCAGCTGTTCATATACAGGTGACACTGAATAGCCAGGTTGAAGGAAAATTGGTCAAATCATCACATTTTTTCCAGATTAAAGTGTATATATGTTCAGATGCAACAAAGAGTTAGTCATTTTCCCCTCTTCACCCCACCTCTACAGGTGAAGCTGAATAGCCAGGAGACTGACCTGGTGACGCTGCTGAAGAGGATCCCTCTGGGGCCCGCAGAGCTGGGCATGATCCGGGAGAGGGCCCAGAAGCTGAGAGAGGGCACCCTTCGCTCCAGGGGTGAAGCCCTGCTCCCCATCATGCTGTCCAGCTTCATCTTCGATGCGCTCTGTCTGCCAGGTGAGACCAACAGACCAGTTTCGTTGTGCATGCAAATTTGATTCCTGTCATTCGAACAACATAGAGTACCGAAGTGTGACGGCATATGACCATAGTGTCCAGACAACTGGTTCTAAACTACATGAGTTAGAGCAAACATCGGTGATCATAGCGGGGACTCTCTTTGGGAGTGCCTGACACTAGCCTGCTAGACAATGTCGGCCCAGTGGAAGTCTGACCTGAGCCATGTTGTTTATAACCAGCAACCTGCATAACAATGGATATGATGACACCACTTCGGTACATCATTTGAAAGTGGTATTGCAATGTTTATAATTCCCACAGAAAAGCATTGTGTATGATATTCAATTTTCCATTAATAATACTCCATATTCCATAAAGCAGCATTATAATTATAATGTGGCGGACAGTGAGTTAACTCCTAATACAATCCTGTTTGCTGCCACCACAGGTCAGCCCACAGCCAACCTACCGCGGACGTCCGTCCGGTTGGCGTTGGCTCGGGAGCTCAACCCCTCGGATGAGAAGCTGGGATTCGATTCGGCAGCCGCAGCGCTGGCAATGAAGGCCAGCGTGAGCGAGGCAGATCATCCCTTGCTGTGCGAGGGAACCAGAAGACAGAGGGGAGACCTAGCACTAGCAATGCTGTCACACTACAAGGAAGACCAGGCAAAACTCAGACAGGTTAGTCAGAAATGGAATGCACTAGTTAGAAAGCAAGGATATATTCCTTTCTATGATATGAGACAAGGCTCAGTAAAATACTATCACATAAAGGAGATCGTCTCTTGCTTTGGCAAAGTACAGTTGGGCCTGAGATCAACGTCACAGCTGATTGCATCATTTGCAGTCAGAATGCAGTAAATGTATGGAGCTGATTGCGTTTGATTGCAATCAGCTGTGACGTTGATCTCAGGCTCTACTGTATAAGGAGACATGGGGTACATGTATTATGATACATTTGATGTGATTTGATTTAATTTGATAATTTTCTGTTGATTTCTAATACATCAAATGAGAATACAATTGTAAAGATATGTCTCAAACATTACATCATGCAGATATTTGAGAGCATGCATGGAACAACCTTAATAGAATACAAATTCAGGGCTATTCAAAGTTGTTGTGAATGTGAGTTAAAATGACCATGTGTTTTTGACATCTTCAGTCAGCCATTTTTTGTGACAGAAGGCCTTGGATTTAGTGCATTGCTGTTTATTGTTGTCCTTAGATTCTGGATGCTCTGCTGGACAAGCAAGGTCCCAAGACCCACAAGACGCCCTGTGCCGTCCCCATCCCCGCCCACCCTGTGGTCTCCAGACCCTCCCAGCAGCTCGCATCCCATCACCATGGCAACACCCACGGCCATGTCCAAGGGAACGTCTTCTACCCGCATGGTAGCACCGGGGACGAAGTTGCCTCGCGCCTCACTCAGAACATGGGCGAGCTGTCCGTTGCCGGGGGAGGCGTCGCCGGGCATTCTATCGGGGGTGGCCGTCGGCATGATGATGCATCTAAACGCGGGAAGTCTGGGGCGAAGGACGGCCGTGACAGCTGCGAAGGCGGCTCCGACAGTGGGTCGCGGAAGGATAAGAAGGCGAAGGCTCGCCCCGATGGGGATCCGAGACCGGTTCCGTCCGGGCCCCACGGAGTCGCGCCAGGGAACTCCAACCTGGATCCAGCATCGGTCCACAGGATTGGACCGGCTGGGCCTGGGGCTGGGAGGATGCGGGGGGATTACCCGGCCATCGGTGTGGAGGAGGAAGGGGGTAACCTTCACCCCCCTCCTCATGGCCCTCCAGGGACCAGCAGTCACCCCACCACCACCACCGGGATAGGCTACTGGGGAAGGATCTTTGGCAGACATCCAAGGAAAAGCAAAGGTGAGACATCCGAGCAATGTGTAATCTAATGTTTTCACATTTTCACGTTTTCACAATGTTTGATTGAACTATGCACAGTTGACGCATTTTAATTAGTACAAGTAATACAAAAAAAAACATAGCGCAGCGTTTTGTCTGGTACATGTACATGAATGATGTGGCAAAATGATACAGATAAAACTTTGGGTATTACTGTATTCACGGAAGAAGATTTACTTTGTCATTGTTGTTTTGGTTATTAGTATAAATTGTTTCTATTCCTTTCCCATTGCAAATTAATGCAAATGATAATGAAAAGTACTTGAGCTTCATTTAAACACATTTCAAATATCTCATATGATATGTATTTATTTCAGTTTACCAATCTCTCAGGCTCTTTGCTGTTGATTTGTTTTTCATGTTAAGTGACTTCCTGGCTCTGGATCTAACAGAAAATGGCATTCCTGAATGTGGCTTCATATACTAACTATCTTCTTACATTCATGAAGGTATGGCAAGTATAGACAGCAGTGCCCCCGAGACCACCTCTAGCGACAACTCCCCCACCCTGGCGAGACGCGTTCCCCCAGGAGGGTGGGGCCGCTATCATGGGCCGGGCAGCGACAGTGGAAGCAGCGGCAACTCTAGCGATTCGGTCAGCTCGAGCAGCTCTGGGGAGAGGGTATCTGGAGCCAGGCCAAAGCTGAGGGAGGCAGAGGGGTAAGTGGGATGAAATATTGTCCGGTTAATATTGTCCGGTTAATATTGTCCAGTTAATATTGTCACTAATGCATTCAAACATGGAACTATAAAACGGGTGGGATAAAATGTTGACTGGTCATTATTGTCACTCATACTTTTAAGCATGGAACTAGAGAGTTGGGATGCAATATTGACTAGTCTTTATTGTCATAAATGCATTTAAACATGGATCTAATCGGGTAGGATCAAATCTTGACTGATCATCATTTCACTCTTGCTTTTAAAGGGCATATACTGTACTGGGAAGGCAAAAAAGCCTTCAAAATGTAATTGTTAGCAATCTTCTTGCCAATGGTCTGAAATTCATGTATTGTCTATTTTAGTAGCTTGCTGAAAGTTATTTGCCCTCAAATGATCTACATTTGGAGTAATGAGTGATTAAATCACAAATCCTCAAAATGTTTGCCCCAAACATTTTGAGGATTTAATCATTAATCATTAATTACTCCATATGTGGATCATTTGAGGGCAAATAACTTTCAGCAAGCTTCTAAAATGGTCAATACATGAATTTAAGACCATTGGCAAGAAGATTGCTAACAATTAACTTTTGAAGGCTTTTTTGCCTTCCCAGTACAGTATATGCCCTTTAAACATGGAACTAGAGAGTTGGGATGCAATATTGGCTGGTCTTTATTGTCGCTAATGCATTTAAACATGGGTCTAGTCGGGAAGGATCAAATCTTGACTGATCATCATTTCACTCTTGCTTTTAAACACAATGCTACAGTAGTTTGATGAAATGTTTGCTGGTCATCAATGTCACTCATGCTTTTGAAGGTAGGGGGAAGTAATGGTCAACCCCAAATTTGGCTCAAGAACTCTCAATTTCATTCTACGTACATGTAACATTCCATAAGAATCCTTATCAACTAACTTATCACATGAAGAAATCACTGAAAAATTATATATGGTATAATAGTTATCTAAAAGAATTATCAATCTAGGACAATGAGAATGATCGATATGTTAAAATCTGCCAAGAGATGCCACTAGACCACAGAGCATGTTGGCACACTTGTAATTTGGGATGCAGTGTTTGATTCAAATTGTTGTGGACTTTTTGTTGATTTACTGTAGCGTAAATCTGTCAAAAGACAAATTAAGTGTCAAGTGGTATGATTGTTGAAATCAAACGAGGCCTGAACTTGTAATGATGACAAAGTGGTTCTCCCAAGGTCTTGTGATTTTTGCCACAACTATCCAGTGGCAAAATAACACCTTTTCTGTTACTATCCCTTACCTAGCCACGTATTTCAGCTCTTTCCAGATGACTTTCAAATGTGATTTCAAACTGTGCTAGTAATCATACGCAGAACAACATAGCAAATTATTCCCTCCATTCTTTTCTTCTGTTTGCTTTGATCAACAGAAGTCCAGTGCAGGGCATCCCGGCATCTCTCATCCGCGTCAGCGCAGTTGCCATGCCAACCACCGTAGAAAACCTCAATGAGAACAAGGCCTGTATAGTGGTCGGCAAGGGAAACCGGTTAGTGGAGTTCTCACACATGTTAAGATTTTTGTGTAATTTTGCTCTAGTTTTTAATTACTAGTATCCTTAGTTCTTCAATTATTTTCTTTAACATTCTTTAATGTTTTGCATATGTGAAATGATAATGCGGCAAATAAAAACATTGGTGCTAAACACCCTTCCTATACTCCCACACACCTTGTACATTCCTTGCAAGGGAGACCGAAACAAAACAAATTACAATTTGATATTAGTTCTTGGGACGTATACTTCAGGTAAGTGTTCGGGACCTATTTCCATTCACGCAATAACACACAGAATCTGTAATTTCGACCCTCATATACCTCGTAATATTGAAATGGAAGGGTTGTTACATGGACGAAGGACTTGAAAAAAATACCACCAATCACTCACAGCGATGTTTTTGCCTACCTCAGCATTAATTGTGGATGGACTAATGATAGAATGAAAAGACAAAAGCAAGAAGATGGCTATAGAATGTTTGTGAACTGGAAGTTCATATCCCTAGAATTTAAGGTAAAAAAATTAGAGCGCCACATGCGTTCAGATTCGGAAAACTACATGAGATAGGGAGAATTACAATTACACAATCACATTGATAATTTTCTATATGGCATACAGGGGAGAGTTGTCCCACAATGCACTGCACAGAGCATTTATGCAGTCGTAGACAGTTCTTGTCTCATACACTGGAAGTGGCTATGACTGCAAAAATGCACAGCACGATGAATTGTGGGATGGCTTTCTTCTCCTTTTGTACCCCCCCCCCCTTCACAACACTCTTGTCTTTTATGTTCTTTGTATATTTCTATGTTTATATGTGGAAATAAATACAATTCAATATGCGGTAGGGAGAATAGGGCAAATGAAGACATTGATACTAAACATCGTTTCCTTCCCATCCTCCCACATTCCCGGCAGAAGGGGTCGCAAGGGCGGCCGGAACGACAACTGCCCGACGGTCCCCAACCAGCCCAGCGAGGCGTCTGCCCACTTCTTCTTCGAGCTGGCCAAGACCGTGCTGATGCGGGCCGGGGGCTCCAGCAGCACGGCGCTATTCACCCAGGAGTGCGCCAACTCCAACCACTCCGGACCGCACCGCGGCCTGCACCTCTGCGCGTTTGAGATCGGGCTGTACGCCCTGCGGCTGCACAACGCGGTCACGCCCAACTGGCTGTCCCGCACCTACTCCTCACACGTCTCCTGGATAACGGGTGCGTGTATGATGATTTGTGTGGATGTGTCATGAACTTTTTTATTTGTTTCCATTCATAATACACACGTTAAGTCAATGCCAACTTTTGTCAAATACAATATCTTTCAAGCTGTTCTTTGAGAAAAGGAAAGTACTCCTCAATATTATTTATGCTATATTTCTGAAAGGCCTTCTGTCCTTGATGTGTATATGAGTCCAAGGATATTAGAGGTGCTTTACCCATGAGAATCAATGGATTTTTTTCTGTATACTTCTCTGAACCTCACCTTTGGCATCACACTTGTGTTGCCAATTTAAGGAGTGCTCAAACTTTAAATAGCCATAGTGTCTCTAGAACTTATTAAATTTTGCTCAAACTTTCACTGATCTGCTTTCCTGATTTTCAAAAGGATTTTCAAAGAGCCTGAGAGGCAAATTAAAATATGCCTTTTTTCCCCTCATCGTCTGTGAAATTTATTTGGTTGTTAAGTTTCATATTCCACATATTGGACACAGATGTTACATGTGTGGTTCTTGCAATGCTTGAGAGATTTTAATTTTGTTTGCAAAGGGGATACACTACCTCTAACTGTATGAAGAGCTGAATGCACTTCAAGCATATAAGCTTACACTGTAGCTCTTCTGTATTTCATATCAAGTAACTGAAGTTTTGTTGCATACATGATTATGTTCACATTAATATTGATGTAGATTGTTATATTTTTCTAAATGGTTGCATTTATGTACGGTAATGGTCAGTTTGCTGTTATTGTAATAATTGTCATATGTGGAATACAGGAACCATACAAATCAAATCAACTCAAAATCAACTGTTTGTACTTTTTTCCAGGTCAAGCGATGGAGATTGGGAGTGCAGCCATCAACCTGCTGGTGGAGACGTGGGAGGGTCACCTGACCCCAACCGAAGCTGCCTCATTGGCCGACCGGGCCTCGAGGGGTCGTGACCCCAACATGGTGCGGGCAGCAGCGCAGCTCGCCCTCTCGTGTTTGAGTCACGCGCATGCTCTCAACCCGACGGATGTCAACAGAGCTCTAATGCAGGTGAGGAGAATGTGATTTTCTAATGACTAGGACCTGTATTGTACTACTGTCATAAACCTAGACTGAGCTGAATCCAACCCTGTGTCTAACAGAACCTAACATTCAGTCTAAGGTGGGTTTTAAGTTAAGTTGGGTTTCTGGTAGTTGAGTTTAGATCGATAGACTCTGCTTTAAAGAAGGTCTAACTTTAAACCTTCCTTCAAACCTCCAAAATTGTATATATCTGCTTCCATATCAATTGCAATTCTTTTTAAGATAGGGCTTATCTTTTCTTTATCCAGGCAGGAATTTAAGCACTTGCAATATGCCATGTCATATCTACATTTATGGAAATATATGTAGACGAAGAAAAATATGATAATTGTTCAGTGTTATTATTGTTTACATTATCCGCATTGATGCTGTCTCCATCACAGTGCAAGGAGCAGGACATTATGATGCTACAGAAGGCGTGTGTAGCAGTAGAGAGTGCAGCGAAGGGTGGTGACGTCTATCCAGAGGTCCTCTTCAATGTCGCCAAGCAGTGGGAGTGGCTACACGACAACGCCACCGGCCAGGGTAACCATAGCAACCAACGGCACCAACACCACCACCAGCAGAACCACCACCTGCACCACGATTCTGACGATGATAAGGTGGTGCCAGTGGATGAGGGGACTGGAGACGAGGTGGGACCCGTGGTTCCGTTTGTGAATGCGCCGGTCCGCGGCATCGTGCAGCAGCAGCGTGTGGTGGGGCTACCGTACGGGTTAGGGCAGCCGCACGCCGTGCCCATCGTGTACCACCAGGAGTACGTCGCGGTGGACCCATACATGGCACGGCACCAGTTTGGTAATGCCCTCCCCGGAGGTGACCACCGGCTACAGCACCGACCGCCCATGCCAGTCGACGCCCATAACATGCAGTGGGTGCCACACCACGGTTACCACGGACCCTGCCCGTATAACGCTAACGTCGCCATCCCCGGGATGACGGTGACGGTGCCTCGTACCGCGTTCCAGCCGGCGCAGGTGCTCCAGATACCACCTGGCCAGCCGCCACCGGCCATGGCGCAGCGGCCAATCATCCAGTACCCCATGCAGCCCAACATGGTGCATGCACGTCCCAACGTGATGGTCCCTCCGCAGCCTCACCCTGTCCAACCCATTCCTAACATGGCGCAGCCCATGGCCCCACAGCAGCACCCAGGACTGTTCTATCTGCACGCCACTTATAGGGTGGGCATGCTTGGGATTGACACGCTGGCCAGGAGGGTGCATGATGAGAGGACTCAGTCCAGGTTCTCACCCAACCCACCCTATGGAGAAGACATTAAGTGGCTGATGGAGATAGCCAAGAGATTAGGTAAGCATGCTCATAGACTCAATGGCAGAGATTCCTCTTATCCAAGAACACAAACTGTTCCAGAAGAGAAAAAGAATCATTTAGATCCATTGCTGTGAAAAAAAAAAAAATGTTTAGAGAGGCTACACTCTTATGTCAGTTGAGAAAACAGCACATAATAGAGTGTGCATGGATTTTATTCTTTATGTGCCACATGTGAACATATTCACAGTAAGGCATACAAATCCCATAGGCCAATATTTGGTCTGGCATGAAAAGGTTTTTATGATGTTTTCCTTGTCCTTCCTTCCTTGCCAAGAAGGTGTGAGTTACGTCCAGCAGTTCTCTCTGTATTGCTCATATTCTAGTATTTTCTTATATTTTCCTCCACAATGTTCTCAACCTAAGGTGTGAGCTACGTGCAGTAGTTCTCTCTGTATTGCTCATATTCTATTATTTTCATCTACTTTCATGTTCTTAGCCTTAGGTGTGAGCTATGTGCAGCAGTTCTCTGTGTATTGCTTATATTCTAGTTTTTTTTTTTTTCCTTCTCAATTTTCTTAACCCTAGGTGTGAGCTACGTGCAGCAGTTCTCTCTGTATTGCTCACATTCTAGTATTTTCATAGATGTGATATTTTTCTTCTCAATGTTCTTAGCCTTAGGTGTGAGCTATGTGCAGCAGTTCTCTCTGTATTGCTCACATTGTAGTGTTTTCATAGATGAGATATTTTCCTTCTCAATGTTCTTGACCTTAGGTGTGAGCTATGTGCAGCAGTTCTCTGTGTATTGCTTATATTCTAGTATTTTCATAGATGAGATATTTTCCTTCTCAATGTTCTTAACCTTCTAAGGTGTAAGCTACGCGCAGCAGTTCTCTCTGTATTGCTCATATTGTGGTATTTTCATAGATGTGATATTTTCCTTCTCAATGTTCTTAACCTTCTAAGGTGTAAGCTACGCACAGCAGTTCTCTCTGTATTGCTCACATTGTAGTGTTTTCATAGATGAGATATTTTCCTTCTCAATGTTCTTGACCTTAGGTGTGAGCTACGTGCAGCAGTTCTGTGCGTGCGTGCTGAGCGTGGTAGTAAGCCCGTTTGTGCTGCACACCATCACATGGGAAGCTGCGCACTACCTGGCCTCCATGAACCACACCTCGGTGCAGACCAACCTGCGCTCCCCGATCCTCAGCCCCATCGTGCAGAAGTGCGTGCAGATGTACATCCAGTGCATCCACCAGCGTATGTACCACATCACGCCGCCCGAGTACGACGACTTCATCTCCGTGGTGCAGTCGGCGCAGAAGGCGTTCTCCATGCAGGCAGGCGGCCAGGCGCAATTCAAGGACTTTATCCAGTCGCTGCGCCGGCTGCCGCGGTGCAAGCACGACCTGTGGGTGCGGCTGTCCGCCACGCTTTCGCCGAGCCTCTTTGAGCACTCTTCCTCCTCCTCGGCTGCCGCCTCCTCCCCTTCCACCACCACCACCGTCTCCACCAATCACTGACAGCGGCAAGTTTGAATTGGCCAATCGGGTCGCATCGGAGGGTGAATTGGCCAATCATAGGTTTGCATGCCCAAATCAGGTCGGATCTGTGTTTGAATTGGCCAGTCAGTTCATATCGGTGTTTGATTTGGCCAATCTGTTCGCATCTGTGTTTGAATTGGCCAATCAGGGTGCATTAGTATTTGAATTGATCAGAGATATGCATTACCCAATCAAGTTGCACTGGTGTTTCAGTTGGCCAATGAGATCTTCAGTGTTTATGTACTGTATATATATGCTTCTCTCTCTATCGTTCAGTTGTCATAATTCTTAAATTGAAGCGTAAGTCTGCTCTAGTTATCATGGTTCTTAGAATCATTCCTCATAATTGGTCAGGTTCTGTACATGTTTGTGAAGATATTTGCCATCCCGGGTATGCATAAGAGGCATGTGTTCGAATATAAGTGTTGCTACAAATTTAGTCACAGTATCAAATGTCATTTGTTTTGTCTAGAGCTCTAGATGCAATGAGATGCTACATGCAGGCCAAAAATAATTCAGTATTTTCTCAGCAAGCAAGACTTGTAACTTGAACCAGCTGTGTGAAGCCAGATACGTAGTGTATATGATCTAAGGATAGCTTGTCATCAAGGGACTGTACAGTGTATATGGGTGGCTTCAAGCAACGGAAGGGCAGAATTTCCTCCTAACCCTACCCCAGACCTCTGTACATTTATGTTAATTGTAATTAATGAAACACCAAAATTGAGCTCAAATGTCAGTATTTGTAGTCTACACCTCTAACATTTGCTGGCGTTTAATTATTATTTGATTTTTCTGTTTAATGATGTATGATGTGGATAATGATGTAAGGCAAAGATGTTAATAGAACTGAAAGGAACTGAGAGAGAGAGCATGAGATGAATTCTGAAATTGTGGTATATATATATAGGAAGCAGTGATGGAAAAGAATGTATATACTTGGTCTGAAATTGCACCTTGGAAAGATTTAGAACAGATTATTATTGCTTTTCCCACCCATTTCTTTTAATTGCATTTTTTCTCCAATTTATACAATTTGAGATGTCCCCTTCCTGTCCTCTTTATGGCAAGTGAATTTGTTTATTCTTTGCTCATGTACATACTTTAAGTTCTAATTTTGAATACTCTGTGCTATTTATTTGATAGTTAAACCTTTTTTGAAAGATGTATTATTTCTGTGACATACAATGTGCAAGTATAAGACATGGAATGGAATTATCCAGAATGAAATGCTCTACCATATGCAATGTGGGAGGAATATTAATATCTATTCATTGTATTGTACCTTCTTTGATTAAGAAACAGGATTTATGCATCAGTGTAGCTGTGTGTTTGGTATGCATAACTTGTTTGTATTACATAAATGTATCGTTTGTTTCAGTGGAAATTCTTGACAGAGAGTAAAGCCGAATTGACGAGTTGATTTGGATAAAGAGAGATTAGCGACAATTTGAGGGAGATCGCAGAATCGGAAAGTGCGCATTGGTAACTTCACGTGTCCACCTGTGGTATACTGGGCATTGTCATGTTCGAGCATTGACCATTAGGGCTACGGTCAGTCTGCGCTTTTAATATCACGTGATGATATCTGACAGAGCAGATAGTGTGTGAGTTGTAATGTGAGTCAATGATGCAAGATATGGGGTATAGTGATAATGATCTCTTAAGTTCCAGTATCATTTAACACATTTTTATGCCTCCGCCACGCAGTGGCCGGAGGCATTATTCTCTTTCTTTCTTTTCCTGTACCGGGTAGACAAAATCACCATACTTCGTGATTTCAGGGTTATATTTGTGAAATATTTCACACAGTAGATATGTTTCAGAAATCATCCTTTGAGTAATATATCGGCCAAGTTTGTAAAAGTTACTTGAATAACTAACGTGGCTGACACAAGGTGAAAATGGAAGAGGTTGCATGAAGTCATGCTAATTAACATCTTGAAATGTTTCTCAATAGAAAAACAAGGAAAAGTTCTGGAGAGACCTTATGAAGCACAGATGCCGCTTTATGGTGCCGTTTCATGTGTTGGGATTCTGTTTTTGCATCCTTCAGGATATAACTATGAAACTTGGGCCTGGATATCCCCTCTGTTACATCAATCTTAACCATATTCCAGGCTTTCATGGGAGAGCAGCAGTACCAGTCCTAGTCCTAATTATTATAAATTGTGCCACTTATTACTGGTACAGAAGAAATGCATTGGTCATTGGTCATTGATGTATTTTGGATATGAGAAGGAAAGGTGAGGTTGTGGAACATGTGTCTAAAACCCTGTTAAGTAAGGGATTTGGCTGACATCTGTCATTTCATTTGATGTACACCTCTGCATTACATTTGAATTGGCATTAGCCTTGGAATTGGCATTGGTGTTGGTATTGATGTTGGTGTTGGTGTTCCTTCACTTTCTTATCGGCATGATTTATCCAGATAAGTCAGATTGTTGTATATGAGGAATGATTTGCGTGTCTACAAAACGCACAGAAAAAGACGATAATAACCTTGACTAGATTCATCAGTAGCTTAGTGTAGTTGAATTAAAGAAAGTAGGGTTCATATTCATGTATCTTTACTAGCCTAGTTAGTTACGTAAAGTGCGTTGTAGGAAGATGCACTTTAGTAGCTAACTAGTCGAAGTAAGATTTCATGAATATGGCCCCAGGATGATGAAAATTTCTGTACTTTTTACAGAAATGTCTAGAAATGTTAGGGTGTGTTGAGTATAAGAAGATGGCTTCAGTGAGGGAGACGTGTGTATTCCGAGGACTATTATGAGCCGAGGCACAAGTCTGTAAATTTCTCTTCTTTTTTTGTTTCCTTCTGAAATTCGGTGTGAAGACCTTTCGCATTATATAGCAGTGTCATACCTGAAGGTGTAGGTTAGTTAGATAGCCCACTATGATTTTGTCTGCGAAATTGTGCATTATTCAAAGAGTCATGAATATTATGTTTTAAGAGGAATTTACACTTGGTTACATTAATATAAAGAGGAGTTGGCTGTAGAAAGTAGTTCTGTATTTTTTATTTTCAATTGTTTAAAGATTGCTTCCGTTTTCTTAAATTTTAGAAGTTAATATAAGTATTTTTGGCATCTAGTGTGTTGATCTTGTTTCTTATTTATTAAGGAAATGTATTTTTTCCACTGTGTCCTGTGTGTCAAACATGTATATGTATAACTAGATGCAAGACAGAAAAACAAGAGGAAAACATTCTTCGTTCTCAGGTTTAATCTAAGCTACCTTTTTAGAAGTATCGATGTAAGATGTATGAACATGATGTGCAAAAAATTCACATGTAGTACGATGTATCTACTTTGTAGCATTTGTCTGAGAGTTGTGTCTCGTAGCATAAAGATGTTGCTGTACATAGCTTGTCAATCTTTACCATGTATTGATTGCTACAGATTTTCTTTTTTTTTGGAAGTTGTCATAATCATAATTGTCATGTATATGCATTTTCCCTGTTTTTAAGACAAATTGATGATGTATCATGTTTTGGGATAAATGAATGGTCTAACCCAGCAAGATGGTTATTTTTCAATTTCATTCTCCTTCTAATCAAGTGCATTTGTTTTCTTCTTTTACAATCAAAGTGCAAAGAACCGACAGAAGAAAATGTATGTTAACTGGTGTAGTCCCATCTGTATAAAATGTTGTGTGTGAATTTCACCATAAACACCTTCCGAAGTGTGTATGTATTATCAAGTGTAGTTTAACTTGAATTGACACTATATTCTTGTTACCATGTCAAGAAATCAATGCTTCTATATTTTCTTGTGAACATGCAAAATGAGTGTGTGTTATTATATATAAGCCATCAAATTTTGTCACAAAAAAAAACATCAAACAGTGTGATTCTAAGTATGATGAAATCAAATGTATTGTGCAGTTTCTTACACTTAGAGAATCACAACATTGGTGTGCAAATAATTTCAACAGATCTCTAACTTTTTATATGTTGCTCTTAGCACATGTATGTGCATCTACTTAAAGTATAATCATAAATGCATTTTCATTTTGCAGCTTCGAACAGAAGTAATGCAGGGGAAATACTTTAATTTAGATTAAGTAATATTGAAGTGAGGAATTAAAAGCAAGAAGTTATTTTTTTCACTCAGAAACGGGAGGAAGAGAACAAAGGAAAACTACTCTGAGCAATACAGAGTTCCATTTCAATATTTTGAGATTCATGAACATTAAGATGAGTTACATCCCAGCACAACTTTCAATATGAGTAGGTCTTTATGTCTTCCATTTTGAATTGTGTTCACCCCACCCCACCCCACCCACCCCACTTTCCCCACTGAGGAGTGAAACAATATTTGAAATTGTCTATAAAATGACATTGTGAGATTTTCTTACGAAAATATATCAACATATTCCAGCCTGTCCCTTGGGATTCTTATATACTTAAATGTTAAGATATTTAAGGTAATGATAACTAATCTACCCCATTTGAAATAAAGGATGTCAAAGAATAGGTTATCAATAACAATAAACAATGTTAGGTAAAAGTCAATTGAACAACAAACATTACAATTATTATGCTAACCGGTACTTATATTTTAGACTGATGTACAAATATTTACTTCTTACTTGAAAATAATCAGTTTAACTGTTTTTAAAGTATCTTTTACGTGCCCATGCTTCTACTTGGGTGTGATAATGCTAGCATTCTCTCTCGGACCACATAGTTGTTATAAACGTACACATGATTATTAGAAATCTGTTTTAAGCAATGTACTCTAAGAAACATGCAGAAGAGATTTGGTATCTACTCGCTATCCTTCATCAAACTGGACTCTGGGTGCAGGCAATCTAGGGCCTATTGAAGATATTCCAATGTGCAATTTAATAAAAGTGTGAGACATCGAACCCTACAGCGAGTCAGATACATGAAAAAGGACTGTTTGAAGTTGACAAACTTTAGGACACTGTTTCTAATGTAGATGAGAGAAAAAGTGAATGGGTATTTAAGCCCTATGTGAATTTGCTTACTTACCTCAGCGGAGTATTTGGCATGTCGCCAATTATCTTGTAACTTCCTTGAATTTTAAACAAAAAGTATGTGTGATGTTTTTGTTGTTAGTTTTGTTAGTAATCTAAGCGACAAAGCTTGTGTTTGAAGATGAATGTTGAAGGATGTGTATGATTCAAGTATTTTACCAAAATGATCTGTAAACCATTTGATTGATATCCATTGATTGTTGCTATGTATTACGTGTTGATATTATAAACATTGCTTATTATGTGTGTGTGTGTGTGTGTGTGTGTGTGTGTGTGTGTGTGCGTGTGTGCGTGTGTGTGTGTGTGTGTGTGCTTGTGTGTTTGTGTGTGTGTGTGTGTGTGTGTGTGTGCATGCGTGCGTGTGTGTATGGATATGAATGCAAATGCGTTTGGGACAAGTATATACAAAAGAGAGAGAGAGAGAGAGATGAGTGAGACAAAAAAAAAATACTCCATAAAAAAAACAGAGAATGTGTGCGTAAATTTGGATGCGTGACTGTATGTGTGTGTGTTTAAGTGTGGTTTCATCAGTGTATTTCTCCCAATTTGTAGAGTTGTATTTCTGTGTACTTCTCGCTTGTTTTGAGCTGTATCAATGGATTCTGCATTAAAAAAAATTGTCTTGCTGAACAGATAATTGCACGATGTTGAGTTCTTTTTGTAGTGTGTGTGTGTGTGTGAGAGAGAGAGAGAGAGAGAGAGAGGGGGGGAGAGAGAGAGAGAGGGGGGGAGAGAGAGAGAGAGAAAGAAAGAGAGACAGAGAGGGAGAGACAGGCAGAGAGAGAGAGGGAGAGAAAGAAAGAGAGACAGAGAGAGAGAGAGACAGGCAGAGAGAGGGAGAGAGGGTGTACGGGGTAGAAGGTGGTCGGAGATAAATGTGTGTGTGTGTGCGAGAGAGAGGCAGATATATGTAAAGAAAGGAGGAGAGAGAAAAGAGGAAAGAGTTATTTTAATTGGCTATGAAATGATGCGACGGGTATTATAAATAGCAATACAAACATCAAAATCAATCAAAGGGATTAAAGGTCAGTAATATTCTAGTTGTTGGTTTGCCTTCATCCTGGGCCAGATATTGGATTGGATTGGATTTGAGGGTATTACTTGTGAACAAAAAAATGAAGGGAGTTGACTTCGCTTTTCATACAATATTGAATATTAGTATATTTTTTAACTCAATAGTATATTTTTTAACTCAACAAATGCAGTTGAGGTCACGAGGATTGTTGCATCACTTAATTCCAGTCATTCAACTGGACATGACGAGATGAATACACATTTGCTAAAGAATATTATTGGAAGTATAATTAAACCTCTCGTTTACATATTTAATTTGTCATTATCCTCTGGTAGTTTTCCCTCAATGATGAAAATTTCAAAAGTAATACCCATCTATAAGAAAGGTGATGCTAGCTCATTTACCAATTATCGGCCCATTTCTATACTTTCATGTTTTTCAAAAATATTAGAACGACTCGTTTATGATAGGTTATATACATTTTTGATTGCCAATAAGTTACTTAATAATGATCAATATGGATTCAGGAAATTTCATTCAAGTGAATATGCTATTGTGAAGTTATATGATAGGGTATCATCTGCCTTAACCAATCATGAACATGTCAAAGGAGTTTTTATGGATTTAAGTAAGGCATTTGATACCCTTGATCATAGTATACTTTTAAAGAAGCTTTACCATTATGGGATTCGTGGCATACCATTGGATTGGTTCCGTAGTTATCTCTCTTGTAGAAGTCAATATACAACCTTCAATAATGCAAAATCATCTATGTCATCAATCACATGTGGTGTGCCGCAGGGTTCTATTTTAGGTCCGCTTCTTTTTTTGATTTATGTTAATGATATTCCTAATGTCTCCACCTCATTGCAATATATATTATTTGCGGATGATACCAATATTTTTTGTTCCAATCCAAACTTACAAACTCTTGTTCATATGTTGAATACTGAACTGCCAAAATTATCAAATTGGTTTAAATGTAATAAACTGTCGTTAAATTTGGATAAAACCAACTTCATATATTTTAAAAGTCGTGCTCAGAAAGAAGAAATAAGTATTACATTAAAGATAAATAGCATTTCCATCCAACAAAAGAAAAACACCAAATTCTTAGGAATTCTAATCGATGAGTGCCTCTCTTAGCATGAGCACGTACGTGACCTTTCCCGAAGTTTGTCTCGGTATATTGGTGTAATGTACGAGCTGCGGTCATTTGTCCCGCTTCGTGTTTTGCTTATTATTTACAATTCTTTTATTCATTCTCGCATCTCTTACTGTAACATAGAGTGGGCAAATTGCAAAGCAAATACTGATACTATTTTAAGACTGCAAAAGAGAGCCGTACGGCTCTGTACTGGGTCTGGATACTTTGATCATACTGATCCTTTATTTTCGAGACTAAAAACATTGAAAATTACTGATATTCATTTCATGCAAATTGCAGTGTTCATGTACCGCTTAAACAAAAACGAATTGCCTGTATCATTTTGTAACGATTTCACTTTAAATAGAGACATTCATAACTATCCAACTAGACATTCTTCTGATTTTCATTTGTTTACACCAAGAACTGCTTTAGCACATAAATCAATTAGATATGTAGGACCTGACATTTGGAATGTATTACCATCTCATATACGAAATTGTAGCACTATTATATCATTTAAAAGGAATATGAAAGAATTACTCCTCTCCAAATATTCATCATAATAGCTTTTGAGGTACACTTAAGTGTTTCTATCCTTTTATGACAGGATAAGGAGGTATAGTACGATATAAGGGCACGATTAACATTTTTTTTTCTTATTTCATTTGTTTTTATTTCTGTCGATTAAACGAAATCATGAATGTTTTATTTCAAGCCATGTTTTACGAAACGAATTTATTACCTACTATGTTATTCTAGGGACTCTGCGCTTCACACGTTTATGTTTATGCTTTGTTCCTATTATGTATTCTATTTTGATGTAATACGCTGTTCTTGTCAATGTGATTGTTTATTATGCATGGTGAAATAAATAAACAAACAAACAAACAAATATTAATGCCAATAAAACAACTCCAATAATTAACACTTTTGTAAAATACGCTTTTGTACATAAAATATAAAATTCTTTCCCTACGGTCCCTCCATTAGTCTTTCTGATGAGTATTTCCATCCTTTTTCCTTCGTCCTCCACCTCTTCTTCTCCTTCAGTCACCTATCTCGTCGTTTGCATAATATGCGATTCCGGTACATACATTTTAAGTGCACAACAGGGGGCGCCACCCCCCCCCCCCCCCCCCGGCCCGCACACACACACACACACACACACACACACACACACACACACACACACACACACACACACACACACACACACACACACACACACACACACACACACACACACACACACACACACACACACACACATACTCGTACAGCGTGCAATTTGAGCCCGTAAGCAGGGAACACTTATTTGAGGAGGGTTCAAATTGTTGGTTTAAATGAGACCATTGTGCTTATTGTGTGTGAAAGTGTGTGTCTGTGTGTTGTGTGTGTGCCTTTATATTACTTTTTTAAAGAACATTTTCATCTTCTTGAAAAGCCAATGAGTGAATTTCAATCACACTTTCAAGGAATCACCCTTGGGGGAAGGGGATCTTATTTGTTAAAATGAGGCCCAGGAGCGGGTTGCCAACGGGGGAAATATCAATCTTCATCTTTTTCTTGAAAAACCACAGGTGGATTTTAACTAAACTTGCTAGGAGTCATTATAGTGGAAGGTGTTACGGCACATTTTGGTAATTTACCAAAATGTGCAATTTACCAAAATGAGCCGTAACAGAAGGGGATCTTAATTTGTTCAAATGGGGCATCTGGATCCTATTGGGGCCCAGGGGCCGGGGTTGAGTGGGTGGGTGGTGAGACCAATGGGGTGGAGTGGAATAGCAGTTTCCATCACCTTCTTGAAAACCCACAGGAATCGTTCTTGGTGGAAGGGGATCTTAATTTATGAAAATGGGGCACCTGGACCCCATGGGAGCCCATGGCCGGGGGGGGGGGGGGGGGGGCTGGTGAGACCAATTGGGGCAATATCAATTTTCTTTTTTTTTTTTTGAAAACCCACTGGTGGATTTCAACCAAACTTGCCAAGAATCATCTTAAGTGGAAGGGGATCTTGAGTTGTTCAAATTGGGCACTTTTTCTTTATATCACTGTTACTGTGGCAAAAAGCAATGGCTCTGCCCCACACCAAAAATCAATAGGCTTCATCCTCTATCCTTAATACACCTTCATACCAAATTAGAAAATGATCGGACAAGAACTCGAACCTGTACTGCATTCACAAGGTAATCTTAACTATTTCTTTATATCATGGTTACCATAGTAACCCAGACTCCGCCCCACACAAAAATCAATAGGCTTCATCCTCTTTCCTTAATACACCTTCATACTAAATAAGAAAATCATCGGACAAGAACTCGACCTGTAGACCATTCACAAGGTAATCTTAACTATGTATTTATATTGCCAGAAATAGTACTATATGCATGTGATATCCCGTGTGGGATGCTTCATATTAATAAAGACAATAGTGCAAGAAATGTGATGGGTGACTTAACTATCTTTATTCAACACTTTCAAGTAAATCTTTATTGTACAATTGTCACATTTGTATTAAACGTATAAAATATTGAACCCCCGGGGGGGGGGGGGGGCACTTCAATTATATTGGTGTACACATGCACGTCCAAAATAATGCGTAAAAAGGGATCTCTTTTCGCCATAAGACACATAACGTAAGATCTATTTATAACTCCGAACATAACAGTACAACACAATATAATGCATAATAATAATAATATCTGATGAGGGCCAGAAGGATGCTAAATCCTATTTCAACACAGAGTCAGCACCCCTCTGACCCCCAGCAGATGATAAATACAGAAAAAATATTTCATAATAATGTACATGACAACAGCAATGACATACAAATGACACAAAAATCAGTCTAAAATTACAATAACAGAAATTGAGAATAAAAATTGCCAAAGTATACGACACAGATCTGAGGCAAGTCTACAGTACCAGTCTACACTCGCCGACCACACTCCAACACCCCTCATGCCAGAACAATGGGTTCTGGAATGATTTAATACATGTACAGCACTGACCATAGAATGTTACATTAAATACTGCATCTGTTAATTGCTTTTACTTCCTTTGTGATAACCGTTATTGCACTGAACTGAATAATAATAATAATACATGAATAGCTGTATGCTAGTTGAGAAAACCATGTATGCAGTACCTTATAGTGTAGAAGATGGAGAGGAAGAAAGAGAGAGGAAGAGAGAGAGAGAGAGAGAGAGAGAGAGGAAGAGAGAGAGAGAGAAAGAGAGAGAAAGAGAGAGAAAGAGAGAGGGAGAAGAGTAAGGGTAATGCATACATTCTGGATGCTAATACATACATCATGCGTGTACATTTGTGTGGAAAACGAAGACTGAAAGAAACAAGGGGGAGAAGAGAGAGAGAAAGAAAGGAAAAGGAGAAGAGGAGAGGTAAAGTGATGCATACATAATAGCACAGTCAAATATCAAACTGTCAAACTAATTCCTGAAAACTGACAGGTTCAGATGCCCCCCCCCCCCCCTTTAACTCAGACCAGACCAAAACTAGTCACCTCCTATACTATGAAGATATAGAGAAAGATAGATAGGAAAGGGGAATGCAAGGAGAAAGATAGAAAGAATGAGAATTCAAAGTAGAGAGAAGTACTCAGAGGTGATGAAGTTTCCCCAGGATCATTCATCTACAAAAGTTGTAGTTTAATGCTTTCATCGCACTCGGAAGGAATGACTTTCCAAACCTATCAGTCTTTATTCTAGGCAGTCATAGAGCTATAGTGTTTAAATATAGCTCTATCATGTAGGCAGTCTAATTCTTCCAGATCTGTTAAAGACCACTTCCCCATGCAGAGGGTGATTAGAATCCTTCACAATCACTTGCAATTTTGCTAGTACAGTGTATTGCCCTTTCTGCAACATCTTCCAGCTGTTTAACAGTGACACCTATTACTCTACTTGCATGTTTCACTATCCTATTCAATTTTACTTTATTCTTCCCACTAAGGTTGTTAAACCAACAAAAGCAATCACATTATTGATTGAATGACACTTTGGTAGAAAAGAAACATTGTTTGACTTTTCACATGAAATGCTTTCAGCTTTTTTAGAAATTATATGGAAGCGCATGTGTACAGGTTGCAACAAAAGCTTAAAAGGAAACACCACTACTAGGAACAATATTTGAACATCATAAAAATTGTGAATCTTGGCATGAAGACACTCAAGATTATGCAGATGGAAATCAAAACAGATTTGGCGCTAATTTTTCTCCTCTCAAACATTGAAGAAGTACATTTATAATTTTACACACATAATACAATGAAACTACTTAATTTGTCCAGAGCGAACGCTAAAGAAACAAGTATTGCTAAATTAACCAATGCTGTTCATGGTAACATGAATCTGTGAATCAAATTTGATTAAAACCTGTCTCGCATTACTAAAGTTATCAACTAGTAACCAGTGTCAGCCATTGTTGCATATTTAATGAGCCATGACCTTTGACCTTTCACATACATAGTTCAAAATCTTACCGAGGTTGTATTTTGATAACATGTACCTTTATATCAATTTCATTTAATTCTGTCAAATAATATTTAATGCCCCAAAACCTCTTTTTGCATATTTAATGGGCCATGACCTTTGACCTTCAACGTAGATATTTTGAAATAGCACCAAGGTTGTATTGTGATAGCATAATAATAGTAATAATAATCTTATATATCACTGCATATCACTGCCAAATGCATCTCTATGCGCTTGATCAAGGGAAAGGTTAAGACAAAAGACACTGGAAATAATGATACGAACTCACTTCAAATTATTCTTAAACAAGTACGTCTTTAAGCGAGATTTAAATTTTGGAGAGATGTCTTTTAGATGTGATGGGGTGGTATTCCAAAATGAGGGGGCAGCATGGGTGAAAGATCATTCTCCATAAGACCTGGTGTGAAAACCAGGACAATACAGGAGATTTTTGTTAGCAGATCTAAGATTGCGGGGAATTACGTACCTAATTAAACATTCACTGAGATAGTTCCACGGAGGCACTGATAGGTAGGAAGCAGTATCTTAAATACTATACGTGACTGGACTGGAAACCAATAAAGAAGTTTCAAAACAGGTGAGATGTTGGAACATTTTTAAGTGTGGGTAACTAATCTTGTTGCAGGGTTTTAAATCACCTGCAATCTGTTTAATTAGGAATCTGGCTTTTTAGAGAGTAAACTATTACATCTAGGTGACTCCACCACAATGATCAACAATGACTGACTTATGTCTCCTGTGATATCCTTGGTACACAAGGCAGCCATAAAACTAATAACATGCCAAAATGAACACTAATAGATTGCAAGCAATGCTTAAAAGCAAACTCCTGGACTTGTCAAGATAATGTTGAACATTATGAAAGTTGATCATCTCCTGTCAAAATGGTGAGGAAGTTTGTAATACAGACTTACATTTAGCTATTGTCAAAATATCAATTTGAGTGGTTGCAAAAATCTGGTAATACTCTCTAGGCAAATATTTAAAATTCTTCATTGTTTTCTGTTTGAAATGACCAATAATTGAATGTTTTTTTTCACTGGGGCTGAAATTAAAATATTGATTTGCATAATTTTATTTAGGTATTGTATAGTTTGTGTGTATTGCATCTGTACTAAGGCACAAAAACACCCATCTTTAATGCATATTTATTTTAGATGATGAACTCCTTCCCAGAAATAAGGATATTATAGATAATGAAATAGGGTCAATCCACGTCAAATCAACCAATGGTGTTAACCCGACCCCCTTCAATTTTCTTCAAACTCGCACCAAACGTTCCCCCAAGTGTCTGACGGAAGATTCTGAAATGTTTTGCCCCATGGTCAAATGGTTGCTAAGATACGGCCTCCCTTAGCAACCAATGTGTGGCCGAACAACTGAGTTTAAATAAAATTTGCTATTTTTGATTGACCGCTGCAGCCAAGTTAGATGACTTACATTGCTCATTTCCTGTAAACTGAAAGAACTTTATAGTCTTAACATGCACAATGTATTGTGGTGCCAATCTGACTACCTGTTATTATGCAAGACGTCAGCGAAAATGGTGTTAAGCGTCAATGGCAATGTGTTTGGGTGCATGTTTGGAAGCTATGAAACATTTCGGTCACAAAAGTTTTTAGGTACCCTATAAAAATATAGGTAAAAGTTTATCAACACACTGAAATTGGTGTCGATTCTCGATGGGACGAGTGGTGATTTGAGACCTTGAACTTGGCAACTTTTTAAAAAAATCAAAATTTGAGGGTGCTCTACGAGAAAACGATGCATGTTTTTTGACCGATTTTTTGGTAGGTGGGTAGAACAAGTAGACTATATATCTGCATAATATTGGGTTCTAAACTAATTGAGTTTTAAAGTTATCAGCTTCCAAACATGCACCCAAACACATTGCCATTGACGCTTAACACCATTTTCGCTGAGTGGTCTAGAGTGAGCGAAACCCCATCTGATTATTCAGAATCAGACTGTGACAAAATACGTATGGTGAAGCGGCAGTACGTACAAAGAGAAAAAGAGTGGTCTGGAGTGTCTTCCACTGATCATTCAATTTCTGAAGTGTCTTCCACTGACCATTCAATTTCTGAAGACAGTGACACACAACCTAATGTAAGCCATCTTCCTTCCAAGAGAAAGAGAAAGAGACTGAGCCCACACGAGAGAAAGAGAAGAAAGAAGGACGGTATCACAAAAGGCAAACCAGAAAAAACTGTCTGGATACTACCATCTCAAGCCAAAACAGGTGGAAAAGGTCGAATCTGGGATAAAAAACACTATTGCATTTATTGCAGCAAACCATACAAAAAACTGCCTGAACATTGGGGTGATTGTCATTCTGATGAAATACAGGTTTGTAAAATCCTTGCTCTCGAGAAAGGTAGCAAAGAAAGACGACAAGAAATCGCCAACCTCCGTAAAACAGGCGATTATGAGCATAATAAACTTGTCGTTGAAGGGATGGCGAATGGTCCCCTGGTGGCATACAAACGTCCCAATTTTGGGGGGAAACAAAAACTGAAGAATTACACATTCTGCTCTGGCTGTCTGGGACTGTACAAAAAATCATGTCTGTATAGGCATGTTAAGAACTGTGTAAAAAAGAAAAAAACAGCAAGAAGGGCAAGACATCAGAGGGAAGGGGCAGCTCTAATGCCCATCTCGGGCAGGATATCTACAAAACTGAAAGAAGTATTCTTCATTATGAAAGATGACGAATACACCATCATGGCAAAAAAATGATCCTCTCATTGTGAAGCTAGGTGAACATTATCTTAATCGGGCAGGGCATAAGAACAATTTCACACACTATGTATCCCAAAAAATGAGAGAGGTTGCTAGATTGCTAGTAGTAGCCCGATCTCAAGACAGAAGAATAAGCAGTGCCAAAGATTTAATTAATCCGGAACATTTTGACTCTGTGGTCTTTTCTGCTCAAAAGGTTGCAGGTTTTGATGAAAACACAGCAGGATATGATACACCATCTCTCGTAAGGAAACTTGGACATTCACTAAATCGAATGGCTGAAATTTGTGAGGCAGAAGTGCTGAAGAGTGCAGGAACAAGTTCATGCAGTGGCCATGGAGAGAGCTTCAAAAAATTAATGGCAATAGAATGGGCAACGAGGGTCTCTGGACATGCACTCCGGCAAGCAGCTGACAAGAGATGGCAAAATCCCAAGCAGTTACCCATATCTGAAGAAGACGGTTTGGAAGCTATGAAACATTTCGGTCACAAAAGTTTTTAGGTACCCTATAAAAATATAGGTAAAAGTTTATCAACACACTGAAATTGGTGTCGATTCTCGATGGGACGAGTGGTGATTTGAGACCTTGAACTTGGCAACTTTTTGAAAAAATCAAAATTTGAGGGTGCTCTACGAGAAAACGATGCATGTTTTTTGACCGATTTTTTGGTAGGTGGGTAGAACAAGTAGACTATATATCTGCATAATATTGGGTTCTAAACTAATTGAGTTTTAAAGTTATCAGCTTCCAAACATGCACCCAAACACATTGCCATTGACGCTTAACACCATTTTCGCTGAGTGGTCTAGAGTGAGCGAAACCCCATCTGATTATTCAGAATCAGACTGTGACAAAATACGTATGGTGAAGCGGCAGTACGTACAAAGAGAAAAAGAGTGGTCTGGAGTGTCTTCCACTGACCATTCAATTTCTGAAGTTTCTTCCACTGACCATTCAATTTCTGAAGACAGACACACAACCTAATGTAAGCCATCTTCCTTCCAAGAGAAAGAGAAAGAGACTGAGCCCACAAGAGAGAAAGAGAAGAAAGAAGGACGGTATCACAAAAGGCAAACCAGAAAAAACTGTCTGGATACTACCATCTCAAGCCAAAACAGGTGGAAAAGGTCGAATCTGGGATAAAAAAAACACTATTGCATTTATTGCAGCAAACCATACAAAAAACTGCCTGAACATTGGGGTGATTGTCATTCTGATGAAATACAGGTTTGTAAAATCCTTGCTCTCGAGAAAGGTAGCAAAGAAAGACGACAAGAAATCGCCAACCTCCGTAAAACAGGCGATTATGAGCATAATAAACTTGTCGTTGAAGGGAAGGCGAATGGTCCCCTGGTGGCATACAAACGTCCCAATTTTTTGGGGGAAACAAAAACTGAAGAATTACACATTCTGCTCTGGCTGTCTGGGACTGTACAAAAAAATTATGTCTGTATAGGCATGTTAAGAACTGTGTAAAAAAGAAAAAAACAGCCCATCTCGGGCAGGATATCTACAAAACTGAAAGAAGTATTCTTCATTATGAAAGATGACGAATACACCATCATGGCAAAAAATGATCCTCTCATTGTGAAGCTAGGTGAACATTATCTTAATCGGGCAGGGCATAAGAACAATTTCACACACTATGTATCCCAAAAAATGAGAGAGGTTGCTAGATTGCTAGTAGTAGCCCGATCTCAAGACAGAAGAATAAGCAGTGCCAAAGATTTAATTAATCCGGAACATTTTGACTCTGTGGTCTTTTCTGCTCAAAAGGTTGCAGGTTTTGATGAAAACACAGCAAGATATGATACACCATCTCTCGTAAGGAAACTTGGACATTCACTAAATCGAATGGCTGAAATTTGTGAGGCAGTGGTGCTGAAGAGTGCAGGAACAAGTTCATGCAGTGGCCATGGAGAGAGCTTCAAAAAATTAATGGCAATAGAATGGGCAACGAGGGTCTCTGGACATGCACTCCGCCAAGCAGCTGACAAGAGATGGCAAAATCCCAAGCAGTTACCCATATCTGAAGAAGACGGTTTGGAAGCTATTAAACATTTCGGTCACAAAAGTCTTTAGGTACCCTATAAAAATATAGGTAAAAGTTTATCAACACACTGAAATTGGTGTCGATTCTCGATGGGACGAGTGGTGATTTGAGACCTTGAACTTGGCAACTTTTTAAAAAAATCAAAATTTGAGGGTGCTCTACGAGAAAACGATGCATGTTTTTTGACCGATTTTTTGGTAGGTGGGTAGAACAAGTAGACTATATATCTGCATAATATTGGGTTCTAAACTAATTGAGTTTTAAAGTTATCAGCTTCCAAACATGCACCCAAACACATTGCCATTGACGCTTAACACCATTTTCGCTGAGTGGTCTAGAGTGAGCGAAACCCCATCTGATTATTCAGAATCAGACTGTGACAAAATATGTATGGTGAAGCGGCAGTACGTACAAAGAGAAAAAGAGTGGTCTGGAGTGTCTTCCACTGAACATTCAATTTCTGAAGTGTCTTCCACTGACCATTCAATTTCTGAAGACAGTGACACACAACCTAATGTAAGCCATCTTCCTTCCAAGAGAAAGAGAAAGAGACTGAGCCCACACGAGAGAAAGAGAAGAAAGAAGGACGGTATCACAAAAGGCAAACCAGAAAAAACTGTCTGGATACTACCATCTCAAGCCAAAACAGGTGGAAAAGGTCGAATCTGGGATAAAAAACACTATTGCATTTATTGCAGCAAACCATACAAAAAACTGCCTGAACATTGGGGTGATTGTCATTCTGATGAAATACAGGTTTGTAAAATCCTTGCTCTCGAGAAAGGTAGCAAAGAAAGACGACAAGAAATCGCCAACCTCCGTAAAACAGGCGATTATGAGCATAATAAACTTGTCGTTGAAGGGATGGCGAATGGTCCCCTGGTGGCATACAAACGTCCCAATTTTGGGGGGAAACAAAAACTGAAGAATTACACATTCTGCTCTGGCTGTCTGGGACTGTACAAAAAATCATGTCTGTATAGGCATGTTAAGAACTGTGTAAAAAAGAAAAAAACAGCAAGAAGGGCAAGACATCAGAGGGAAGGGGCAGCTCTAATGCCCATCTCGGGCAGGATATCTACAAAACTGAAAGAAGTATTCTTCATTATGAAAGATGACGAATACACCATCATGGCAAAAAATGATCCTCTCATTGTGAAGCTAGGTGAACATTATCTTAATCGGGCAGGGCATAAGAACAATTTCACACACTATGTATCCCCAAAAATGAGAGTTGCTAGATTGCTAGTAGTAGCCCGATCTCAAGACAGAAGAATAAGCAGTGCCAAAGATTTAATTAATCCGGAACATTTTGACTCTGTGGTCTTTTCTGCTCAAAAGGTTGCAGGTTTTGATGAAAACACAGCAGGATATGATACACCATCTCTCGTAAGGAAACTTGGACATTCACTAAATCGAATGGCTGAAATTTGTGAGGCAGAAGTGCTGAAGAGTGCAGGAACAAGTTCATGCAGTGGCCATGGAGAGAGCTTCAAAAAATTAATGGCAATAGAATGGGCAACGAGGGTCTCTGGACATGCACTCCGCCAAGCAGCTGACAAGAGATGGCAAAATCCCAAGCAGTTACCCATATCTGAAGACATCTTGAAATTAAGCAAAACACTGTCAGAGGAGGAGAATGACTTAAAGGGGAGAATAAAAGACGAAGGTGTCACAGACAGCACTTTTGCTCAGCTTGCTAAAGTTACTCTTACCCAGATAATATTATACAACAGGCGAAGACCAGGAGAGACCCAGTTTCTGAAAGTGAAAGAAGTTCAGACAAACATAAGAGCAGGGAAAGATGTGCAGAGAGAAGTGTTTAAGGACTTTTCTCTAATAGAACAAATTGCTCTTCCATCTCTCTTGTATATCAGAGGTAAAAGGGACAGAGGAGTTCCTCTGTTATTGACAGAAAGTATGAAAAAATCAATCATGGTCTTGTCAAATGATGAGGTCAGACAGCATGTTGGCATCAGTGATGAAAACCCGTATGTGTTTGCCAATGATGGCGAGGGTCCCTATAGAGGACATGATTGCATGAGAGAGTTTGCTTCCCATTGCAAGGCAGTGCATCCAGAGACTCTGAACTGTACATCCCTTAGGAAACATGTAGCCACTATGTGTCAATTGATGAACCTTAAAGAACATGAAATAGAGCAGTTAGCTGGTCATCTTGGCCATAACATTGCAGTGCATCGCCAATATTATCGCCTTCCTCATGAGGCTGCTGTTGTTGCAAAGGTTGGAAAACTACTGAATGTGTTTGAGCAAGGAAGAATACATGAGTATGAAGACAAGTCCTTGGGTGATATTGAGCTTGACATAGGCACAGGTGTGGATGAACCAAGCACTTCATCAGACACTCTGCTGTCAGTTGATCAAGGAGAACACGCTGCTTCTCAAAGTGACAAAATTGACCAGTTGGATCCACTGAACACTGCATCATCACACACTGCGCCTTCAGGTGATGAAGCAGTTGAACAATCTGTTTCTCATAGTGAGAAAAAAAAATCTCAAAAGAAAAAATCATGCCACCGTATGCATAATGTGATGGCTGATGATCACCCAGAAAACAGACGTTCAGGTATTCCAAGCAACATTCATGGGCCGAATAAGAAAAAAAATGCTCCTAAACAGAAATGGAGTCCTGAGGAATTACGTCATGCTTAATAACAGATAGTCCGATCGGCACCACAAAACTTTGTGCATGTTAAGACTATAAAGTTCTTTCAATTTACAGGAAATGAGCAATGTAACTCATCTAACTTGGCTGCAGCTGTCAATTAAAGTAGCAAATTTTATTTAAACTCAGTTGTATATCAGAATCTTCCGTCATCTCTGATTGTGAAAATATGAAACGAAATGCCTCCTGCTTAGCACAGAGAACACTAATACAAATCAAGTCAAAGGTTTGGACCATGATACAGAAGAAACAAAAGCAGAATGGCAGTCTAAATTGAATTCACCCCAAATCAACCAATTTTCAGACAATTTGTAACCCGACCCCCTTCAATTTTTTTTAACCTTGCACTACCAGAATCATCAGTATCTGCATCTTGTTCACTATCTGGCGAATCTCTGCTTTGTGTCTGCCATTCTGCAATATATTTTGCTGGGGGTACACTTGTGACAGTCTGAATGCAGAAATGAAAAAAAATAATAAGGAGAGATCAACAAATTGTTATGTGTGGATAGTCTAATTTAGTCATTTCAATCTCCCTTTCTCATAACAATTCTTTATAGTGTACAGTATTATTATTAAAAATTTGAGAAAGGGTACACATGACAAAATATATTAAAATGAAAAAAAAAACAGTTGAGGGAAAACACAACCACTCAATGTAACTGTTACCACATGTTGAATGAAATGTTTTGTAAAGTAACAATTTTGAATCAATCTCTATAAAAAGCATTAATTTCCAATATAATTTAACAGTGGCTATTAAAAGTTAACAGCCACAAGTCCTACTGGAACAACCTTCAATCCCCTACCCATTAGGATAATTCTTGCCAAGTTTGAATCTGCCCACGCATTTCAAAGAAGATATATGAACGGTTACTTTTACACTGAGCCCCTACGCTACCTGTTACCCCACTCAGGGCCAACTAAGGCCACCATGGGAACTGTCATGAACAAGTTTTCTTCTTCACCAGAGAAGGAATCTATATACACATAACAGAACTTGACTGTCCCCTGGCTCTGGATAAGAATATGTTTGAAATTTACATACTTTTTTGGCTACTGGAGGCCCTTACACTGGGCCCCATTGGGGTCATGGGTACCATTTGAACAACTTTAAATTCCCTTCCCCGAAGAATGATTCCTGCCAAGATTGGTTAAATTCTGATCATGCATTTTCTAGAAAAAAATGGAAATAAAACAAGTTTACAGATGGACGGGGATGGGTGGCAAACAAACCCAAAACAATAAAAAATACTATTTTCGTGATATTACAGCAAGGGCACACCTTTGACTCTAAACACATGTAAACTAATCAAGGTTTCTGTGAGAATTTTACCACATATACAATGTTTTCCATCTTTTCTCTTATTCCCAGGGAAGAACTAAAATTTACCATATTTTAACATAACAATGCACTAATTTGAGTTTTCTGGTGTCTATAGTCAGTTAAGGCACTGCTTCATAACAATTCTTCAATATAAAAATTCTGAGATAATCTGTCCTACATTTAGTCAGTGTGTCTTTCATACTGGAAACATGAAGCCCTGAAAAAATTCATGGTTGAAAATCATTACTTCGTGCTGCAATAATGTTAATAATGTTGGAATAGACTGTTTCTAGAGAGGGTTTATTATTCATTCATAGTTATCTTGAAAGTGAGGGCATAATTTTTAAAACGGTTATAATTCTTCGGTATTTATTCTTTCAATGTAACATTATCAGACAGTTTAGCCACCTCAATTCTACAAGTTTCTAAATTGATCCACCACAATGTTTAACAATGACTTTCAATTAATTGCAAAGGTGCAAAGGAAATCTGAAATGGTCACTTACAAAGTCTCCTGATGGTCCATGAAGTTCTGTTTCCTTGAGAGCAGTGACCGCCTGTCTTCTAGCATCTCCAGTGGCCTCAGGTCCCTGTGGGCAGAGCAGTCCACCATCTCCAAGTCCAGGAGATCCAGGAGGTTCCTGAAATATTTACAATTTGAGTCCTTCTTTTAACCCACTCTCAGAAGAAATGACAAGAACCAATTAAAACACAATTATATCCTTCCCTTTCAAGTGAGGGTACTGTAAATACAAATTTGGGAGTTCTACTTTTTAACCCACTATAAAAAGAAATGACAAGCACAAATTAAAACACACAGTTATATTCTTCCCTTTCAAGTGAGGGTACTGTAAATACAAATTGGGGAGTCTGACTTATTAACCCACTATAAAAAGAAATGACAAAAAAACAATTAAAACACACAGTTATATTCTTCCCTTTTAAGTGATGGTACTGTTAATACAAATTGGGGAGTCCCCTTTATCAATCCACTAAAAAAAGAAATGGTAAGAACCCATTAAAACACACATTATATTCTTCCCTTTTAAGTGAGGGTACTGTAAATACAAATTGGGAAATCCTACTTATTAACGCACTATAAAAGGAAATGACAAGAATTAATTAAAACACACACTTATATTCTTCGCTTTTAAGTGAGGGTACTGTAAATACAAATTGGAGAGTCCTACTTATAAACCCACTATAAGAAGAAATGACAAGAACCAATTAAAACACACAGTTGTATTCTTCCCTTTTAAGTGAGGGTACTGTAAATACAAATTGGAGAGTCCTACTTATAAACCCACTATAAGAAGAAATGACAAGAACCAATTAAAACACACAGTTGTATTCTTCCCTTTTAAGTGAGGGTACTGTAAATACAAATTGGGGAGTCCTACTTATTAACCCACTATAAAAAGAAATGGGCCCATGAATTAGTGGACATGACCCTAAATTTTAAACTTCTGATTTTCGAGGTGAAATTTGTTTTTCCTGGAAAGAAAACAACTGCCCGAATGTTCATATGTTAAAAATTCCTCCTATGCATAGTCCCCAAATCATAACAGTCCAATTAATTCAATAACATTGTGCTATAGTGAATTGAGAAGCACTCAAAATGTGTAACGTAACTAACCATGTATCATAACTAACCGTCCATGTAACGTAACTAACCGCTTTGCCACTGATTTAGCACTATGCAGTGGCAATTGGGCAGCATATTAGGATATATATAGACAAAAGAAGGCAGCAGAAGGCAATTGGCTACCCATAATGCCATTGAAAGCATGCTCTTCATGCGCTGCATCTCTGCAACATCCAAAGACAGTGCTGAGCATCAGAAAGCATCTCAAGACACGGAACATGACAAGAGTGCATTGATCCAGATTGACTTCTCTGAGAATTATATGTGCGTATCTCAAGACGAAGTGCAGAGTGCGCACTGGAATCAGCGACACGCCAGTTTCTTCACAGCAGCATTGTGACATTCTGGTTCCCTACACTCATGTGTAATTGCATCAGATGATCTAACAACCCACTCTAAAGACACAGTCCTCGCGTACTTGAATTTGCTCCTGGAAGACCTGCCAGAAAAAGCGACATCTGTGTCTGTTTGGTCTGATGGACCAGCTTCACAGTGAATCGGTATGTGGCAGCTGGTATGGTATAGGAGCACTGCAAAAGAAGCACAAAGTTCAAATCCGCTGGAATTTCTTCTGTACTTCTCATGGTAAGGGTCCAGTGGACGGCATCGGGGGCTCCGTAAAACGTCATGTGTGGAGTAAAGTTCTATCAAGGCAATGTCTTGTGCAGGATGCAGAGAGCTTCGTTGCTGCTGCTCAGGGGATGAAGAATGTAATTGTTACAGAAATCAAGTCAGCTCAGATTGTTTAGAGGAATGGAGCTCTCAATTTAGGTGACGTTTGCACAGGAACAGGCAATTTCAGGCATTGCAAAGATGCACTCTCTGATGAAAGTTGATGGCAAAATGGAGACAAACATCTTGTCAAAGGATAGCTGCCACTCAGTCATAGATATCAATGATTATTTCCCATCTACAAGCTGCCCCAATAACATCAGAAAAGTCAATCAGCATTGGAGATTGGTACATTGTGAAGTATGATGAACAGAGATTTCCAAGTGAAGTAGTTGTGGTGGTAGGGCAGGAATTCCTGGTTTCTGTCATGCAGCGGGCAGGAAAATACTGGAAGTGGCCCACTCAGAAAGATGTTACCTACTACATGCAGGACAAAATGATTTCCAAACTGGATGTCCTGGAGGTTGCAAACAATAGGGGACACTTATAATTTTCTGTTCGGACATAAGCAACTCCAACAAATGACTGTGAGATAGCTTGAACAATGAACCACTGTTACCTGGCATTTATTTAATTTGTAATCACAAAGACATCTACTTAGTGTGTGCAAAGATGTTGTTGTTTGTTTTGTATTCATATTACCAAAAAGGGAAAGACAACCTTCATTTAACCCTTTTGTTTAAATATGTTTATCTAGTATTATGATGCACATGTGTAGGTCATTACTGTTTGATATTGTTATGTACTTTACTTTGGCAGTATGAGCAAATATGTTTGTGGCGAGTTTAGGCATAGTAATGAAGATATGATAATTTTAACCACCACTTTAATAACACTTTTATCAAAATATGAGCACAAGATGTGTTGCAAATGTAAACTGAAGAATTCACAATGTTTTTGAAGTTGCCCTGTGCAATTTATGTCATTTTGTGTAATAAAAAAAGTATAATGTCATCTTGACTGTTTTACTACTATACTGACCAGACAGAACCCATTGTACAAGTTTTATCAACATTATTGGTATTCTACATCAAAAGATATCTAATTAAAATATCATGGCAATTGAAATGTTTTTGTTCCTTTGAAATTATTAAATGTCCTGAACGTATGCATATTGCATGAATGTGATGCACCACATGGTATCAATTGCACACAATACAGGACTACATGCATGTTTTCAGATCTTGCTATCCGACAACATTACCCTGCAAACCAAAGGCTGAATTAGTCCTTTAGAGGCATTGTTATTTAGAAGAGAAAATAGTTAGACTCAGTGCTAAATTGAACAGTGTTTCTATTCTGCACTTCTGTTTCAAATAAAAGAAGCCCCATATGCACCCTAGGTGTGAGAAAAATTTGACCAAATGTAATTTTTTAATGCATGGACAAAGTGTAACGTAACTAACCATGTTTTATCTTATCATTTTTTTCCATGTCCTCTTAGTGTAACGTAACTAACCGAAATGACAGTTCTTGTTATCCCTTACTGAAATGTGTCTCATGATTTTGTTTGATGGTGTGAAGTAGGTTTTGTCTAAAGGTATTCACACTACAAAAATAGAAAAATAATATCAAAGCATCTTCTTGTAGAAGCAAACCTTAGATTGAAAATGACCATAAAGCGTTTCAGAACAAATCATGGAATTGCCCAAAGAACTGTAAATACTGTAATTGGGGAGTCCTACTTATTAACCCACTATAAAAAGATATGACAAGAACAAATTAAAACACAGTTATATTCTACCCTTTTAAGTGAGGGTACTGTAAATAAAAATTAGGGAGTCGTACTTATAAACCGACAATAAAAATAAATGACAAAAACCATCTAAAACACACAGTTACATTCTCCCCTTTCAAGTGAGGGTAAATTGGGGAATCCTACTTATCAATCCACTAAAAAAAGAAATGGTAAGAACCCATTAAAACACACAGTTATATTCTTCCGTTTTTAGTGTGGGTACTGTAAATACAAATTGGGGAGTCCTACTTATTAACCCACTATAAAAAGAAATGACAAAAATCAATTAAAACACACACTTATATTTTTCCCTTTTAAGTGATGGTACTGTAAATACAAATTGAGGAGTCCTAATTATTAACCCACTATGAAAAGAAATGATAAGCACAAATTAAAACACACAGTTATATTCATCCCTTTTAAGTGAGGGTACTTTAAATACAAATTGGGGAGTCCTACTTATTAACCCACTATAAAAAGAAATGACAAGCACAAATTAAAACACAGTTATATTCTTCCCTTTCAAGTGAGGGTACTGTACATACAAATTGAGGAGTCCTACTTTTTAACCCACTATAAAAAGAAATGACAAAAACCAATTAAAACACACAGTTTTATTCTTCTTTTTTAAGTGATGGTACTGTAAGTACAAATTGGGGAGTCCTACTTTTAAACCGACTATAAAAAGAAATGACAAAAAACAATTAAAACACACAGTTGTATTCTTCCCTTTTATGTGAGGGTACTGTAAATACAAATTGGGGAGTCCTTCTTATTAGCCCACTATGAGAAGAAATGACAAGCACAAATTAAAACACACAGTTATATTCTTCCCTTTTAAGTGAAGGTACTGTAAATACAAATTGGGCAGTCTGCTTTATTAACCCACTATAAAAAGAAATAACAAAAAACAATTAAAACACACACATATATTCTTCCCTTTTAAGTGATGGTACTGTAAATACAAATTGGGGAGTCCTACTTTTTAACACACTATAAAAAGAAATTACAAAAACCAATTAAAACAAAGTTGTATTCGTCCCTTTCAAGTGAGGGTACTGTAAATACAAATTAAGGAGTCCTGCTTTTTAACCCACCATAAAAAGAAATGCTAAGTACCAATTAAAACACAGTTATATTCTTCCCTTTTAAGTGATGGTACTGTAAATACAAATTGAGGAGTCCTAATTATTAACCTTCTATGAAAAGAAATGACAAGCACAAATTAAAACACACAGTTATAATCTTCCTTTTTAAGTGAGGGTACTGTAAATACAAATTGGGGAGTCCTACTTATTAACCCACTATAAAAAGAAATGACAAAAACCAATTAAAACACACACATATATTCTTCCCTTTTAAGTGATGGTACTGTAAATACAAATTGGGGAGTCCTACTTTTTAACACACTATAAAAAGAAATTACAAAAACCAATTAAAACAAAGTTATATTCGTCCCTTTTAAGTGAGGGTACTGTAAATACAAATTGGGCAATCCGCTTTATTAACCCACTATAAAAAGAAATGAAAAAAACAATTAAAACACAGTTAATTTTCTTCCCTTTCAAGTGAGGGTACTGTAAATACAAATTGGGGAGTCCTACTTATTAACCCACCATGAGAAGAAATGACAAGCACAAATTAAAACACACAGTTATATTCTTCCCTTTTAAGTGATGGTACTGTAAATACAATTGGGGGAGTCTGCTTTATTAACCCACTATCAAAAGAAATGACGAGCACAAATTAAAACACAGTTACAAGGGCTTACAAAATCAAGTTTTCATACATCCACTGCCATTCTTCTGAAATAGAGGATGTGAAAACGCCAGAAATTTCAAGGCAGCAGACTTTCCAGTCCTTTATAATGAGTCTGGAGCCATGTTTTCATTACATTCATATCTTATGCAGCAAGCTCAGAACACCAGGCTTCCGGGACTTCCTGAATGCATGGGATTTTTTTTTTCATAATCAGGGGTCCGGCAAATAGCCACCTCAATTCTACAAGTTTCTAAATTGATCCACCACAATGTTAAACAATGACTTTTAATTCATTGCAAAAGTGCAAAGGAAATCTGAAATGGTCACTTACAAAGTCTCCTGATGGTCCATGAAGTTCTGTTTCCTTGAGAGCAGTGACCGCCTGTCTTCTAGCATCTCCAGTGGCCTCAGGTCCCCGTGGGCAGAGCAGTCCACCATCTCCAAGTCCAGGAGATCCAGGAGCTTCCTGAAATATTTACAATTTGAGTCCTACTTTTAACCCACTATCAGAAGAAATGACAAGAACCAATTAAAACACAATTATATTCTTCCCTTTCAAGTGAGGGTACTGTAAAAACAAATTGGGTAGTCCGCTTTATTAACCCACTATTAAAAGAAATGACAAGAACCAATTAAAACACACACTTATATTCTTCCCTTTTAAGTGATGGTACTGTAAATACAAATTGGGGAGTCCGCTTTATTAACCCACTATAAAAAGAAATGACACGCACAAATTAAAACACACAGTTATATTCTTCCCTTTTAAGTGAGGGTACTGTAAATACAAATTGGGGAGTCCTACTTATTAACCCACTATAAAAAGAAATGACAAAAACCAATTAAAACACACACTTATATTCTTCCCTTTTAAGTGATGGTACTGTAAATACAAATTGGGGAGTCCTACTTATTAACCCACTATAAAAAGAAATGACAAGCACAAATTGAAACACACAGTTATATTCTTCCCTTTTAAGTGATGGTACTATAAATACAAATTGGGGAGTCCTACTTATCAACCCACTATAAAAACATATGACAAAAACCAATTAAAACACACAGTTATATTCATCCCTTTTAAGTGAGGGTACTGTAAATACAAATTGGGGAGTCCGCTTTATCAGCCCACTATAAAAAGAAATAACAAGCACAAATTAAAACACAGTTACAAGGGCTTACAAAATCAAGTTTTCATACATCTACTGCCATTCTTCTGTAATAGAGGATGTGAAAACGCCAGAAATTTCAAGGCAGCAGACTTTCCAGTCCTTTATAATGAGTCTGGAGCCATGTTTTCATTACATTCATATCTTATGCAGCAAGCTCAGAACACCAGGCTTCCGGGACTTTCTGAATGCATGGGGTTTTTTTTTCATAATCATGGGTCCGGCAAATAGCCACCTCAATTCTACAAGTTTCTAAATTGATCCACCACAATGTTAAACAATGACTTTTAATTAATTGCAAAAGTGCAAAGGAAATCTGAAATGGTCACTTACAAAGTCTCCTGATGGTCCATGAAGTTCTGTTTCCTTGAGAGCAGTGACCGCCTGTCTTCTAGCTTCTCCAGTGGCCTCAGGTCCCTGTGGGCAGAGCAGTCCACCATCTCCAAGTCCAGGAGATCCAGGAGCTTCCTGAAATATTTACAATTTGAGTCTTACTTTTAACCCACTATAAGAAACAAGGCATTAGCAATATTGTGTCTCGCCCACTTGCGAAAATAACCAGAAATATCGCGATCTCCGTTGCTACGCAAAAGAAAACTGAAACAAACAAATAAGCAACTTTAAACAGACAACATCAAAATCAGGTGCAAAATAGTGACTTTGAATAAATTTGCATAAATGTGCATGAGTAATGTTTGCCTAAATCTACATCAGTAATGCTCACACATGCTCACACAATTCTGTCCACAAGTTAGGAAGCCTTCACCAAGAGTCTTGCAAGTAAACTTTAATGTATGACCTCAAATGACCTTTGACCTTATCATGTGACCTCTTACAGCACAATAACATGCAGGTGCCCCCAGTGCATCCATCATCCAAGTTGGATTGCCATTGTAGCAACATGTGATGAGTTATGTGTGATAAGAGAGTCTTGCAAGTAAACTTTAACGTATGACCTCAAATGACCTTTGACCTTATCCTGTGACCTCCAACGGTACCATAACATGAAGGTACCCCCAGTGCATCTATGACCCAAGTTAGGTTGTAATCCAAGCAACCTATGTGAAGTTATTTGTCAAAAGAGAGTCTTGCAGGTAAACTTTAACATATGACCTCAAATGACCTTTGACCTTATCCTGTGACCTCCAACAGCACCATAACATGTAGGTACCCACAGTGCATCTATGACCCAAGTTAGGTTGTAATCCAAGCAACCCATGTGAAGTTATTTGTCAAAAGAGAGTCTTGCAGGTAAACTTTAACGTATGACCTCAAATGACCTTTGACCTTATCCTGTGACCTCCAACGCCACCATAACATGAAGGTACTCCCAGTGCATCTAGGACCCAAGTTAGGTTGTAATCCAAGCAACCCATATGAAGTTATTTGTCAAAAGAGAGTCTTGCAGGTAAACTTTAACGTATGACCTCAAATGACCTTTGACCTTATCCTGTGACCTCCAACGCCACCATAACATGAAGGTACCCCCAGTGCATCTATGACCCAAGTTAGGTTGTAATCCAAGCAACCCATGTGAAGTTATTTGTCAAAAGAGAGTCTTGCAGGTAAACTTTAACGTATGACCTCAAATGACCTTTGACCTTATCCTGTGACCTCCAACGCCACCATAACATGAAGGTACCCCCAGTGCATCTATGACCCAAGTTAGGTTGTAATCCAAGCAACCCATGTGAAGTTATTTGTCAAAAGAGAGTCTTGCAGGTAAACTTTAACATATGACCTCAAATGACCTTTGACCTTATCCTGTGACCTCCAACGCCACCATAACATGAAGGTACCCCCAGTGCATCTCTGACCCAAGTTAGGTTGTAATCCAAGCAACCCATGTGAAGTTATGGATCATAAGAGAGTCTTGCAGGTAAACTTTAACATTTGTGACGGACGACGGACGACGGACGACGGACGGACGACGGACGACGGACGGACGACGGACGGACGACGGACGGACGACGGACGGACGACATTTGGATCCCTTAGTCTCGCCTTCACCTCCGGTGGGCGAGACAAAAATGACAAGAACCAATTAAAACACACAGTTATATTCTTCCCTTTCAAGTGAGGGTACCGTAAATACAAATTGGGGTGTCTGACTTATTAACCCACTATAAAAAGAAATGAAAAAAAAAATTAAAACACAATTATATTCTTCCCTTTCAAGTGAGGGTACTGTAAATACAAATTGGGGAGTCTGCTTTATTAACCCACTATAAAAAGAAATGACAAGCACAAATTAAAACACAGTTACAAGGGCTTACAAAATCAAGTTTTCATACATCTACTGCCATTCTTCTGTAATAGAGGATGTGAAAACGCCAGAAATTTCAAGGCAGCAGACTTTCCAGTCCTTTATAATGAGTCTGGAGCCATGTTTTCATTGCATTCATATCTTATGCAGCAAGCTCAGAACACCAGGCTTCCGGGACTTCCTGAATGCATGGGTTTTTTTTTTCATAATCATGGGTCCGGCAAATAGCCACCTCAATTCTACAAGTTTCTAAATTGATCCACCACAATGTTAAACAAGGCATTAGCAATATTGTGTCTCGCCCACTTGCGAAAATAACCAGAAATATCGCGATCTCCGTTGCTACGCAAAAGAAAACTGAAAGAAACAAATAAGCAACTTTAAACAGACAACATCAAAATCAGGTGCAAAATAGTGACTTTGAATAAATTTGCATAATTGTGCATGAGTAATGTTTGCCTAAATCTACATCAGTAATGCTCACACATGCTCGCACAATTCTGTGCACAAGTTAGGAAGCCTTCACCAACAGTCTTGCAAGTAAACTTTAATGTATGACCTCAAATGACCTTTGACCTTATCATGTGACCTCTTACAGCACAATAACATGCAGGTGCCCCCAGTGCATCCATCATCCAAGTTTGATTGCCATTGTAGCAACATGTGATGAGTTATGTGTGATAAGAGAGTCTTGCAAGTAAACTTTAACGTATGACCTCAAATGACCTTTGACCTTATCCTGTGACCTCCAACGGTACCATAACATGACGGTACCCCCAGTGCATCTATGACCCAAGTTAGGTTGTAATCCAAGCAACCTATGTGAAGTTATTTGTCAAAAGAGAGTCTTGCAGGTAAACTTTAACGTATGACCTCAAATGACCTTTGACCTTATCCTGTGACCTCCAACAGCACCATAACATGTAGGTACCCCCAGTGCATCTATGACCCAAGTTAGGTTGTAATCCAAGCAACCCATGGGAAGTTATTTGTCAAAAGAGAGTCTTGCAGGTAAACTTTAACGTATGACCTCAAATGACCTTTGACCTTATCCTGTGACCTCCAACAGTACCATAACATGAAGGTACCCCCAGTGCATCTATGACACAAGTTAGGTTGTAATCCAAGCAACCCATGTGAAGTTATTTGTCAAAAGAGAGTCTTGCAGGTAAACTTTAACGTATGACCTCAAATGACCTTTGACCTTATCCTGTGACCTCCAACAGCACCATAACATGAAGGTACCCCCAGTGCATCTATGACCCAAGTTAGGTTGTAATCCAAGCAACCTATGTGAAGTTATTTGTCAAAAGAGAGTCTTGCAGGTAAACTTTAACGTATGACCTCAAATGACCTTTGACCTTATCCTGTGACCTCCAACGCCACCATAACATGAAGGTACCCCCAGTGCATCTATGACCCAAGTTAGGTTGTAATCCAAGCAACCCATGTGAAGTTATGGATCATAAGAGAGTCTTGCAGGTAAACTTTAACATTTGTGACGGACGACGGACGACGGACGGACGACGGACGGACGACGGACGGACGCCATTTGGATCCCTTAGTCTCGCCTTCACCTCCGGTGGGCGAGACAAAAATGACTTTTAATTAATTGCAAAAGTGCAAAGGAAATCTGAAATGGTCACTTACAAAGTCTCCTGATGGTCCATGAAGTTCTGTTTCCTTGAGAGCAGTGACCGCCTGTCTTCTAGCTTCTCCAGTGGCCTCAGGTCCCTGTGGGCAGAGCAGTCCACCATCTCCAAGTCCAGGAGATCCAGGAGGTTCCTGAAATATTTACAATTTGAGTCTTACTTTTAACCCACTATCAGAAGAAATGACAAGAACCAATTAAAACACACAGTTACATTCTCCCCTTTTAAGTGATGGTACTGTAAATACAAATTGGGGAGTCCTACTTATTAACCCACTATAAGAAGAAATGACAAGAACCAATCAAAACACAATTATATTCTTCCCTTTCAAGTGAGGGTACTGTAAATACAAATTGGGGAGTCCTACTTTTTAACCCACTACAAGAAGAAATCACAAGAACCAATTAAAACACACAGTTATATTCTTCCCTTTCAAGTGAGGATACCGTAAATACAAATTGGGGAGTCCTACTTTTTAACCCACTATAAAAAGAAATGGCAAAAACCAATTAAAACACACAGTTGTATTCTTCCCTTTTAAGTGAGGGTACTGTAAATACAAATTGGGGAGTCCTACTTAATAACCCACTATAAAAAGAAATGACCAGGACAAATTTAAACACACAGTTATATATTCTTCCCTTTTAAGTGAGGGTACTGTAAATACAAATTGGGGAGTCCGCTTTATTAGCCCACTATAAAAAGAAATGACAAGCACAAATTAAAACACACAGTTACATTCTTCCCTTTAAAGTGAGGGTACTGTAAATACAAATTGGGGAGTCCTACTTTTTAACCCACTACAAAAAGAAATAGCAAAAACCAATTAAAACACACAGTTGTATTCTTCCCTTTTAAGTGAGGGTACTGTAAATACAAATTGGGGAGTCCTACTTAAAAACCGACTATAAAAAGAAATGACAAGGACAAATTTGAACACACAGTTATATATTCTTCCCTTTTAAGTGAGGGTACTGTAAATACAAATTGGGGAGTCTGCTTTATTAACCCACTATAAAAAGAAATGACAAGCACAAATTAAAACACAGTTACAAGGGCTTACAAAATCAAGTTTTCATACATCTACTGCCATTCTTCTGTAATAGAGGATGTGAAAACGCCAGAAATTTCAAGGCAGCAGACTTTCCAGTCCTTTATAATGAGTCTGGAGCCATGTTTTCATTGCATTCATATCTTATGCAGCAAGCTCAGAACACCAGGCTTCCGGGACTTCCTGAACGCATGGTTTTTTTTTTTCATAATCATGGGTCCGGCAAATAGCCACCTCAATTCTACAAGTTTCTAAATTGATCCACCACAATGTTAAAAAATGACTTTTAATTAATTGCAAAAGTGCAAAGGAAATCTGAAATGGTCACTTACAAAGTCTCCTGATGGTCCATGAAGTTCTGTTTCCTTGAGAGCAGTGACCGCCTGTCTTCTAGCTTCTCCAGTGGCCTCAGGTCCCTGTGGGCAGAGCAGTCCACCATCTCCAAGTCCAGGAGATCCAGGAGCTTCCTGAAATGTTTACAATTTGAGTCTTACTTTTAACCCACTATAAGAAGTAATGACAAGAACCAATTAAAACACACAGTTATATTCTTCCCTTTCAAGTGAGGGTACCGTAAATACAAATTGGGGTGTCTGACTTATTAACCCACTATAAAAAGAAATGAAAAAAAAAAATAAAACACAATTACATTCTTCCCTTTCAAGTGAGGGTACTGTAAATGCAAATTGGGGAGTCCTACTTTTTAACCCACTACAAGAAGAAATCACAAGAACCAATTAAAACACACAGTTATATTCTTCCCTTTTAAGTGAGGGTACTGTGAATACAAATTGGGGAGTCCGCTTTATTAGCCCACTATAAAAAGAAATGACAAGCACAAATTAAAACACACAGTTATATTCTTCCCTTTTAAGTGAGGGTACTGTAAATACAAATTGGGGAGTCCTACTTTTTAACCCACTATAAAAAGAAATGACAAAAACCAATTAAAACACACAGTTGTATTCTTCCCTTTTAAGTGAGGGTACTGTAAATACAAATTGGGGAGTCCTACTTATTAACCCACTATAAAAAGAAATGACAAGGACAAATTTGAACACACAGTTATATATTCTTCCCTTTTAAGTGAGGGTACTGTAAATACAAATTGGGGAGTCCTACTTATTAACCCACTATTAAAAGAAATGGCAAAAAACAATTAAAACACACAGTTGTATTCTTCCCTTTTAAGTGAGGGTACTGTAAATACAAATTGGGGAGTCCTACTTATTAACCCACTATAAAAAGAAATGACAAGGACAAATTTGAACACACAGTTATATATTCCACTCTTTTAAGTGAGGGTACTGTAAATACAAATTGGGGAGTCCGCTTTATTAACCCACTATAAAAAGAAATGACAAGCACAAATTAAAACACAGTTACAAGGGCTTACAAAATCAAGTTTTCATACATCTACTGCCATTCTTCTGTAATAGAGGATGTGAAAACGCCAGAAATTTCAAGGCAGCAGACTTTCCAGTCCTTTATAATGAGTCTGGAGCCATGTTTTCATTGCATTCATATCTTATGCAGCAAGCTCAGAACACCAGGCTTCCGGGACTTCCTGAACGCATGGGGGGTTTTTTTCATAATCATGGGTCCGGCAAATAGCCACCTCAATTCTACAAGTTTCTAAATTGATCCACCACAATGTTAAAAAATGACTTTTAATTAATTGCAAAAGTGCAAAGGAAATCTGAAATGGTCACTTACAAAGTCTCCTGATGGTCCATGAAGTTCTGTTTCCTTGAGAGCAGTGACCGCCTGTCTTCTAGCTTCTCCAGTGGCCTCAGGTCCCTGTGGGCAGAGCAGTCCACCATCTCCAAGTCCAGGAGATCCAGGAGCTTCCTGAAATATTTACAATTTGAGTCTTACTTTTAACCCACTATAAGAAGTAATGACAAGAACCAATTAAAACACACAGTTATATTCTTCCCTTTCAAGTGAGGGTACCGTAAATACAAATTGGGGTGTCTGACTTATTAACCCACTATAAAAAGAAATGAAAAAAAAAATTAAAACACAATTATATTCTTCCCTTTCAAGTGAGGGTACTGTAAATACAAATTGGGGAGTCCTACTTATTACCCCACTATAAAAAGAAATGACAAGGACAAATTTGAACACACAGTTATATATTCTTCCCTTTTAAGTGAGGGTACTGTAAATACAAATTGGGGAGTCCTACTTATTACCCCACTATAAAAAGAAATGACAAGGACAAATTTGAACACACAGTTATATTCTTCCCTTTTAAGTGAGGGTACTGTGAATACAAATTGGGGAGTCCGCTTTATTAGCCCACTATAAAAAGAAATGACAAGCACAAATTAAAACACACAGTTATATTCTTCCCTTTTAAGTGAGGGTACTGTAAATACAAATTGGGGAGTCCTACTTATTACCCCACTATAAAAAGAAATGACAAGGACAAATTTGAACACACAGTTATATATTCTTCCCTTTTAAGTGAGGGTACTGTAAATACAAATTGGGGAGTCCTACTTATTACCCCACTATAAAAAGAAATGACAAGGACAAATTTGAACACACAGTTATATATTCTTCCCTTTTAAGTGAGGGTACTGTAAATACAAATTGGGGAGTCCTACTTATTACCCCACTATAAAAAGAAATGACAAGGACAAATTTGAACACACAGTTATATTCTTCCCTTTTAAGTGAGGGTATCGTAAATACAAATTGGGGTGTCTGACTTATTAACCCACTATAAAAAGAAATGAAAAAAAAAAAATAAAACACAATTATATTCTTCCCTTTCAAGTGAGGGTACTGTAAATGCAAATTGGAGAGTCCTACTTTTTAACCCACTACAAGAAGAAATCACAAGAACCAATTAAAACACACAGTTATATTCTTCCCTTTTAAGTGAGGGTACTGTGAATACAAATTGGGGAGTCCGCTTTATTAGCCCACTATAAAAAGAAATGACAAGCACAAATTAAAACACACAGTTATATTCTTCCCTTTTAAGTGAGGGTACTGTAAATACAAATTGGGGAGTCCTACTTATTAACCCACTATAAAAAGAAATGACAAAAACCAATTAAAACACACAGTTATATTCTTCCCTTTTAAGTGATGGTACTGTAAATACAAATTGGGGAGTCCGCTTTATTAGCCCACTATAAAAAGAAATGACACGCACAAATTAAAACACACAGATATATTCTTCCCTTTTAAGTGAGGGTACTGTAAATACAAATTGGGGAGTCCTACTTATTAAACCACTATAAAAAGAAATGACAAAAACCAATTAAAACACAGTTATATTCTTCCCTTTTAAGTGATGGTACTGTAAATACAAATTGGGGAGTCCTACTTATTAACCCACTATAAAAAGAAATGACAAGCAGAAATTAAAACACAGTTATATTCTTCCCTTTTAAGTGATGCTACTGTAAATACAAATTGGGGAGTCCTACTTATTAACCCACTATAAAAAGAAATGACAAGCACAAATTAAAACACATAGTTATATTCTTCCCTTTTAAGTGATGGTACTGTAAATACAAATTGGGGAGTCCGCTTTATCAGCCCACTATAAAAAGAAATGACAAGCACAAATTAAAACACACAGTTATATTCTTCCCTTTTAAGTGAGGGTACTGTGAATACAAATTGGGGAGTCCGCTTTATTAGCCCACTATAAAAAGAAATGACAAGCACAAATTAAAACACACAGTTATATTCTTCCCTTTTAAGTGATGGTACTGTAAATACAAATTGGGGAGTCTGCTTTATTAACCCACTATAAAAAGAAATGACAAGCACAAATTAAAACACAGTTACAAGGGCTTACAAAATCAAGTTTTCATACATCTACTGCCATTCTTCTGTAATAGAGGATGTGAAAACGCCAGAAATTTCAAGGCAGCAGACTTTCCAGTCCTTTATAATGAGTCTGGAGCCATGTTTTCATTACATTCATATCTTATGCAGCAAGCTCAGAACACCAGGCTTCCGGGACTTCCTGAATGCATGGGTTTTTTTTTTCATAATCATGGGTCCGGCAAATAGCCACCTCAATTCTACAAGTTTCTAAATTGATCCACAACAATGTTAAACAATGACTTTTAATAAATTGCAAAAGTGCAAAGGAAATCTGAAATGGTCACTTACAAAGTCTCCTGATGGTCCATGAAGTTCTGTTTCCTTGAGAGCAGTGACCGCCTGTCTTCTAGCATCTCCAGTGGCCTCAGGTCCCTGTGGGCAGAGCAGTCCACCATCTCCAAGTCCAGGAGATCCAGGAGCTTCCTGAAATATTTACAATTTGTAACTAAATTCACTTAAAGTTTATCTAAATAGGCAATTCATACCTAATAATTGCAGAGCCGTATTAATTTTGACTTCCAGGAAATGAATATCCCACTTCAAGGCCTTTAACATTAAACTTGTAATCAACGACATCAATAACAACTATTGATATTTTCAACTGAAATCCTGACCTGTGATTGCTTTTCAGCAAATGTATCAATATATTTTGGTATATTTGTCATTTCAAACAGGCTTTTATGATTGTAGTCCTTCACAGCCCTTAAAATGAATCTGATTTATGTAGAATCATTATACTTGACGAAAACCTACTTCTAAATCAAATGGATGTCATAAGCTTTCAGTTAACCCATCAATGCCTTCTCCAGACCAAAAATAATCACCATGTGCTATGTTACAATCGGCAACACTTTGAACCATTTTACCTACATTGGACATAGTCCATTTCTTATGGAGGGACTGTGTAATGTTGCGGAGGGAATTATAATTTGCAAGATACTGTGAAAGAAAGAAAAGAGCATAAATGCAATTTAAAAAACTGTAGAAATTTATTTTCGACTGAATTAAAATTAGTGTAGTTAGAGAGTCTACATATTTGTTGAAATAAAATTCTCATGCTATTCAAATTCATGAAAGAATGAGCTGTCCCCACATAATCGATCATTCCGACGCTTGTGTATAAATATGCACAAGTTTGATCACACTACCCTTGCATGCAACTGTGTGAGTGTGTGAGAGAAATGGACATGAATTATTTTGGATGCACAATCAAATTACTAGTATTTCAGTTGTATCAGGTTTGACAGACAAATCAAGAAGTAATTGTTCGATTTAGATCAATTGACTTATTATCGCGAGTTTGGACATAAATGTTCACTTTCTAATCTAAAGTGAAGTAATTCAGTGGGCACAAATCTGATCTGATACCGACTATGTAGTGTGTCATATTTCATTATTTGTTTGATAATAGGTGACCAGTGGGTAAAATAAAATAAGTACAAATTGTATCAACGGATATTTATTCAAGGATTATTTCAATTAGACAAACAATTGTTTTATCTTTTCATGTTTATAAACAGTCAAGAAGAATGATGATGCTAGCGTGAGCTTGCTTTTTTAGGCTAGGCATGGCCCATATGGGTCCTAGCCAGTTACTGCTAAGACAGTTGCTGCACTAAATCATTCAGACAAGCATCAATTGTCATAAGTCATATTAATTTGTCCATGTATCATATTTACCAATGGCCTTGCTTGCCTAAATTCAGATTTCAACATGCTTGTTTGCCATGCCTAACGTTAATACTCCGTAAAAAATGAATGCTGTCTGGTCTGTAGTTCAGCCACAGTGCAAGCAAAGTTCTGTATCAGCTTTATCCTCAAAATCAAATCAAATCAATACTTCTGTCACAATTTTAGTAATTGTGTTGTAAAATTAATGTCAACCAGTAAAAACTAACAAACAGAACATTACCTGCCACATGAAAAAAGACCTTTATAGGTACATTTCCATAATGAACTTTCACCATCTTGATTCTGTGTACACATGTCTCCACACACAGGCTACACAGTTCAATGCACAGTTTCACACACATAGCATGTGCATTCCACACACACAGCTCACTGCAGCCATGCACTACAGTCAGCCCACAGGATATGCAAATGGAGAGCAATGATGTCCTAATTCTTGACTCCCATTGCTGGAATCTTATCTGATCAATGAATTATTCATACATCTAGTTGCCAATTTCTCATGCAAAATATGACATTTAGCTCTCAGGCAACAAAATATCTTTGAATAATAACAGCTGTATGAATAATGCATAAAAGTCTTATTTTAACACTCCCATTAATAGCAGATTTTTCTCTGTCTATAAATGGTGCCAAGTGCAATTTTTTTGAAGCTGTCAGTCTGAAGTTATAAAGATTTGAAAATTTTCCCACAAAAATGTGGGGATGGGCATTGATGGATTAAATGACATCTATTTCATGGAAAAACAGTGAAGTTCAGCTTACCCTTGAGTTGCTAATCCAAGGCAGCTTGGATAGTCCATAGTCATACAATATTTCTTCATCTATAAGAATGTCTCTTTTAGCGAATATGCACAATCTTGGCACCTCTTCATAAGGGACTACACGGATGATTGCGTTGGCCCCACGACCACGTCCATGGTTCACTAGTCTGCCAAGTACAGCTTCTTCACATGTGGTGTCAGGTTCATCTGTTGCATCAACACTACAAACATGAAAGTCAACATTAAATGATGTAATAGATACATCGTTCTCTTTGTCCCACTCCTAAACTGTACCGATATTTAAAAAAAAAATACACTGATTTTTGTGAATCCCACTGAATGAAACCAAAGACTTGCTTACTCGAAATATAACATTGCGTAACATTTGTGACAATCTAAAAGCCCAACTGTTAATTGGGAACATACATGTACACAAAGAAATTGAAACAAGAGGTTTAATATTTCCAATTTCATCTTATTTTGATCATGTATACATATGTAATAACTAGAAATGCGTCTGCTGCTGTGCAACACAAATGAATCTGCTGAATATAACTGCAAAAGATATAATTCCAAACATAATCTTTTTGGAAATGGGGCTATGTTATCAAGTTTGAAATTGGAGTTATTGACACGAACACTGAGCACTGATCAACTACCATTAAGTTTACATAATTAGCAAAGGAATGCCAGTTAACTTTTAATGTATTCCACTTACCAAAGACGTTTTCCCTTAAATGAAAAAAAGAACCTGAAGCAAGACGGCACCAGCTCTTCCAACTCATCTGCCTCATCCTTGCTAATCAACTTTCCTCTGTATTCCAGCAGGAATTCCCCTCTATGAAATTGTGTGGCTGCTACAACACCACGTCCTATTCAAGATGAAAGACAAGAATACATGTATTTTGGTAACAATGCTATGGAATTAGGAATAGTGCATGATAGATATTTACCACATGTTGATTTTTTCTTCTCAGATGAGGATTGTGGTAATTAACAGATGTTAAAAAAAAAACAATGATAAGGGACATGTCCATGAATGTTACCAACATGAGAAACTAGCATTTAGGTGACTTTTGTGGAAATAATTTACATCAACAATTTACCATGAACTTGTTGGAACAACATTAATATAAAACCAACTAAAAAGGAGAGAAAATCGCATACATGTAGTAGTACTACTTTGATATGATATATTGGCAGTCATGAATGTAAATGAAACGAGAATGCATGCTTTCCAGTATCATATAATTTCACTCTATTCTGAAGCATACATTTGACAATTCTATTGATTTCAGGACAGTTCCCACATTTTTCATGAAATCACAGATCCTAAAAAAAATGTTTTGCCTCTCCTACTTACGTTGTACTAAGCAAAATAAAATCTGCATGCATAATGCCCTTCATGCAAATTCACACCAATACTCCTCCCTCATCATGGAGTTCAAGTCTCATTATTTCCTCACCTTTTTCTGCAAAGAGCTCCTGCCTAAAAAAAGGGGGGTCCTTCTTTTCTCTTAAATAGCATTCATATGCTGGCCTCTCCTCCTCTTCTGTTCCTCTTCCCTTTGTCCTTGTCTTCATGGTATTGTACTGTCTTCATAGATAAATAATAAACAGGAAATCACACTGAACTTTTATTGACTAATTCATTAACTACATATTTTAACCAGGTGATCGGATCAAAATTGTGGCCTTTTTTTTGTACATGTAGCTGCTGAGGGTGTAGTATTCTTTTTTCTCAGCACTGATAAGCCCCGCCTCCAAATATCCTCCAACTCAAGATTCCCCCCTGTGACATCATCAAAGGTAGAAATTAGCAGGATGATAGATCTAAGCACAAACTAAACATTGCAATGACTACCTGCAAGTGCTTATAATCACAAAGCTTGCACATTTCTGAAACGATTATTCCAAAATGAAACGTTGTTACATGGTATTGTGTGAAGACATGTAATGCTCTTGTGGGCAGGTGGAGGTAGTCATTGCAGTATTTAATTTGTGCATAAATTCTGCTTATTATCATGCTAATTTCTACCTTTGATGATGTCACAGGGGGGATCTTGAGTTGGATATTTTGGAGGCAGGGCTTATGAGTGCAGAGAAAAAATAACGAAGAATTATTTTAAAATATAGGACACATATTTATATTGAACAGTTAGTGATTTTGCTATGTACACATTATGTTGCATCAACATAAGTCGATACATTTTGATGACAGGGGACCTTTAAATCGAACATGTATGAATAACAAGTGGGTTTCAACTGTTTGTATTTTTGATAGAAACTTAAATTATAGGGAATTTCTCTTTTACTGTAGGCCTACATGTTGTACAGTAAAGGAGAAATTCCACAACTCTTTCTTTATGCCCACCAAATTACACGTTACCATAAGTATTGTAATACAATTTCAATACAATATTTTTAAATGTCCAAAGATTTTACAAGTTTTCAAAACATAACTTACAGCTAAAGTTGATATAAAACATCCACCAACATCTGTACTAATTCTTCCTGAGAGATGACGTTTTGTTTGTATGCCTCTATTAGAAGCATGAGACAATGTACAGTCCCTTGCACTTCAAGCATAAACACTTCTCCATGGTCATGCTGCACTGGCATATCTGCTGAACATAAAATAAGACAGTATTGAACCATCAGCTTAATGCACCAAAATTCATGTAGAGTCTAATTATAAAATGACAAGTGGCAAAATATTAATGGGTACATTAATTACCTATGAGAAAAGTTGTGAAAATACAAATTTGGAAACAAAGACAAAACTTACAAGAGTTAGGGGGCTATTATTGTATCTCAATGTCAAATGTGATTTTCCTTGCTCAACGGGGTTATTCCAAGCTGAATCGGGCAAGGAGAGGAGACATTCTACAGTTATTGTATTTAAGGATTCCCTTATTTTCAAGTCATTTATGATCCAATTTGAAATGATATGATCATTTTCAAAGATGCCATGACAAGAAGAACCACCACATGTATTCCAAGCACATGAAAGCGCACAGCCATTACTTAGCACAAGAGGCACAAGGTTCATATAGATCTACGGATATTGACCATTGTCAATAATGCGCTATTATTTTCACATAACTACGTTTCTATAGAGTATAGACTATAGTATTTGTTGATCTACTCAAATAAAACATTTAATGACTGGTAAAGGCAATAAAATGGCAGTGCCAGAAATATTATAAAGGCGGTCCTTAGAAAGATAAGACAATTTTCAGAATACCGATTTAAGATAATCTTAGCGAGCTATTATCTTACTGAGATAAAAGATAATTGATAGAAAAGTTAAGACAATCTTCAGAATACCACAGGCCTATAGCCATAGGGCTAGGCTTAGTAATGGCCACAGCTGTCGCTGCGCACGGCAACGCCGTGCTGCTGCGCACCGGGTCTGGTCGGGCTACGGCTAGGCTTAAACTGCGAGAGCAGCATGCAGCCACCGCCTAAAACGAAGTCAAAGAACATGAACTTAGATGACACTTTGAGAGTAGGTAAAAGATTAAAAGTTAACTTAGGCCTATAGCTAAACTATAAAATGATGATGGTGTCGAATCACTCACCATTTAGGACCTAGGTATCACCGAAATGGGGTATGGTACAGGCAGTTCACGTCTAGCCTAGTGTTATAGTCCGCTCAAATACCGCGCGTCACGCGCGTACCATGTATGCATTCAAGGCGTGCGCGTGGCACGTGGTATACGATCGATGTATGCAATCAGAGGAGGAAAAAGGAGGAGTTCGATAGAGGGCGTGCTTTACAATTTGCTGTCAGGAAACACGCATTGTCCTACCCCCACATGCAGTTTGTTATTCAGTGTGCTTACTAACAGTAATTCGAGGAGGAATTCCGTGGGTATCATGTTCATAATAAGAATACACTTTGCAGTAATTTCAACTGCAATATGCATTTGTGGGGAGCTCCTCAAATAAC